>CM038219.1:144300464-144479311 GCA_021442155.1 Cymbidium sinense
CTCAATTGTGTAGAGATCTTTCTCAGATGTGATAGAATATTATAATATATCTTTTAGCTTGATTTAGGCTTTATTCTAAAAAATTTTAAAATGATATCTTCATTGACTTTAATTTATTTACTTTTGTCTTTATTTTTATTTCCCTTCTTTGATGAAGGTGGTAAGACTTTATCACTTTTCAGTTGAACTTGAATCACTTTGTATTGCTCAGATTCTTCTGAAGAGGTAGTTTTTTTTTCAAATTCACTTCTTATTCTAGATGATTGACCACGAGGGCTAGACTCACTTTTCAACTTCATATATTTTATACGTGATAATATCAATGAGTTTGACTCTTCTCCATCAAGAAAACAAAAATCTTCATCTGAACTGTTATCTTATTGTCGAGTCATTAAATAAAATTTAGATGTTAACTCTTCGGCTCTTCTTGCTTTCTAGATAAGAATGATGTTGGTCGGTCTCGACTACCCTTATCATTTTGGAGTAACTGATGTTGAAGAACATCTGATATCACATAGATGATTTTGGTATGTCTCTATTAGACAAGAGTCACCATTATCTTTTTCATCCAATTCAACTATGTGAAGTTTAGTCATAAATTTGACAAGCCTAAATGGTTGTCTGTCAGCTGGTGATACTCCACTAAATTATTAATAATCTTTGGAGTTGTAGTTCTCTTCTTGATCTTCTTTTCCTTAGCCGACTTCTTTGATTTATGAGGCATACGTTTAATAGATTGCTCCTCGTGCTGTGATGAAGTAGCCTTATCAAAATGCCACTGAGAAGCCCAAATATTTTATTTAGGTATCTCTTTTAAGTCCAATATAGGTTCAAGTGGTGATTTCCACTTAACACTAAAGACGTCTTTTAGCTGCTTCAGCATTTTCACAGTCTTCTTAGAGACTACTGCTTCCCATTCTTCAGTCTAAACTGATTTCTCCTTATTTTTATCATTGATGGATGATACAGAAGAGGACACAATCATCCTTGTAGACTCTCTTTTTGGGTTGATTAGAACACTGTCAGATAATATAAATTCACCCCATCGATACTTCCTTTTTAACCAATCTTTAAAGACATAACAATCTTTAATAGGATGACTGATCATCCGATGATAAGGACAGTAATTTAGATTCTTGACTTGACTTCTTGAGCCTTTTAATTTAGTAATTGTAGACCAACTTTATTTGTCGAAATAATTTAGCCTTTGTCCTTTCTAAAGAAATATTCTTTGTTCATCTTTTTCTTAAGAGGTGGCTGCATTCACTCATCATCTCTTGTTGCTTGTTTTGGATGCTCTCCATCACTTGAAAAAGTTCAAAGTTTATCATTGCCTCCCAATACTAATTTTAGCTATGGATTAGAATAGACAGGCTTCTTTCTCTTATCATCATTGTACATTGGTTGCTTTCCTTTATCCACATTATATATTACACCTTTTCACCATTTGAGCTATAGGAAGGCATGAGTTTCATTTTTTCTTGAGTCTAAAGGTTTGTTTCTCTTTTCTTTATCTGTATAGATTTCAGATTTAGGGCAATTTGGCTTTTCAAATTTAGCCACCCTATCGAGAAAGTTCTAAAATATTGTAATCGATGCCATACATAAAAATGGTGTCATTTTATCATTCATATTGTCCATTATCAATTGGATCGCATGTTCTTCCTTCAATTGTTGCTCACATTTTAAACTTAGGTTACACCAACGACTTATGAATTTTATCACTAACACATCTTTTCTCCTTTTCAGCAAGGCAATGTTAACGATTGTTATTTTTTCGGTTGCACTAGCAAATCTCTTCACAAATATTGTCTCTAACTCAGTAAAGATTTTAACCGAATCATTAAGCAGTTCTACATACCACTCAAAAGTAGCTGAGCTCAAGTTGTTGATGAACTGATGAAAAAGCAGCACATCATTCCCTCCTGTGTTACCACAAGTAGCCTTAAATTGGGCTAGATGTTGCTTTGGGTTACCAAGGCCACTGAAAGTATTAAATTTCAGCATTGAGTAACCTTTCGGGTATGACACTTGATAATATTCGGTTGGGTAAGAGCGGCCCTTACTCACCAACTTTTCAGCTTGCTCTGAAGCTATAATTGTCTTTATCTTTTCATTGATTATTGTTTCAAGCTGAGCAGCTATTACCGTTCCATGTGTGCTAGCCATATTTTGAATTATCAATTGAAGAGATAGTTGGATAACTTTATTCCTCATTCAGGTGTAGTATATACTGTAGGAGCTTGATGTACTAGAGCGATTGGTGGAATAGAAGTTATATTATTAGCTACCTTTTGATTAGCAGACAAAATAGGTGTTACAGTTGATGTGATATTCGTCTGTAACATATCTATCATAATATTCATTTATACCATCATGTCATTCATCTTGGTACCAAGCTGTGCAATTTCCTTATCTTTGACTTCCATTTGACTACATTTTTGTCTTTGCTCTCTCTGCACGGTGTCAACAAGTACTCTTGTCTTCTATTTCTTATTGTTGTTCTGCTCCTTGCTCATCTTTAGGGGAAGAACTTGATTGTCCTTCTCCTTGTGCATTTGCAAGAGCAGCTATTGATAGGGCTGAACGACAACACTGATTATAAAAGCATGTATTAAGCTGATCATTTCTTAGATTAATCATATAAATAGCTTTGGCACCCATGTTTTCTTTCTCATTTTGATCTTCTTCTCCTTCCACTTCAGTAGAGATTGAAGATCCATCTTCTACTTACTTCTATGAAGACTCTCCTTTATAAACATTGAATTCAGGTTCAAGTTCTCTAGATTCATGTTGCTGATGATGCCAACTAGAAAGTTCATATATCTCTAACCATACAGATGACTTCCACTTCCATAGTGACCTCTTCATTATCGTCTTCTTGCACATGAATTTTTTATAAATGTTTCTAGTGGATCTCTAGTTCAGTGTACGGAATAAACACTTCTTCCATTAAAGGACTGCGATCAAAGTCAACCTTCTCATGTGAGGGTGAATCTGATCGATAATGGGATTCCCTAGAGGATTCTCCAGAGTGTCGACCATCATGTCTTTCATTAGTAATATCCCTTCTTTTAGGAATCCACTTCTGATGAGTTATTTTTGAGGTAGATTTCTGAGTATATGTATTAGATGTCACACCTCTTCCATTCTTAAGGACTTCATCACGGGGCCTTGGCCTCCATATCTGCTTATCCTTTCGCCGGGACCTTTCGACAGTGGATTCTTGGACACGCGGTCTAAGTGTCATGCTTCGATGCTTACCATGCAAAGCATACTTGACTCGATGACTAGTTACCATAAGAGATAGCAACCTCCTTTGCATGGCTTCAGTATTTTCAATTATCACTGGCCTCTGAATTTTTTTTTCATTAAGCCTTTATCCTTGGCTACTTTAAGAACATTGTGTATTCTGGTAGATAGTGTTTCAGGTTATCTCCTCTATGGTGGTAGAGCTTGACATTGTTGAGTCCACAAAGACTATTTTACTTCACTAGTAGAGCTATTCCGTTTTACTCATTTTAGATTATCAAAGTCATTGTGGGTAGGAATACTCGCTTTTAGTAGTAATATAGCTTGTTCTCTAGGTCGTTCAAAGGGGATCTCGAGCCCCATTTCTTCTTCTTCTTCTTTGCCTTTTAGTTAATTTGTCTTCCGATGAGGAAGCTTTTGATCATACTCTTTTCAAAATGTTCAATCGGCAGAGCAGTTGTACCATGAGGCATCAAAGACACAGTTTGTCCACTGATAGTTCTTTTTATCACGTGAGCTTTATATTGACCTAATCTTTTAAAAATTGAAGTTCTCTATCGGGAGATCTCCTTAATAATAGTTGGTTGCTAAACTGGTTGGCGCGCATGATGAATATGAGCTTCAGTAACTTGAGGCCTTTCGGCATGACCTCGGACGAGTGTGCCATGAGAGGGTACTTCAGGAGTTACAGCTATGATAGTTGGAAAATTCAAGCAGCCAAAATAAATGGTAGCTCGAACATTTCCTATATTGATGATGACATTGGCTAAGGAAATGTTTGCACCACGTCCTAGCTAGACAATGAAATGAGTGCTCTGTAGATCCATTCATGTAAAGATGAAAGAAGGAGATTAGTAATTAGTAATTATTATTTCTCCACATACTTTCAAAATGCAGAGGTATTATAAATAAAATAATATCACTATTTTTTGTTTTAAATTTTCAAATATTTTTGCTACTATAGCATGTATATGGCTAGCCAAAGATGGAAAGATAATCTTGTCCCCAACGGAGTCGCCATAAATTTATAGGCTCCAAAATTTGTCACTGACTTCTCGACAAATGAAGAGAGTGTAGAATTTTTTTTATAATTATGAAAATGAAAAGAAACCAACTCCTTATGTGGTTATAAAAGAGAGTTGAACGAATCAACCACAACAATAGTATCTTCTGAGATAATCTATTCACTTATTTCATCAAATATAGCATGGACATAAAAATCCTTACATGATTCATGGTTCTCAACTTATTGAGAAAGCACCTCCTATTTACCTATCTATCTCTTTTGTTTTATTAAATAAAGTAGATTTAAACTTTTAATGATTGAATTTCATTTAAGTAATTTTTAGATTGATACTTGATTTAAGTTAGTTTGATTTGAAATTAGAATCACATTTTGATGGAAGTATCCCCTTCGGTTGAAATCACCATTTAACACAGCCATCATCGGGATAGTTAATTGATTGAATCAAATATATTTGATAACTTTCGATCTTGTCAACTTTAGCTCTAACAGAGGATCATCTTGTCATATATTAGCATCTCAGATATTTTAATAAGTTGAAATTCTTATAATAATTAGATTTTTTTTATTTTATTAACCTAGACCCAGTCCTAAGACCAAACCGGGAAGCAACCCACACCTCAAACACTTGAATCTAAACATTTAGCATAGTGTCGGGTCCATGCGGGTATATTTAAGGATGCCTTAATTAAATCCTTATGTTCTCTTGTATGAGTATTGCGAATCCGGTGGCGTGGAAGGTGTTGTAAATTGATCTAATATCTTATTAGATATTTTGGATTAATCATTCAATCTCATGGAAAATCTCTAATGAATTCTTTAATTTTTTTCAATTTATTTTAGTATCTTTGAAGAGTATATCTTAATTCCAAGAGACTCTCTTATGCTTCGATGTTCAATCAAGATTCCCACTTCTTTTGATATTAGGCCTAATTTTCAATTGTTCAATTAGTTTTATGATTACTTGTTTGTGAATTTAATACTTTGAGTATTCAATAAGAGGCTCTATTCATATAAACATCAACTCCAATATCCCTAACTCCATATCAGACTTCATATTTAGTGAATAACTAGACTTCAAATTTATTATAAGTTTCTTATAAGTTTTATATCAGCCTCTCTAAGTTTTAATTAAAGCTTGTTTAGTTTTGTAAAGTTTGAAGAAAAGAGAATCCATTTTGTTGCTTCAATTTAAACCACTGAGGATTACAATTAAAGTTTGAGTTTAGTATCATCCATCAAGCCCGTCACACCTGATTATTAAATTTAGATAAGGATGGGTTCCACATTGTTTCCTCCAATTCTATAAATAAAATAGAGGGGCCTTCCATTTCATTCCACTTGTTTGAGGAGTTGGAGTGCTTAAAAGAGAGGGGATAATTTTTTAGTTTAAATTTTGGGTGGGCTCTCAACTTCACTTAGATAAATCTTGTAAGTGTTTTTACTTCTTTTCACTTTGATTTGATGTTTTACCTTTATATTCATTATATGTTATTTTCTCTTCTTTTCTTATTTGATTTTAATTTTAAAAGATTTCCATTTAAATTTATCTAAGTTCTGGATTTTAGTCTAAATTTTGGCAACATTTTGGCTAGGGGAGCGACATCAAATAAACTTTTACACGCTTATGTAATAGCGAGATGTCTTCTGTATAACTATCTTCATGCATTCTGTTATTAAGGGTCTTGAACTCAAAAAAAAAAAAACACATATATATCTCCACATTAACATATTTCAAACTTATTTTCCTGCGCACTTATAATGATCGGCAAGGAGGGTTCAGCTAGGGGAGATTCTGGCTAGGGAGGTTTCAGATTTGGCTAAGGTGTAGATTTCAGCAAAGAGGAATGTAGATTTCAGCTAAGGAGAATTGTAGATTTTGGTAAAGGGGAATTTCAGATTTCGGCAAAGGGGAATTTTATATTTCGCCAATGGGGAATTGCTTCAGCTAGGGAGGATTGTTTCGGCAAAGGGGAATTGTTTCGGCTAGGGAGGATGGTTTCGGCTAGCTGCTCCAAGTGGACAGGAAAAAGAGGGAGGTAGGGTAAGGATGAGGAAGAAGGAGAGGAAGAGGATGGAGAGGAGAACGGAGGGAGAAAGAGAAAAATCATTTTTTGTGAAAATGGTTATAGTGTATTTTTAGAGATATTAACTTTAAAACAGTTGATGGTATAATGAATATTTTCTCTCTTTTTTTTCTTAACTTGATAATAGCTCTTATAACTACAATTTACTAACAAATCATGTTCTAAAAAAATACACCACTATAAAAATTTAAGAAAAAAAAATCAATAACAAAGTAGTAGCCAAATAAAAGTATAGCAGTATTCTGATAAGTTAATGAAGAAGCTATCCCAAATTTACGAGCTCTTAATTACTCTATCATTCCTCCATCCTCTAATATTAATGTTTTTTATCACCTTAGCTATTTTCTTTCATCAATCAATAATCCATCAAAACTTTCCAAACACATCAGATAAATCAGAGATGGCTAAAGTTGAGTTGATAGTGAAATCTTCTTTAGTTTTGAGAGACTTTCAACGAAGAGATCTTTGGGTTATCACATATGTTATGTGAGAGTTTATGTCAAATGTTCCAAAAATATATATAAATAAATAAAATTTTGAGTTGATAGTGATGCCTAAAGCTTACAAATTATAAATTATGGCATTATTCTTAGAATTTAGACATGAAAAGTCTATGCATGTATTTGCTTAATTAACATTGAATGAGTATTGATAATTTATTTTTTGCAGATAAATGATAAAAAATTAAAATATAGAAAAAAAGAAAAAAAAGCTTTGGCCAAAGGGTCTGTTAAATTAAATTAAAAAAAAAAGGAAATTGATTATCAGAATAATTATAAAATTATTTTACTTTTATTTAAATTGATATTTTATGAAAAAATAAAATAGTAAGACCGACTTTGAAAACTCGACTTCGAATCTAGTCACCATTCCACTCTTCACTTAAAATCACGCTATTTTATTTTATGTTTTGATTTATAACTTAACAATTAATGATGTTAAAAATACGTCATCGCAGTCAATAAATTCACATGGTAGCTAGTCGCTGTATGATATCAATTCTAAAACATTAAGAAAAAATGGCGACTAATTGCAAGGCTATTCCCATCACCGTTCCTCATCTCGTCGTCTTCCTCCAACTCTTCCTCCTGCTACATACTGCAGAATCTGCAGTAATTGGTGAGCACGGTTCAAAAACGCCAACAAGTGAGTTAATGAATATGCCATCTTCTTCTTTAATTATTTTCTTCTCATCGACGATCAAAGGTAGAAGCTCAGATCACATAGAGTGACCTTCATATATATGTGCATTTTTGATTCAATTAGCTTAGCATCAGTTAAACCAGAAAAGAAAAATAGCAGAGAAAAGCAAAAAGGAAATCAGCGGTAATTCCCTCCCCATCTCTTGACAGAGTCTAAAAGTACTACCAGTAACTAACTACAGTGATCACAAGAACTAATCAGCAATAAAATAATTACAGACTAATTTAATGGCCTTAATAATAACACCCTCTTTAACTAATTGTGAAAAGAGAGCTATAAAATAGCTTTAAATGAAATCAGCTAGGTATGAGTCGTTGAGTATGTTTCATATTATGGACACAATGACAAAATTTACGCAATCAATTTGAAAAAAAAAAAAAAAAAAAAAATTCATTTTGTATTACAACTAAATTTTTTTGAGTTTGGGTAAGTATATCGGACAATAATTAAGGTAGTAAAATATTAACAAATCATATATGTAAGATTAAAATGATGGTCTAACTTTCCAATCCACATGTGTTATTATCCTTGAATACCTACCATAAGTATATTTGTTATTGTACTTAGTGAATCTGTTATTAATTCTTCACCAATAAAATGGAATCTTAAGTTTGTGCTATATATCTATTAAGATATGTAATTAATGAAAGTAAAACTTTGTAGTTTTAAAATCTGAATCTTAGAAGTAAAACATCAGATATTGTTTGACTATGTTGGGCATAAATTGTTGTGTAATATCTCAAAGTCTTTATAATATTTGTATTGAAGTCTTGCAAGTCAATATTATATAAATAAGATCTGATCAAGTTATTAAAGATTGTTATGATAAATGTATTATTTCAATAATAAGTTTATGATTTGCACATATGTATGTATTTGTGTTATGGGATTGAAGTTTTTGTGACCATGTTGTTGAGAGTAATAAATATATAATCTTAAACAAATATAATAAACATAGAGTACAATAATATTTATATATTTTTTTCCTGTAATTTAACTCCTTTCTATTTTAAAGAGAATTAATTGAACCATCCAGGATTTATGTTGCATTAGCAAAAAAATTATGATATCAAGATAATATTTGCTTGATGTCAAATTTTTTGATAGTTCATACAAATTTTAAGTCCATATAATAACAACTGATAAAAATTAAATTAACAAAAATATGAATCTGTCTGCTTATGGGAGGCTATAAAAAGCATGTTGTAGATAGCACAAATATATGAGATTCTTTTAATTATGAAATTATAGAGGTTGATGCATGTAGATGTTGACCTTCCATAAATTACACAAGTTAAATAGAATAGCATGATGAATTTGCAAATGGATGTGATGTCTATCTAAATACTCCAATTAAAATTAATCAAATAACTTCCATCGAGCGCTTCCTTTTGCATCAAAGTATCATTGGTCAAAAATACATCTTGTGCGATTAGAGGAATGTTGATGGAAGCAACGTCGATGCACTTTCGCATCTTAGAGTCGAGGGTTTGACCACTATCTTTCTTTATGAAATTATTTATACTTTGCGTAGAAATATTAAAACCATCAAGAAACTCCATGATCAATTCAAAAATGCGTGCGGCGTCGGCTCGATATTAATCTTGAATAATTTTGTGTTGAAATTCGATTTAAATAACAAGACTTCTCATAGTAAAAAAAAGAGATTTATAAGCACAAAATTGATTAAATTAAATTAAATTAGAACTAAAATTATGATTAATCTATATTGTATAAGTACTTAATATAATTATTACAGTTGCATAATTATATATATGTGCTTTTGAATTTTGTTATTATCCAGTTTAATTAAATTTAGATTAACTAAACTAACATTAGTGTGCACATTTAAATAGTCAATTAATTATTATAAAATTATAATCTGAACTATATTATATTTATATTTATTATAATAAAATCAAAGTGGTTGAAACTATTTGGTTTAATTATATTTGTTTTGATTTACGTATATTCATGCATATAAAAAATAAAATAGACAAATGCATGAATTAGCCAAAGTCATATGATTTGGCTCAAAATTACCCACCTCGAAAGAGAGTATGATTTTAGATGTCGTATAATTTTTTAGAAATGAAATAGTAGATAAGACACTACGATATCTTGCCCCTTTCGCAGAGTTTAGATCGATTCATTTCTTATAACTATATAGTTAATTAATATAAGTGAGAGAACTTTGATTAAGGTATAGTCATTAAAAATATATTATAGTAGCATATATGGAGTTTTGAATTTAGATTATGAAAATCATTTTAACTTAAAGGCGATATTAATGATTGTCGTCTAGATCCTGGTTTATTCTTAATATCCTACTATTTAGTCAAGGAGATATGATCCAATCGATCGAAAAGATCCTTGCTCGGCAACAATTGTCATTCAGAAATCTTTTAACCTGATGTTTATCCCAGGAGACAAGTTTAAGTCCACTTAATTGTGAGAGTTTTTTCTATCAAGTGATCATATGATTCACATCTCAAAGTCTGAGTCATAAGCATCTACTACTTGTTGTAATATAATGTCGTTGGTGGCAATTTAGAATCAATCATATCTTTGGTCAATGCATAATAGAATAATATCGCTTCCTTACTGAGATTGTTTGAGAATATAATTGTGACTTCGATCCTTTATGAGCTATTTTCTTAATTTATCAATTCAAACAATTGCGAATGGATGGGTTGGATTGAGTTTTACTTTAAATTTTTAAGGATTTAATTTCATTTAAGCATTTATAACTTAATTGTATATTAGAATTTGCATTTGAGTTGACACTTGATTTAAGTTAATTTGATCTAAGATTTCGATTAAATTTTAATAAAAGTATCCCTTCCGGTTGAAATGTCCATTCAACACAAATCGAGTTGATCATTCATTTTATTATTTGATCCTCATTTACATTAATTTAATAATAGATCACATCAGATTTATACTTTGAAAATTTTAGAATTTTAGAATATTGAATATAAATTTCTTAGATATTTTTGATAATAATTCAGTGATATCTTCTCCTTCCATCATGAGGAGTTGATCATTCATTTGTTATTAGATCTCACTCATTAATTTAATAATGAGGATCATCTAGATTTATATTTTGAGAGTTTTGAATTTGAGATTATCGAATATAAATATCTTAGATATTTTGATAATAATGACTTCCGATTGATATCTTAATCTCCCCATCATTCGGATAAATAAGTCTTAACCATTTAGTTTATTGTTTTAAATCATTCTATTAATTTAGTAATGAGATCTAGATCATATTTTGAGGATTTTGAATTTGATAATATTGAATATAAAATCTTGAATATTTTGATAATAATGACCCTCTAATATCTTTATCTTCATCAAATATATAAGTTTACTTGATCATTTAGTTTATTATTTTAGATTCGTCACATTAATTTAATAATAGAGGATAATCTCTAATGATAATTAGTTTCAAATATTTTACTTGTTGAAATTATAATATTGAATTTTTAGGTTTAATTAACTTGATCCTAAGGCAATCACAGAATCCTCATACACTAAATTTAAGCGTTCAACATAGTGTCGGGGTTCATGCGGGTGCTTTAATTCAAGTGTCCATATGAACCTTCAAAGAATTTAATATCTTTTGAAGCACTTGTCCATATTTTAATTGTCATATAATATATGCATAAATTATCTATTTTGAGTATTACAAAATCTAAAACACTTGATTTGAGTGAGAGTCCGTTTGCAATTTATGTGGTGAATTTAATTCATTCAAGCATTTGCACATATTTCAAGCATTTGAATCAAGTGTGACATTACTTCAAAATGCATGTTTTATTCACTTAAGTATTCATGTGACTTTTATACACCTTTTGCAAGAATATAAGTCTTGTAAATATATGCGATATTTAGTTTGAAGCTTAATGCTTGTATATGTTGATTAGATTGATGCGTTTAAATTAATATTCTTGTTTGCATTTAGTTCATAGCTCATTTAGTTCATAGTTCATGAGTTCATTATGATTGCCAACA
The DNA here is from genome assembly GCA_021442155.1 of Cymbidium sinense. Classification (NCBI taxonomy): domain Eukaryota; kingdom Viridiplantae; phylum Streptophyta; class Magnoliopsida; order Asparagales; family Orchidaceae; genus Cymbidium; species Cymbidium sinense. The sequence continues at coordinate 144,312,051 of CM038219.1, forward strand.
AGTCATCGTCCCCAAGATCATTCTTATTTAAAGACTTTTGATTTTATATGTAGGTTTATTCTTTAATTTATCATTCTTAAATAAGTTCAATTTAAGCTCATTAACACTTTGTTCTTATTTATGTCTCATATCCAAATTGATAGCCTCCAGCGTCTATCTCCGTAAATTTACATATTCGACCTTCGTAAACTCTTTAGCATAAGATTAGGTGTCTTCTTGTACATGATGTTTACTTATTAATTTCTCTTAGCATAATAGGTCTTGATATCACAATTTAAATTCGATTTTAATTTTGATCTTAAATATATTTTTCGTTAAATTAATTAAGTCCTTTATTACTGAATTTGGGACCTCGGCATCTTTCGTGTAGAGGCATCTATTAATCTTCCTTCATCTTAATAGCGTAATGTCTTAGATCTATGGTCTGGTCTTCCGATTAACTCTGAGCATAACACAATCTTCAAACTCATTAACTCTATTGAGCATAACGAGGTCTTTGAATACTTTCATAAAATAACAAAATATTCTCATTAGTGTCTTTCTTAAATTCATACTTTTTGTCCACTAATAATAGGCCATGATTGAGAGACACTTGTTATCCATATGCAAATAAACTCAAAGCTTTCCTATTCACTTCGAGCTATTTGTTTTGGTCATCAAACTTGTTTTTACTATCTCATCAAGAGACACCAAAACATCATGATTTGTTGCTATGGTTATAGATGTAAGAATGTTAAAGCAACTTCTAATCATTCTTCATACAATCAAAAGAATATTCATAATATAATTTCTTCTATCGTATAATATCCTTAGTTGTTAGGTTCTTCATTTGAAGCGTCCATAATGTTGCCAACAAAGCTTCTAACAACAAATTCAACCAAAAAAACTAAGCACTTCTACATCATTCTTATCAAGAACAAAATATTGCATGTGTTTAGTCTTCTTAAATCACCATAAGCTTTATAGACGCTTGTGCAAAATCTTCTTAGTCACTTCAACATCCTTGGGTAGAGTAGCCAAGCATTCATGTAGCATGACAATAGAGTATGGATCTTACTTCACTCTGCAGCTTCTCGCTCAAATAGAAAGAGATAGGGAAGTTTTTTTAAAAATAAGTATTAAATTAATATAAATTGAATTTTAAGTACATTTAAAAATTTAACTTTAGATATCTTTAAAGGCGATTCATCATCATAGGTGGCTATACTATTCGACCAAAAGCTAGTAGCCCATTAACAAGCAAATGGCCTACTATCTTTTTTTTAAGAAGTATTTATTGTACTCTAGAAGTTGTATTTGTCTATAATAGCATGAAGTAAATACTAAAGATGTATTTGTCTGTGTCAGACTATAAATTCAATCTTTTGAATAGTAGAGTAAGCATCAAATAAAAAAAAATTAAAACTACTTTTGAAAGAGTTACCTTATAGTAAATGAAATAATAAACTACTTTATATGAACATTTGACAAGTACACAAAATACACATAAGAATTTTCATTCATATATTAAATAGATTAGGTTATAAGTACATAGAATATACATAGATCCCAAAAACTATCGCTATGGTGACGTATAGCTATCGCGACTCTAATGTGGGTGAGAATGACGATATACGTCACGATGATGGGACATCATGGTCCTTGATTACTTTCAATATTTGAACCCACTGGTTGTGAGTCTCCTAAAAGCACCCAATCGGTGAAGGTGCAAGCTCGTATGGTCTTTGGGAGCTTTGTTGATAAGTGGAAGGCCACGGATGCATAAGTGACCACGGAGCCTATTTCGCCTTTAGTCGAATCATACTCATGTGGCATATGCTCTGTGGCGTGATGAAGCTGTAATAATGTGTACATCTCAAACCATGGCATATCTTCTCATACCTATTTACAGTCATCTATAAGTCTAAGATGCCTGAACATCAAAAAAAAGGTTGGAAGATGTCCTCCGTCGCTAAGATATGCTCCACATGTATTAACCAAATGTAAAATGTTACTATGAAAAATTTAAACAAAGATACTTAAGAAAATTTGTAAATTATCTTACATAAGCTTTTCGGTAGTGCTGGATAGTATGTCATTGTTGGCGGATCGTGCCTTCAACAAGTATAATTAAGCCACGAATCATAATATAGCGGTGATGTGCTTTTCTATCCATCTCCATCTGTCGACATCACAATGTGATCCCTCCTACCCTCCCAGTAGCAATGTACAACCGATGGTACTAAACCCAATCGATTCAATATTTCTCAACCATCAACTCTTTTATTTGGGATCCATCGACGTGACATCAATGTGTGGTAAGTGTCCAAACTAACGAAGAACTTTGTGGGAAGGTACCACTCCACCCTCTTCCAGCTGATAATGGGAACACGTGCTAGTCATATGGTCAGATAAGAAAAATATCATATAAGCTCGATCAAAATATCATGTGGCTCTAGTAATGCATGTATGTAGCTTTACTCGATCGAGTTAAAATTCAAAAAATAGGCTACAATTTAAGTTTAATTACTTGGCTCATAATAGTAATCCATCAAGCTCATCCGATAGGACATTTCTAATGGGCATCGCCACATACCGTTCATTCCACTGATTGATCTAATTTTCATGTAGAAATCAATTATTTATCAAATCGATATTTAAATAGATTTGAAAATCACTTTAATTTTCTTACCTAAAACCAATGCTCTATCAATCTCAGAATAGGGGACATGTAATGTTGGTCTCCGATATTAAGTCACTCGACCAGATCAAGACAACCAAATGTTGGCCTCCTTGAGAGAGTCCACGCTTCACGTCAACAAGTGATGGTCCAATCAAATGTAGTGCATCGGCGATGCTATTAATCGCGTGGAGTAGATGTGAATCGTTGGCAGCTAATGGGTCACTCTCTCAGCATAAGGAGATGCGAAGAAGCCTCCAAAATAATATCATGTAATAGAAACAAAATAATGTCAATTCATGTAAGTAGTGAAAGTATTCTGATATAAGACATCAACAATTAAATTCATACCAAATCCGAATGCGTGGCCCTATGTCTGTCACGCAAGGAGGCTATCCTGAGATGGACCTCGGAAGGTGTTGAATCTGGTGCATCATTGGCCACCTCAAGATCCTCCTCGCCAACATCGGCACGAAGGCTCCTCATCATACTTGTAGCAAAAGAACAAAGAAAAATGAACAATGTTAGAAGTCAAGAATATTTATATTGCAATAAAGTATCGAAGAATTAAAAATATTCCTAAACCAGATATACATGAAATAGTGCTATGCTATCCATATTAACATTCTACTACTCGGATTATGTGTGCACGATGTCCGGTAATGACCAACTGATTTATATATATTGCACGTACGACTGCTTTGTCATGCACTATTGTCCATAGTGTTCTTATATCTATTTATGTGAGGTCTACTTGATCTTATCTTAACATTGGGTGGCAGCAAAGGATACATTCCCCGCTCCGCATCAAAATCCAACCAATTACTACGATCTAGTAGAACATAAAAGTTTGCGGAGTATGTACTTCTATATATTGCCATTGTGTAATATCTTGACACGTAGGATAAATGATTCAATCTCTGATAGACTAAAGCAGCAATGGAATGACCATATGGCATATGATAAATCAGTGTCTGATTACATCTATAAGAACATAACCGATCAACTATAAAGTCAACTCTGAAGGATCGAAATCCCATGTCAAACACTTGCATTTCGTTAGCATTGATATTAACTAGTTGTGGATAGTGTCTAGGCTCACACAAACTAAGCACAGTTAGTTGAAAGTCTTTAGGAAATTTAGAAATCTTATTTTCACATAACCTTTCAAAAAAAAACTAAAAGTTATTTCAAAATGTGAGAAACCTGTGCTTAGCCAGGACCAAAGGACCGATCGAGTGCGAGGTGGAGCGGTCGATGTGGAGCTGTCGAGAGAATGGGTGGTGATCGACTAATGTTTTGGGATGTCATGCGGGTCTTAGGATTTCTTTTGTGGGGAGAAAGAAGAAAAGCTAGAGGGCTTCTTACTATACTTAGAAATTGAATAGAAGTCGCATCACTGGCTTTATTAAAGTCGTGCTAATAAATCGGCTGCTACAATCTAGTCTATAATTCACAGCAAAATTATCACATAATATCATCTTGATGACTAGTTAAATTTTTTTAAATATACTTATTTATATTAATTTAATACTTATTTTAAAAAAAACTTCGAGATAAGGTTGCTGAATTTGGATTTCTCATCTTATTGAGACCAACAATGGCTACCTGTAGCTAGCTTCGAGATCTCCTCAATTTTAGAAGACAGGCCATTAGAGATGATGCTAGATTGAAGGAAGAAAAATAAAAATAAAAAAAGGAATGAAATGGAAGCTTGTTCAAGGCCAGGAAATTCTACTGTCTCATGAGAATGGGAGAGGCAAGTAGTGGCTTTGGAAGAAGGGCTTGTGTTCCAACCCTTGCAGTTGAGAGGAGCAGTGCTGGACTATCAAAGGAGTTCAGCTGCAGGGTCGCCAGTGGAGAGGATTTGGGTTGCGTGTGGTACAGCAGGTGATTTCAAGTGGTTATCAAGGTTTAGGCGGAAGCCTGTGCAGGTAGGGGCAGCATTAGAGGGCTTGGGAAACGAAGCCCGAGCAGATGGGGAAGGCAGTGGAGGACATCGGATTTACGGAGCGATCGCTCGGCTTGTGTGCGTGTGATGGAACGGACGGAACGGAAGAGTACGAGTTCATCCGTTTGCGGTAGAGATGGACCGGAGTTTCGCTCGTTCGACTGGGGCTTCCGTATAGAGGATCCAGAGAGAGAGAGAGAGCGAGAGTCTTAGGTTTTGGAAGAGAGAGAACCAAAGAGAGAATCGCCCGGAAGAAGCCGTGGCCGATTTTCTTATTGGATTCTTTACGCTCCAATCCCCTTGCTGCTAGATAACATAAAAAAAGTTTGGCCGATTTTGTCATGGGAAAATGATGTGAAGCTGGCTCTTAGTTGAATAGAGGTGGTGAAACGGCTACTTTAATTTCGTCATTTAAAGGCTAAAGCGAATTGAGTGCAAAAATAATTTGATAGGTTTTAATATTTTGAAGGAACAACGATCAATTTCGCCGCGGATGTCGTTTAGGCGTCTTCGCTTCGATATGCATTGCGTTCGTCCAGATCGATCGGTCGTCGTCGATATACAATATGGATATTCGATCAATTCGACACGGATGCACAAAATCCGTTTGTCGATGGAGATCGTTTCAAACCAATTCTGGCGTCAGGTGTATTCGGCTTTGATTTCGCGATATTTGTCATTGGTCGATGCTTTGTCTTCCATTCGACTTATACGCATATGAGTCAACATTCTTGAAGGATTTTGTTGAAAAACTCGGTTCATAATTCTTTGCGCATTGTTTATAGAAAATGCTAAAATATCCTTATGTCGAATATTATGAAACGTTAGAAAAATAAGATAAGATTTTCATATATAGCATAAATTATTATACATTAAGAATTATATATCACATAATAAATATTAAAATTATAAACAACAATGCGATCAAAATATTCAAATTTGTTATCCTGTTTTGGTAGAGCGGAAATGAAATAAGATGATGATGGTTCCGCTCAAATTCAGTCAATGCCCACAGTTCTATGCTAGCAAAGAGCACAAGAAGATCGAAGAAGAGTCCTTGCGGGCAAGATCGGCAAAGGTGAGCGGATTCCGCAGGGAAAACCCTCGGTTTCCTTTTGCAAAGGATGTTTGAAGGGCACGGGGAGAACAGTCCTTTAACACGGGATGGCTCGAGCGTTAAAAAGCGGAGGGGTAATTTAGGAAAAAATGTCTATGACCATGGGCTGCAGATGGAAGCCTCGTCACAAGCTGGTTTAAAATCAATTTCTTTAGCGAATCCAAATAATCGTGCGGCACGGCATAAACCACGCCGCATAAAGGTAGCCATCCTAAATGAGCCATTAATAAGCTTTAATTTATACAACGATTTATTTCTCAACAAGCTGCTTGTGAACAAACTTAATTTAAGCTCGTTTATATCATTAAACAAGTTGTTCTTTAACAAGTTTAATAATCTCTATTTGAACTAAGCCTGCAAACAAACTTGAGCCGAGCTCGAACATAATTGTTTAAAATGAGATTAAGCTTATACACCATTCTAAATGCTCAAATTGAGTTGACCTTAGTCTAGCTCGAGCTTGATAATATTAAACAAGCTTGAACTCGAATGAGCACGAGCTCAACTCAGCTAGGTTGGCTTGTAGTCCTAGACAAAAACTTCCAAGCCTTGGGTTGGAAATAAAATAATTTTAATTTCTTATGTATAAATTTACCGAAAGAAAAATGAGGCATTTGATTTATTTTCACAACGTTGAGTTATAAAAATTAGCTATTTAACTAATATTGTTTGAACTAAAGTTTAAATCTGATCTGAAATTAATTCACATAGTTTACTAAACCCTCAAGATGAAGCTGAGAGCAAACCGAACTATACATGTATACGACTGATTCTAAAGAAATGAATTTTATAGTTGAAGGGTTTTGAGAAGAATTACTTCTTTTTATTTCCAAATTCCAGTAGATATTTTATTCACTAATTGCTAAAAAATATATTGATAAAAATAGCATAAAAAGAATATATATAAATATATTTGAACCAAACAAATGATCATCGATAAGTTGATAGATTATTTATTTTAAGTTATTTATAATAACGAACTTCATTTTATATAAAATTATATTTAATTAAAGCTTAATTTCATGATGACTTAGTTAAAAAAATTCAAATGACTTGATAATAGCGTCATTCGGTTGAAATCTACAATCAACTTATCATCATCAAAACTTTATTAACTTTTTCATACTAATATTTAAATTCTATCGACTCTTCTCTTTATAAGAAAGAGGATTAAATTAGTTAAATGAAATTTATAGTCTAATCTATATAAGAACGTATACAATTAATAAGTTTAAATTTAATTTCAAAATTTTAATGTAGTTATTAAATATTCAAATCATACATTCAATTTTCAAAATAAAAATACATTTAAATTAATTTCAAATTTTTTGTTTAATCTAGTTCATTTGAGTCTTGTCATTATAAATTTCAATAATATTTTGATATCCTTCCATCATCCTTACATAATGGGCTACTTGGCTAAAATCTACGTCACGTCAATTTAGGGTATGTATTAGTGAGCACGATCAAGTCTTCAATAACTATCAGCTAAGCGTGGCATAATTTCAAGTATACCTTCACAACTCAATTTTTCAATTTAAATTTTAATTTTAAATCTAAAATTTATTTTGAGTAATAATATTCTAATATTTTTATTATTATGTAACTTAATCAAAATTTGATAGTATTTCTTTGATAGCATTTCAATAACCTCTTCTAGTATTTTGATCTCACATAAATCTTAGTTTAAGCGAGATGTTTTTGAGGTAACACCGTCTTTAATAACTCGTTATGTCGCTTAAGTCTTCAATCTTCAATCTGCAATAATATCAATAATTTTTTTTGTAAGATCGAGTCCTAGTACACAATGCTTAAATTTTACAATTTTCTCTAGAGGTCATATTTTGACATATACAAATATTGAAATTTCACAAATTTTCTGATAAGCTCAAATCCCAGAACATAAACAAGTACTTAAAAATTTTAGGAAATTTTACTGTGTTTTACTTTTGACACACAAATCAAGTTGATTGTTGACCATGATATCAGCACGAATGACACAAATTTCAAAGTAAATTACACAAACTTTGAGGCAATAACGGATTACGAGGTAAGGAGATTTTGTTTAGCTAATCTATCAAGAAGAAGAAAAGATACTGTTCGACTGTAATTGTACCCAATAGAGGAGAGGAGAGACACGGCGGCTGATCGACCAGATGCTAGAGCTCGATTGGAGGGAAATTAACTGAACGGGATTGACGGGTAAGGAATTGGAGAATTACGGGAATCGAGGAAAGTTGGCTTCGGCCGTGCGGAAAGATGGCCGGCGATGTGGAGATCCGGCCTGGGATGGCTCGTTCGTTCGGCTTGTATGGTTTGCGGGAAAAGAAGAACGGGAATGGAGGAATGATGCGGCAGGGACTGAGCGGCGACGGGAATTGGAGCCGGCACAGTGAGGAATCCGCGGGAGAGGAATTGGGATTTCGACCAGAGATGGGAACTACGAGCTTGGTGGAATCGAGCTCGCCAGAGGATGATCGGCGTCTGAGAGAGTCACGGGTATAGGGAAGGACGGCCGGCGGGAGGTCTTGGATCGGCGTGGATGGATTGTAGAGTTTGACTCGGAGGTTTCTTGAGAGGAATCGGAGGTCGGTTCATGGAGATCGGTGTTGGTTTCGTGAGATTTTTCAACAGGACAAAGAAAAGCAGTCGAAAGAAGAATCGAGATTGGAGATATCCCCAAATTCGATTAGGAGAAAAAATAGGAAAAATTCAAAATTCAAATATAATTAAAAAATAAAGAAGATTTACATACCTATTTGACCAATATATATATATATATATATATATATATATACTTCTTATGTTGAATCAAACATATATGTCAAAATCAATAGAATATAGACATTACATTATGCAGATCGAAGTCAAATATCTTAATTATCACTAAAATTGATTGAAATATCCTCACAACTTAAAATCCATTATGCCACAATGTCCAAAAATGCAGAAATTAGCTAACAGAAGCTTCTCACTTCATTTAATGGTCACTCAATGCGAGAGACACGAGTCATTGATGTAGTTTAGTCTGTCAAGTCGGAGGGCTGATGAGATACAAACAACCCTATTTAAATTGATAATGCGTTAGCGTGAAATGTCAAAATCTATCAAACGGACTGATTTCGATTGACACTGCGTGGCGTCAAGCGGTTGGATATGAATGTCATCTTTTATTTGAATTGACAAATCAACTAAATGATCTCCGTCCAAACTATATTGTTGTATGCGGAATGATAAATTCATCTAAATTAGATATTCATATTTGTATGGAATTGTAGCATTTCATTAAAATGAGCATTAAATTTGAGGCATATGAAATTCTAAGCATATATAAACAATGAATCTAAAAAAAGAGACAAACAAGTACTTAAAAGATAAAATTGAATTGGTTAAATAAAAATTAAAATTAAAATTAAAATTAATTTATATTAATCAGTTAATTATATATATATATATATATATATATATATATATGAATTATGTTATATTTATATTTATAGTAAAATTGAAGTGATGAGAAATCATTAAATTTAATTAAATCTTCTTTGATTTTATATATTCATGTATACAAGACAAAATTCTAAAGTTGATAAATACAATGGATTATTTATTGGGCTATGAGAGATATATGGGCTTTTAACTGAAATATACGATATGCTTTGAAATTTAAATGTGCCTGAAAGCCATATATGATTAAATTGCCACTCGGATTCTCTCGACTCTAGTCCAATACCAGAATTTCATGCACCACCACAAATTTTTGATTAATGTTAATCGTTATATCGCTAAATGTATAATATATAGTAGCAGTATATAAAATTTTAAAATTTGGATTTATAAAATTAATCATTTTTAACTTAAAGTGAATGGTTGGGGTAATGATGATCGACGTCAATCAGTATTTCGTCATCCAGGCGTTGTGGTCCATCTATTTAAGGAGGAGGTAGTCGACCGAATGATCATTATCACATATGGGTTGCGTCGTCTAAAGGAACATTTTAGGCGGGAGTATTTGTAAGGAGACAAGTTTAAGTCTAACGGCGGATGATTTTTTGCCCTCAGTCGTCATATGATTCACATCTCAGCGAGCATTGGAGAATATAGCTGTGTCGTAATATAATGATGTCATTTTCGTAGCCACCCGTCGAGGACTCGGTCGTAATCATATGTGGAGCTTCATCGCCAAAATGCGATCAGTATATGGGTCATATCCTTACTTGGCGTAAGTTTGAAGCGAATATAGTTGTATACTTGACACATTGGCTCATTTGTGTAGAGTTTTCTTAATTTGTCACATTCACAATGATTGCGAAGGTGGATTGAATTTTAACTTTAAATTTTAATATTAAATTTCATTTAAAGAACTTAGTCATTTATCTAATTTTATACAAATATTGATAATTGATTTAAATTAATCTAATTTGAACTTATAAGTGCATTTTGATGATTAGTATTTCTTGAAATCTTCTTTCATCACATCATCTGGTATATAAATTTGTTTGGTCATTTAATTTATTATTTTGATCCTATCGACTCTATTAATTTAATAATAGAAGATTACATCTATATTTATATTTTAAGAATTTTGAATTTGAGAATGTTGAATATAAATATCTTAGACATTTTGATAATGATAACCCATCTGGTTGATATCTTTAATCAACTCAACTATTATTAGGGTAGATGTATTATTTTATTATTCTAGATCCCGTCGACTCTACTAATTTAATAATAGAGAACTAGATCTACTTTTATATGACAGAATTAGCTTCTCAAATAGTTTACCAATTAAAATTTTTATAATAATATTATTATATTTTTAGATTTTGTTAACCCGGACTCCATCCTAAGACCCAAGAATAAACCCACGCCTCCTCACTAAATTTAAGCGTTAATTATGAGTGTCTGAGTGATTCAATTCAATATTGATTTAAGTTTAGAGGATTTAGATAATGATATTGATTTTTATTGCAAATTTAGAGTTTTAGATAAAATTTGATTGACATTTCAAGCCTCTTCCGGCATATGGGGATAAAACGAGGGCTGACTGCCAAGAAAGACATGTATGAGTCTCTACATGTAACATATATTTTTCCGCCATGCTAAGAAAGAAGTGTATGGATACTTATATACCTACAATGTCAATTTAAACATCAATTTTATAATTGTGATTGTATTCACTTTGTGCTATCTAGGTCTCCCGTCGATGTAAAAATTTCACATTGGCAACATCCAAATCGTCCCCTGAGGCTATCTCGGTATGTTGGCTATGCCAAGAAAGGCATGTATGAGTGGTATAAACATCACATCAAATCTCTCACCATACAAGATATGTATGAAACAAGATGCCTGAAACATATTTCCGTCGCCAAGAAAGGCGTGTCTGACTTTGGTGAAGTCTTTTCCCCACGCCAAGAAAGGTATGGAGTTTACCAATGCGCACGAGTGTTCGCTTAGTCTCCGCCATCTTCTGAAAGCGATGTATTTAATTTAGCGGTCGAAAGTCTTCTTCCCCACCACACCAACAAAGGCGTGTATGAGGTTTACCAACTGCGGCGCGAGCGTCGCCTCTCAGTTTCCCCCGCCATGCTACAAAGACCACGTACGGGTTCCACTTGTTGCATCAGACGCATAGCATACTGGGTTTTAAGGACATCCACGCTCGAGCATTTTATACTTGTAGGAAAGGAGCGGATGGATGTGGAACTTCGATGTGGCTCATGGGAGGAGGACGACGAGCACACGAAGCGGCCGCGCCGCGCGGATCGGGCATTCGGAGGCTAGCGATTATGAGCGTGTCGGCTGCCGGAAGGGAGGTCTGTTGCTCAGCGATATAGGAGCAGTGAGCTCGGGTTCGTCGATTAGCGGCCGCTCGGAGACGAGCGGCTGGAGGAGAGCTTCACTTCCGTGTGTGAGGGAGCTCGGGAGCGGGATTAAAGTCGGCTATGGCAGTTTTGGGGGAGTGGGGAGTAGTGATTAGGGTTTGGTAAGAGGGTATTTATAGGATTTTGTTTATTTAATTATTTAATTAATTCAATTTTGGTGACATTATTACATATGCATTATATATGTTGATCTTATGTTATTTATGATGTTCGATCCGCAGCTTCATTTTCTCATCATTTGGTTCAATCGGGTCAATTTTTTCAAAATTACGTCATTGATTCGGCCGTCAACATTCGCACACTCATCCAATTGGAGCGGATCATTTGATAGGTTTCGATGTTTCGACGCTAACGACATGATCAATTTCATGAACGAAGGTCGTTTGGGCATCGTCACAACATCTCGATCTCGATATGCGTGCGTGTCGGATTTCCTTCTTGATCGTCATTCGTCAATATGTATATTCTAATTAATTTCAACATTTACGCGATGGCAAGTCTATTCATTAAATTATTTCGACCAATTTGTTGCCAGTGCCTTTAGCTAGTTTGTAATGTTGTACTTGAAGCTTCAATTCGAGCTAGCTCGACTTCGACTTATGGCATGCATGAGGTCAACAATATATATGTGTATATTACATGTTACTTTTTCGCCAATAGCCCTCGCAAAAGAAAATGTAATGTGTTGTGATAAATTACATAAATTATGAAATTTAAATGTACATGACTTTTTGGCATGACGAGAGAAAAATTGTCATTTTTTTGGTTAAAGATCCTTTACACTTATTGGCATGGTGGATAACGCTCTCATAGTGCACAAACATTTTTCTTGGCGAAAGGGCAAGCCGGTGTTCTCGACTCTCATATGGGGAGGTGATGCTAAAATACTACCAAGAGTAATGCCAAAAAGACATGTGCAGGAGACCAATATTAAACAAAATAAAAGAGCCTAACTAATATTAAATGCAATAAGAAATCATAAATCAAAAAATAAAACAAAATGTATAAATAATTGCAATGAACTTATAAGTTAATTTATAATATGTTGCCATAAAATGAATAAAAATTAAGTCCTGTTGAAGGCTCAAACTCTAAAAAGAATATATGTATATGTATGTGATCGGAAGTTTCGAATATGATGGATCATTACCTTCAAAAGACATATATTTCATAAAATATAAATCTTAAAGAGCGATGTCTGCACACATTATGAGAAAATTTAGTATTGTCAAACGACAATAGAAGTCCAGCAGCGATGGTTTGGCAACGACAGCTGAGCGTGGGTCGGTGGAAGTGGCAACGATGGTCCAATGACGATGGTTGGGCGATGACGGTCATACGATAATCTAGTGGCGGCAGTTGATAATAGTCCAATGATGTTGGTCGAGCATCGGTTGATATCGACGACAAACGATGATGGTCGGGTAGCAACAGTCAATCCACAATCCTGTGGTGACGGCAGTTGAAGGTTCGACAATGGTGGTGAGTGGTGGTTCGACTGTCTTAGGATTCTTCAAGCATGAGAACTCTCTCTCATCTCCTTCCTAGGTCCCTTTATGTGAAGAATGAAGGCTTATTTATATATTTTGGGAGTGACATTCATTGTAAATACAGACAAAATCTAAACCGCTCCATTAGATGACTCAAAATGATTCTCATGATCATGAGATGTATTTTAAATATTTGAGTACTCAATAAATTTAGAATTTAGAGATCTTGGGCTTGTTAGATTGGTCTCGTCAAGGCACTCAATTTAACTATAAGCATGCCATTTTTGAAATCTATTTAAGAATCTAAATGATATTCTAAAATTTATAATTATATTTTAAATGTTTAATCTAAAAATCGAACTTGGATTAGGTTGCTTTTGATGTCATCGAGTTAGCCCCATCAAGATAGTTAACTTGATTATATTGATAGCCAAAAAAAGAGTTGGAAGATAATGATTTTGATTTCAAGAGATATTCAATCACATGTACATCAAGATTCATATTTGAATAGATGGATTTTTCAATAACATATCAACTCTTAATACTCTATTTATATTATTTATATTCAACATATTATTTATAATTATTAAGATAAAATTTTATAATATCATGTTCAATGTGTCCAAAGCTTATATTTTCAATAATAGTCGTGTTCCATATCTATATTGTCATATCAATGTCTGTGCATCATAGATGACAACCAAAATAGAGATATTGGCGATGGTTGATTTTTTATTTGGGCAGAGTGGAGTTTTGATAATATTCTATGAATTCACTTGGGCCATCTTATTATGGGAATGGAGGCTTTGGGTCCCGACTGCGTGAGCACACATGCCGATGACATTGTGAATAGAGAAAAATTTGGATCTTGTTCAATTTACTTTCAGCTTGTTGCTCCATTCGGTATAATCGATGCTTCTCATCGTTATCTTCAATGGTAGGCAAGAGGAAGATACTCTGAGAGCTTGGCTTTAAGTAGGTGGAGATAATCTTGGAAGATAAACAAAAGTCCAATGCTTCTCATTTCATCTCTAAAGAGTTCACCATTCAAAAAAAAATCTAGGTTTGTTCTCATTCTTTTCCTATCCCTTGTCTTAAGAGTGTTGTTTTCGACAGACATGATGTTCCAGTGTTGTTTGTTTCTTGTGAAGAAAAAGAATGGCTACTAGAGTGCTAGTTTTGATTATTTGTGTTATTTTAGGGTGTTATTATATTAAATATTATATTTTAAGTGTGGAATATATAAATATAGGTGTTTTAACTTTCTCATATTGAACAATTTTCAATTATGTGTCAACTTTCTCATAAATCATAATATTTTTCAGATAATTGTGTCAACTTTCTCATAAATCAAAATAAAGTATCGACAATTTTCAATTAATCCACCAACATTAACATATTTGTATACTTTTCAACAACATATATACAAAATTCATAAAATGTAAGCAGAGCAGGTAGCACTCATATATGTCAATGTTGAGGTCAAGGAACTATATTGTATTTAGAGTTGTTCCAAAGCATATCAACTACCACAAAACTAAGCTTTCAGCAAAATGTTAATAAAACATAAATTAACAAAGAAAACAAAGGGGAATTAAACTGCCCTTATTTCTATCTCATCAACTGAATAAATAATGAGGAGAGAACCCAATGAATGACATGTATTTACCAAGACATAGCTTTCTCAACTAATCAAGCCATTGAAGTCTCTGAACTCTTTTTAGATTACTAGAGAAAGTCCAATCTTCATTTATAACATTGAAGAAAGTCAATGCTTTGATCAAGCTTTGAATGAGCACATTGTTCAGAACTAACTAGTGAAACTTGATCACTAAATTTACCAAGCCATTTAAAAATAGTTTGAAGACTTGCCCATATTGTTTTGTTCGTAACAAAGCCGGGTGTGAGTTTTGAAGTCAGTTTGATGTTCAGGTTTATAGATATTTTGCTGCCACAAGCACAAAGAAATTCTGTAATTATTGTAATAATGCAAGATGTGCGATTAAAGATTGTCATACCTCTAATCAAAATCGATAGCCAAATCTCAAACAATCATTGTTGATCAAGCAGTTGGTTTAATAGCTTCAGACAAACCAAGGATTATTCCTAAAAAGATTTAATAGATATGTAATTAAAGCTCTATTGACCTTAGGGTAATAAGGTAGAATGCACTACTTTCTTAATCTTAGCTTATGACATATGGTGCCTCCAATGTTATAACTCATACTTCACATCATTTTCATGATATCCAATCATGACATCACTCATGATATATTCAAATTGCTAATGATAGTCCATTACTTATTAAAACAATTGGTGAAATTAATCATTTGGTGAAAGATGTCTTCATATCTCCCATGCTCTTTACTAATGTAATCTCAACAGAAAAAATAATTGATAATAACTTAATTGGTTATATTGTGTGGGACTAACTGACCAAAAAAATATTTAAACAAGGGCCTAAAGTTAGAAGACTAATTTCATTTTCTTTTACGATAATATAATGATTACATCAAGGATCAGCTTTAAGTCCTTATCTTTTTTTACTTTAGTTATGAATGTTCTTACTAGGCATTTATAGGAAGATGCACCTTGGTGTTTGCTTTTTGCTAATGACATGCTTCTTATTAATAAGACTAGAGAGGGAGTCTAAGAGAAACTTGAATTATGGAGGTCAACTTTAGAGTCTAAAGGTTTTCATTTAAGTAGATCTAAACTAAATATATGGAGTGTAATTTTAGTAGAAGTTCTAAGTAGTATTGTGACATTAGGTGCAAAGTCATTAATAAGAGTGAGTGATTCAAATATTTAGGCTCTTTATTGTTCAAAATGATGGTAAAATAGATGGAGATGTTATTAGTAGAATTCAAGTTGGATGGTTGAAGTGGAGGAATGCATCGGCTTGTGTGATAGAAAAGTTCACTTAAACTTAAGGAAAAATTTTATAAGATGGTGGTAAGACTTGCAATGACTTATGGTGCGAATGTTGGCCAATAAAGAGAAGCATAAGACTAAGTTAAGTGTTATAGAGATGAGGATGCTCAAGTGGATGAGTGGCTCTTAGAGATAAATTGCAAATGAGTATGTTCGGGAAAAGTTGGAGTAGCTCAGTGATAGATAAGATTAGAGAAAGCCTAGATGGTTTGGCCACATAAAGCATGCCGATGATGTTAGGAGAGTAATGCATTAGATTTGCCTTATGTTAAGAAAGGTAGAAGTAGACCTAAAAGACTTGGTTAAGATGTATAAAAAAATGACCTTAGTATGAGAATTTGATACATAATAAGACAATGGAGAAGGATTCAGTACCCTTAGTGGGATAAAGGCTTGTTCTTGTTGTTGTTGTTGTTACGACAATATAATGTTTAGGTCATCCCAATATTAATGTTTTATCCCATAAACTCGGTTAGTTGGGAAAGGAGCAATTTTCTTCCCATCTTTCATTTGATTGTTCAACATACAAAATGGGAAAGTGCAAGAGTCATTCTTTTCTGTCATATGATAATTATTTTGATTTGAATCACAGTGATGTATGGGGTGCTATTCTTGTAATATAACTAGCAAATTATCAATATTTTGTAACGTTCATTAATGATTAAAGTATGCCTCAATTAATTTTATTTGTTAAGATACTATTCAATGTCTTTTAAAACTTGGTTGTTTATGTTGAAACCTCCAATTTTCATCCCAGATTAAGTCCTAAGATCCAACTCTAGGGGTGAACATATGTCATTTGAATTTCAAGATTTTCTTTATAATTAGAAAACTAATTCACAAAGCTCATGCCCTTATACATCTCCATAAAATGATGCTTTAAATAGAAAAATTCCAATTCTTTGAAGTTATTTGAAACTTATTGGAATCCTTAATTCTACTTAATTTATGGGTTGAAGTATTAAGCATGGTAGTCCATCTAATTAATAGATTACCACTCTTATCATGAAATTTGACTCTCCTTATTATCACATCTTTCAAAAGTATACTAATTATCATGATTTGCATACATCGGATTGTATTTAGTTAGTCTATCAACCAACATAAGAATGCCATCAAATATCAATTCAATCTATTAAATGTGCATTTTTGAGTTATAGCACTTCTCGTAAAGTCTATGTATATTATGATCTGGGTTTCAAAAAATTTCAAATCTATTGCCATAATGTATTCTTTGAACATCAATTTTTCCTCTGAATGTTCTTGCCAAAATCTATGTTCTTAATTTTGATGAATAGAATTCAGTCTTGAAATATTCAAACTTACATTTGTACACAAAAAAAATCTATGTTTGTCATTTATAAAGTATTGTCCGTCACATCCTACTTAGGATTGCATATACTTCATCTTTAACTTTAATAGTAATCTTTAATGGGAAAAAATAATATGCTATAAAGCACTGACACTTAGGGACCATTTATGATCACTTTTATTTTATGTTTTTAATTTTATATTTTTATTTTATTTTGTTTATGTTTTGTGTCAAAATAAAATATATTTGGTTGTAATTGTTGTTCTTAAAAACACTCAAAAGATCTAAAAGTTATTTTATAAAAGTTGTTTTGAGTATTTTTAAAATAATATTATTTTTTTAAAATAAAAAATAAAACTACTTAAAAAACACAATAAACAAATATGTTTTTAAAATAGCATAAAACACCAAATAAAATTGATAAATAGCCTTAAACTTTTAAACTTTTATGCCATAAATTAGACAAACACACCTTCATCATGGTTTGTCACATGTTTTGATGCTTAAGATGTTATTGAAATATTTTTCTCAAAAATTAAAGTCGAAATGCCCCTATTATTGGACACATGGATGACACATTATAAGCAATTTTCTGTGGGTTCAATCATTTTCGTCCCAATTTGGTGTGATAGCTTAAAAACCTAAATTTGCTCTTCATCCTATTCATTTTTACTAATTCATTCTTGTCTCTTCCATCAAATCTAAATTGACTTGTCATCTCATCTCCAATTCATCTTACTTAAGATCTTCATTTTGTTGAGCCAGCCACAATTTTGCCCAGCCTACCACTCTTCCGCTACTTCTCATATCGAACTTCATTAAGATGCCTTACAAGAATATTTTTTCAGTTAAATGACTCTTTGTCATTCTCCTTCTATGCTTTGATGCAGCTTTAACTTCCATCTCCCTAAAAGTAGTTTCAAATCTGCAATCCTTTTTGTTCTTCTCAGACTCTCCTCAAAGTAAAAAAAATTGTTTATCTTTAATCTGCATCAAATTTTAATATTTTAGGTTTTAAAAAGTTTTTTTTTTGACGTTTTTCCGATAAAAAGACTTTAAGGTTCTCAACTAATAAAAAATATTGACTTCAGATTTTTTTTAATTATACATTTTATATTAATTATTAATAATCAATGATAACATGGGAAGGAACTCTTGTGGTCACAATCTATGCCACTGTGACAATTTACCAAGTTAATTAAATACTTTGCTTTATGCTAAAGGCTTATAAATCAAAATTTGAACAAGTGCACCTAATGAAAACATGACACTTCTAAGAACATGCCGGTAAGAGTCAGATTTCTATCTGTGCAGTTAACTACCGAAGATGATCAAATCACCAAGCTTAAAAAAAATAAACTTTTTCCTCGTATAATTGCATCACCACCAACTTACATGGACAGTTAAACCTAAAACATTAAAAAGATTCAAACTAATCAAACATGATTAGACTAACTTCAACATAGATTAGTTGTAGCAGCCAAATCATAGGATTATGAAGAATAAATGCATATAAATAATCTCAATGTCTGTGACAGCTTCAAAAAAAAAAGATCTCAGCAGGGTTTGTTGAAGTTGTCAATGTTCAGTTTCCACAAAAGAAAAAAAAAACAATAAATAAATAAATAAATAACTCAGGATTTGATCCTTAACCAACGCTGGATTCAGTAGAACTGAGATTGCTGCACCTTCTTCACAGAAATTATGATAAGGGACATAGACTCTATCTAGCATTATAAATCTAGTCTTCATATGTGTGGAATATATCGCATACTCTTCACAGAAGATCACATGTAGGAGAAGATCATGAATTCTGTTTGGAATTGAGCTACTCCAATTTAATACAGCAATAATCACATACTAAATGAAACCAAGCATATAGTCCCATTCAATTTTGAGACAACCCTTAATCCTGCAATCTATACAAAGTAAATAATGGCAATTTCAGTTAAGATTCAAAGCAAAACCAAAATTCCAGCACTGGTTATTTCCTCTCATCACTATAGTAAAAATGCTTGGTTTTCTCATCATCGTTGTTGCTATTTGATTTATTCAAATTATTTATGGTTTCCTTTATGAAATCTTTTCTCCATTCATTCTTGTTGTGCTGCTTGAGATATTAAATCTATTTTGTGTAAATTCTTTTGCACAAGTTACCATTGACCTTTCCTTTTTTTTCTCTTCCAAATCCTTTCAAATTAACTTTATATATTACATCTTCTACCTCAGTTTTTTTTTTGGTCACCCAAGTTTATAAAGTGGGACTTTTTTATAATTTTTATAGGATTCGATCCCAAGACATTATCAACAATTTCCAAAGCTCTTATTAACTAATTGACACCAACATATTCTAACTCAGTTCAACATGCAAAACTATTCAATTTATCACTCCTTATTTTTTTCCATACATTAAAAACTATGGGTTGACACTAGACAGTGACCTTCAATGACCCAACCCCCGAGTACTATAGCTACAGTGATTTCCTTCCACGATCTCGATTTCCTTGTACTATAGTATCAACAACACTTCCTTGAATATGAGATACAAATTCCTTATTATCACATCTTCAATGCTCATAATATTCAAGGGCATATCATCAATAAAGAATACTCTTCCATAATTGCTTGTATAAGAACATCATATTAGAACTTTATTAGAAGAAGAATGTCAAGACCCACTTGAATCTAATATCCATATCATCTTTAGACTATCTGCATTGAATATTAGTGCATCTTAAATAACTTTCATAATGGCATTCATTATCTCTTCTTTTGATTTTTGCCTATCTTTGTATTTGTTTTCTTCATATTTCATTATATGGTCAGGTTTGCTATAGTATTAGTATCTACCAAGAAAATCTTTAGATTTACTTATGTCATGATTTGATTGAAGTCTTTGTCATGAGATTTTGATATGCCTCTCCATTTATTCTTATTATTATTATGAGAATTGTTCTTATTGTCAATATTTAATATAAATATATGATTTCACTACTTTTGTATAATCTAATATCCATGTAAGGATTAGATCTCGGTCCTCAGATACCATTAAGTTTTATTGTGAATTATCTATATAAATACAGACGATTGTCATAACACCATCTCAACTTTTAAGAAATGATGAGAGCAAGTTCAATGCATGGAAGTCATTACCAAATGTGATGCTCATTGAGTTCGAGTGTTATGTGATTGAGTTGAACTCATTGATGTTATTATTGATGACATCCTAAGACTGAAAAAGCTTGTGCATAATATATATCTTATTGACTGTAGAGGATAGCACATTAATGACACCTACTACAATGATATCATTGAGAATGTTAAATGTGATATTCATGCTAAGAGATAGGTAACTAACTCATAGAACTTATTTGTCCATCAACTCCTACTCTTTCTGATAGACTGGCTATTGCTTCACTCCCATCTGTGATTAATATAATTTTCCTTGATATCATTAGTCTTCTATCTAGACTTCTAGATCCCAAAGTTTCAATTATCAAACGTGTCAATTTTGATATTCTCATTCTCCATGCTTTGATTTGAAAGCTTCTTGGATCAAAGCTCCAATACAATTGTTAAGGAAGTAATAAAATTTTGACAAAAATATATGATGATGAGACAATAAACAAATCAAAGATTTTAGGCACAAGTTATACAACTTTACAAGATTCGTTGAGATTCTCCTACATCTATGGTTGCTTAAAAATAAAAAATTCACTAAACTTTAAAAAAGGTATAGAAAGAGATATTACATTTTATATGAATAAAAGAAAAGACGTAACTATATTTTTATTAATAATTGAGTGAGAACTTAACCACTTATTTTGAAGACAAGGGCTAAATATGGAGAATAAGATGCTAATGTTGTTGCTTCTCTCTTTTCTTTATTCTAAAGTTTCTACCTTTCTTCTCTTCTTTTTTCTCTTCTCTCCAACTCTTTATTTTCTTGTGATTGTGGGATGCCACAATGTAATGAAACCATTTTGAAAAATCAAATATTGATTGAGCTAAGTAGCCACCATTTTAAATAATCATGTTGAATTAAGTTATGCATCTATCATTATGAAAAAAACTATGAATAAATCTTAAATTAATAGCTACTAATCTTAACAAAATCTATATAAGATTTTATTTAAGAAAATTAATAAAATTAAGCTCCATAGTTAATATGTGTAATTAAACTTATTGTTTTGGCTTGATTTAGAGACTTTTGATAATGTAACAACTATGATTTTAATTTTTATTATAAGTGTGTGTTTGCTAGGCTTGTAAGAAAAACATTCTATGTTGCAATAAAATTAAATTTTCTCTCAATTCTTGCGTGTTATTAATGGGATTATTCCAATAGCTTTGAAGGATTTGATAAAAACTTCTAGGACGTGATTCATCTTGTACTGGCATGAAGCCTAGATTTCTCATTGGATGATTTATATCCTTGTTCTTTCTACCTTAGCAGAACATGTAGAAGATGCTCATACATATAGGACCCGCAAACCCCATGAATCACACCATCTCAAAAAAATCAATGACTCTAATATCATTTGTTAAAGAGTGTGAAACCAAAGGGGATCAAAGTTAATCTCAATACACTAGCCATCAAAATTATTTTCTACTCAAATACTTATGCTCATTGAGATCGAGAGACAACTTCTTGTATTTCATACCAATATATTTTGGAGGAATTACATACATAACACTCAAAACTTGATAATTTATAAAACTAACACTCATATCATTTTATTTGAACCAAGATAGTGTATTTGCCTGTGTTGCAATATTTTGATGATAAATTAAAGAATGAAGATACGATGGTATTAATTTTATAAAGAGTTAAATTTGAGTGTTATGTACGTAATTGCCCCATATATTTTTGAGCTATTAGATGTGAGATTTAAATTAATACTCTTATATGTCAGAGCAGGTGGAATCTTTCGATGATCAATTTAAGACAAAATCAACTCAATAAGTTAAGGAGCACTTCATTGTTATACGCTAATCTGATTTACCTCAAGCAAGTAATCCTTGCATCATAAGATTTCATTACTCCATGTGTTTTGACACCTTTTTCTCATAAATTTTGAAACCATGAGATGAACTACATGTAATACGATAGCATGAATCCCATTACTAAAGGAGGGCATAAGTCAGTAAAGATGCAGCGACATGAGACTTGAGAAAGGAAAGAAAATATTATGAGGACTTACTTGGGGGTGAAATCTTATAGAGAGCCTGGGAGACCTCAGAGAAACTACTACAGATTCTGACGCTCTCTTTGAAGAAGGAGCATGGTTGATGATTATGAGAACACATGTTCAAATTTTATCTGCTTCATTCTTAGAAAAAAGCAATTCCTAGAGTAATATTCCTTTAATTTATAACGAATTAAAAACTAACCAGAATCATTCATCAATAGGTCCAGCACAGCTTGTTGTATTAAATTCTAACCCCCTCTGATAACAAAAGCAATGTCAGGAGGAGGCTTCCTCTCTATAATAGACCACAATGGCTGAATGCCCAACGCTATTACGAAGATAATTTCAATACAGGAAGGTTTTTTACAGTTGATGCTTTACACTAAAACTATAAAAAAAATGAAAAAGAAACATGCATTCTCAAAAAATCATTCTGAGGGAACAATTATTGACGACTGAGAAAGAAGGATAACATTTTTTTGGCGAACAAGTGATATTTAGGAACGTCGAAACCCAACATTGTCGACGCCCGTAGCAACAGTTCGTCAAGCAATCCCTAATAATAATCCAAAGACGTTAATAAGCAAGATGACTGGAAGACACCGGAAGAGACATAACCTTGTAGCATCGGAGTATTCCAGTGGCCTTTGGCGAAGCCAATGAATGAGCCGACTGTCCATCCGTGGGCGGAGTTAAGGGCGCATTTTGAGATATTATAACACTCATTTTAATTTTAATTTCATCTAAAAAAATTTATCTCCTTCAAAATTTTAAAATTTTCTTATTAGATTTTTTTATAAATAAAAAATTATTTATTTATTTTATTTAAGACAAATATTTTCTATTTATAATAAAAAATTAAAAATATTTTATTTTTCTCAAAATTTTAAGTTAAATATATTTACATAGCATAAAATTATATATATTTATATATATATATATATATATATCTTAGAATGAGAGTAACATAAACATAATTAATTCTTTTATTATAAACCTCATAATTTTATCCAAATAATTTTTTATCATTAAATTTAGGGGAATTTACATACATAGCATCTAAAATTTATGAATTTACATATGTAGCACCTCAAAGTTAATATTCACTAAAAACACACAAGTAACTTTTGAAAGTGCTCAAAAATAGAACTCCATTCATTTTGTAACACTCTCTCAATTGCCCCTTCGTCTCTTCTCTAGTCCATATTGCAAAATAAATGTGTGGAACTTCTCCATGACTGCTCCATTGAAGTGAACTGCATCTGCACATCTTCCTCGACTAATCTCACGTCGCATCTAAGCAAACCATCTACCCGCTCTACTCCATTCATGCAACCAATCATCCCCTGACTTACTCGCACAAGAACACAACAAACAAACCTACTTGTACTGCTTCATTCAATCTAACTGTATCCACATATTTTCCTCAATGAAATCTCGAACCACATCACATCAACCATCCTGCTTGTACTCTCATCGGTTCTCCATAGTTCTCCATGACTTGTTTTTACATATATTTGCTTGTTGTTTATATCTTTTGATGGAAAGCAATGATTCTTTATGTTAAGTAAATGAAGATTTGAATACCAAGGATTTTCCTATACCCAATTCAAGACATTCTTCTCCTTCACAAGAATTTGCAAGAATTTCATGAAAAAAATCTAAACAACATGCTTTCTATGTCTTCATAAAAGATCTTTCTCATAGCCACAAAATATGTTGCAATTTGGCAGAAATTAAATTCAGCCTAAAAAAAGTTCAATACTAAAAGAGGGATTAAACCTTATAGCAATTTAACAGAGTAAAGTTTGGTGACTGGTAGTGGGGAATTTGGGACAGTGAGCAGTTTGGCGACCAATAGTGAACAGTTTAGCGACCAGCAGTGAGCAATTCTAACTGTAAATTTCCTCCATTCGCAACTAATTCCACACACATCTGAAACTACGACTTGCACTGAAGAAACATGAGTACAACTTAATAGCTCCCATATGATTTTTAGGAAGAGAGGCTGCCAAAATAGAAGAAGCTTCAAATCTGAAGTGAAAAATAGTGACAAGGAGCAGAAGATCGATCACCGACCATAATATTAACTGTGAGAGATGGAGAAGTTGATAAGAAAGAGATGATATGGCTTTGTGAGGATACATAACGGCGAGAGTTATGAAATGGATGGAGGTCTATATTTGAGCACTTTATGAAGTTTCTTGTGTGATTTCAGTAAATACTAACTTTGGGGTGTTAAATATGTAAATTGTAAGTTTTAAATCTATAAACAATGATTATATATAATCAACAAACCTATATTTAGAAATATCATTTGATGAATAATTTTTATTCTTAGAAGACATTAAATATTTATTGAGAAAATATCTGAAAGAAAGAAAGACATTTATATCTTTAATTTTTAAATGATTAAAACTAACGTTAACTCTGTAGTTACTACAATAAATATTGAAAGAGATTTTTTTGTTACTAAAATTGTGAAAAATTATTGAATATCATAATGATCTTTTGATCGCTTATATCGAGAAAGATATATTAAATAGTATCGATAATAATATGATTATTGAACAATTTTAAAATATGAAAAATAGAAATTATTAATTATAAATTTGTTATTCAGATCTATTTTATCATTTTTATATAAATACTTTCTAATTAAAAAAAATTAAAGTTGACAATGCCAGACCCTAATTTGGATGAAAAGTTTGAGTATATATTGCTAAATAGTGCTCATAAAAAAGATTTTTAACTATACTGCCACCAAGATATCATGTGGCATTTTAAAATCATGAATACTATTATGTTTCTCATTTCTTCTCTAAATTATGCAACAAATAAAAACTTTTATCAATGGCTTATGATAATGAAAATATATATATTTAATCTGATTTGGTGAAAAGAGAGCTTACAAACAATTTATTTAATGCTTATTATTTTATGTTACAATATTTATTAATATAAAATAATATTTATGTATCACTATAGGAATTTAGTATGACACAAAATAAAGTAAAAGTAAAAACACTTTTTAAAATGCATGTAAATATTTTTTCAATGATATCACTTGGTAATTAAAATAGAGTTTATTTATAGTAGTGAGATTTAATTATGTATCATATTAGATGTTAATTATATCAGTTCAAAGTATTTTTATAGTAATATTTATTAAGAAACTTAAATGTATAGTTTTATTGTATTATGGCAACCTCCTATATATGTTGCAGGGTCAACTACTTAGGTTGACCTAAGTGGGTATTAAGGGATGGGTTAACTACCTAGGACTCATATGGGCCATGTTAGATTAACTTAAGTTAGGTTGGGACTAGAGATCTAAACTATTAAGTTAAGTTAGACTAGATTTAGGGGTTTTAAACAAAAGGTTATCTTATGGAAAAATCAGGGATATAACCAATCTCTTTTCTTAGGGTAGACAAAATTATTATTTACATAATTAATTTATAAAATAAAGTGAATAATAGATAATTCAAAAGAGAGCTCTGTATTTATTATCAATAAATTGAATAATGATTACAAGGTTTTCAATATATTTTGCATCGATTGATAATATTGTATAACTTCATTAGAATCAAGTCAAATACTTCTTACTCGATAAACATAATAAGAAAGTCATTGACTTAATCATCAGATATTTCATTATGCAATCAATATTTGATCATCTTAATTATAAAAAATACTATCTCTCTACTATAATAGTAGTAATCGATAAAGCTAAATCCATTGTCATAAGTCTTTAAATTAAAGGACACAGATCATTTTTTTTTGTCTTGACAAGGTCTTGATATGTTGCCTTACAAGATCAATAATGCCACTAAAGCTGAAATTATCTTCACATATCAATAAGATAAGTGGATAGTGAATGCTCAAGACACAAGCTTAACTTTTAAAAATCACTAGGATATAAGTCTCCAAAATAAATTAATTTTCCTTATCAAAATAAAAGAATGAATCACTGAGCTTAAGTATGTCATACAAAGTAACTTAACACTTCAAAGAAATAATTGTTCAATTCAGTTGCATTTTAATCATAGTATAAAATAACTCAACAAGATAATAAAATTAAATTATTATTATTTTTACTTCTTCATATAGACTATCAATGGGTCTCGAAGTTAGAATTTATATATTGAACATCAACATAAAAAAATTTTGCGAAAATGAGACATTTTATATAATGAAGAATCACACCATTCTCTCTCATAATTTGCAACCGTTACTTGCATTAATTTCATTGCATTCTTAATATTATTTTTGTAGAGATTATAATAATTCATTTATAATATCTAAATTATTAATCATTAAATCTTCTAAATACAAAATTAAAAGAATTTATTACATCGATTAAAATACTAACTTCAATTGATTGTTGATCATATAGCTCATTCTCCTTTATTATCTCAAGCTCTTCAAATATAGATACCTACATTTTCATAAGTCAAATAAAAGTGTGAAAATGTGAGCTTTAATAGGTGTTATCAGCTAGTTGCAAAATAATTTCTTGATTCAAACCACACCTACTATTTAATCTCCTGTCTTTAGGTGTGAAAAAAATATTTTAATGTTGAGTGATTTTCAGAGCCTCACTTTTGTTACAAGAAATTTTAATAGTGTTCAAAATTCTTGCACTGAACTTACAACAATATTTCACTTTCTAATAATTTTTTTGCTACATCCACTAGGCATAGTTAAAATTAATGAGAGAAATAATGAACATAAAAATGTTTGAGAATTATCATTAATAGTGAATATTTTAAAATCATTAAACTCATTTCGCATATTAGATGTCATATCATAGCCATGATCTCGTATCTTATGTAGGCTTAATAATTTTTTTGACAAATATAGATTCAAGAGTCTTGTACAACTATACTTATTGAAAACATATTTAATATCATTAAATCTTTTAATAATTTATCTCTTTTAATCAACATATCTCATTTCAACAACTAATTGCTCATTTTTTGCCACATCACAAGACTATTCCAATATAATAAAAAAAATTAAGAATCACACTTATCATTCATAATGAAAATTAAAATCTTAAATGTGGTAGCATAAAAAGATTATTTTAATAGATGCAGTGAAGTTAACTATCGCTATATTTTAGCATTCAAAATGTAACTTTTTTATTTCTTCAGTATAATTTATAAGAAAATAAAACAGTTTCTAATAATTTTTTTAGTTAATTGAGATAGAAGATTCATATGACCCAAATGATAATATCATAAAGAAATTGAGCATAATTAATCACTTTTGACAACATAATCTTATATTTTTTTATTTCTCTTATCCTTAGTCAGCTGCATAAAAGGAACACTCTATACTTGAGATTTCATTAGATCCTCATATTTTTTGTATTGCCTTATTATAAACTCAATTGTGTTAATCAATATGAGCTAAAAGTTTTTCTTTTCTTTTTAAAATTTTGAATCATTCACCAATAAATGATTCTCCACCTCCTTGACTTGTAATAATTTATTTTTGAGGCTTAAATAGATAGCAATATAGACAATATGCTCCATCTTTTTATATGTTATACTTTAAACAATTTTGATATTTCTCAAACCATTTTGAACTAAATCTATGTGAAACATTGCTAATCACTATTTGAGAAAAATTATGACTTTTGAGCTGATGTTATCTCTTCACCAAATATGCTTTTCACATTTTATTTTGCTTATTAACATAAATCAGATGATGAAGCCTAAGTCAGTAAGAAGATTGTTAATATTAATCTCAACTCTTTTTTCCCTTCAAATAATGATCTATTTTCTAAATCCTAAATACAAAAAAAGACTTTATTACAATGTAAATAATTGAGATTTATTAATCAAATAGCTATGATGTAAATAATTGAGATTTCTTAAATATTTGGTTTAGTCTATTTAAGGCAATACGAAGAAGAAACGAGAACTTTGAGTACCTTGTAGATTAGTGCAACAACCTCCACTATTCTTTTGACATGGGCTATGAAGGCGCTTGGCTTGACATGTGAAGAATATGAGACCGAGAGAATGAGAGTGATGATGAGGGAAAGATTTGAACTCCTCTAATAAAAAGAGTTTACATAATCTAGGATGGGCAATTGCCCCACACTGAGATGTATGTGGATTTATCGCTAGACAAAATGATTTATCCTAAGGTAAATTAGATCAATTACTTAATGTCTTTGGTCATGAAAGTGATCCTAAATATAACATTTGATAATAACCAAGTCATGCCAAGTTGGCATAAGGTTAATTAAAGTTAGGAGGAAAGTAAGGTTAATTGTTAAGTTGACTAGGTAGTTTGAATTGATTTAATTTGATCCCTTAAAATAGGGACTAGGCTAAGTTATGTTTAAGGGGTCTAAGATTTATGAGGTTAGTTTGTAGACTGGATTAGAAATGTTAAGTTCATATCAAGGTAATTAGGGTGGTTTAGAATAGAATGGCTAAGGTCTAGTCAGACCAACTTAGGTCTTTTTAATGTGAATGTGGGCTACTATAGCAATGAGCAAGCTTTACATGCATGTGCTAAAGTGTTAAATATGGATTGGTTAGAATATGAGTTTGATCAGAGGATGGGTGTTGAGTTAGATCTAGAAGAAGTGGCAAGTTATCATAAGTTGACTACATGGAGAGTGTATTTATTGATTACATTACTGACCTAATCAAATGTAATCAAATATATATAACAACAACAACAACAACAAGCCTTTATCCCACTGAGTGGGGTCAACTACATGAATCCTTCATCTCCATTGTGTCATATTATATGTCAAATTCTCATTTAATTCAAGTATACTAAAATCATTTGTTATACATCTTAACCATGTCTTTTTTGATCTACCTTTACCTTTCTTAACATAAGGAAAATCTAGTGCATCTACTCTCCTAACTAGGTCATCAGACAGCTAACACTTTATGTGGCCAAACTATCTAAGCAACTCTAATCTTTACTTTGGGTGCTCCAATTTTTCCCGAACATACTCATTTTGCATTTTATCTCTAAGTAAAGCCACTCATCCATTTGAGCATCCTCATCTCGTAACACTTAACTTAGTCTTATGCTCTCTTTTTTATTGACATTCGCACCATAAGTCATTGCGTCTTGTCATCATCTTATAAAATTTTCCTTAAGTTTAAGTGGAACGCTTTCTATCACTGTGGTAGATGCATTCCTCCACTTCAACCATCCAACTTGAATTCTACTAATAACATCTCCATCTATTGCACCATCATTTTGAACAATAGAGAATAAATATCTCATCCTCTTATTAATGACTTGTTCTAATGTCACTATCACTAGAACTTCTACAACTAAAATTACACTCCATATATTCAGTTTAGATCTACTTAAACAAAACATTTAGACTTTAATGTTGACCTCCATAATTCAAGTTTCTCTTGGACTCCCTATAGTCTTATCAAGAAGAATGTCATCAACAAAAGCATACACCAAGGTACATCTTCCTATAAATGCCTAGTAAGAACATCCAAGACTAAAGAAAAAAAAGACTTAAAGCTGATCCTTAATGTAATCTAAATGAATAACAACAACAACAACAACAACAACAACAAACCTTTATCCCACTAAGTGGGGTCAACTACATGAATCTTTCGTCTCTATTGTGTGCTATTATGTGTCAAATTCTAATCTATTTCAAGTATACTAAAGTCATTTTTTATACATCTTAACCAAGTCTTTTTAGGTCTACCTCTACCTTTCTTAACATAAGGCAAATCTAATGCATCTACTCTCCTAACGTCATGGACGTGATGCTTTATGTGGCCAAACCATCTGGCGACTCTCTCTAATCTTATCTCGCCTGGGAACTTTTTCCGAACATACCCATTTCACATTTTATCTCTCGAGTAAAGCCACTCATCCACCTAAGCATCCTCATCTCTGTAACACTTAACTTAGTCTTATGCTTCTCTTTTATTGGCCAACATTCTGCACAATAAGTCATTGCAAGTCTTACAACCATCTTATAAAATTATCTCTTAAGTTTAAGTGGAGCTTTTCTATCACATAATATGCTAGATGCATTCATCCACTTCAACCATCTAACTTGAATTCTATTAATAACAATTCCATCTATTTCACCATCATTTTGAACAATAGAGCCTAAATATCTGAATTGCTCACTCTTATTAATGACTTGTTCACCTAATGTCATAACACTACCACTATAACTTCTATATCTAAAATTACACTCCATATATTTAGTTTTAGATCTACTTAAATGAAAACCATTAGAATCTAAAGTTGACCTCCATAATTCAAGTTTCTCTTGGACTCCCTCTCTGGTCTTATCAACAAGAAGAATGTCATCAGCAAAAAGCATACACCAAAGTACATCTTCTTGTAATGCCTGTAAGAACATCCATAACGTAAAAAAAAGATAAGCTTAAAGCGATCCTTGATGTAATCCAAGCTGAAATAGGAAAATATTTTGTCAATCCTCCTTGTGTTTGGACACAAGTAGCGACTAGTATACATATCCTTAATGACTTGAATATAACCAATATTAACTCATTTCTATTCTAGAACTCTCCAAAGAACATCTCTTGAAACATTATCATATGCTTTCTCTAAATCAATAAATATCATATGTAGATCCTCCTTACTTTCTCTATACTTCTCCATCAAACCTCTTAACAAATGTATATCATCCATAGTAGATCTACCTGACATGGAACCAAACTGATTATGAGAAACTATTGTATCACATCGTAACCTATGCTCAATTACTCTCTCCCATAATTTTAATGTATGACACATTAACTTAATTCCTTTATAATTTGCACACTCTTATGCATCACCTTTATTCTTAAATATAAGAACCAACAAACTCTTTCTCCACTCATCTAACATATTTTTAGTCTTTAAAATAACATTAAAAAGATTTGTAAGTTAAGAAATTCCTTGATCTCATAAACATTTCTGCACTTATATTGGAATATTATCTGGTCCTACTATTTTTCTACATTTTATTTTCTTTAAAGCTTCTCTAACTTCAAATTTACTAATATGTGATAAAATAAAATTCTCTATTTTTATTTAGGGTATTAAGGTTGCTAAAATCAATCATACTTTCAGATCCTTCATTGAAAAGTTTATCAAAATACCTCATCCACCTATTTTCAATGTCCTTTTCTAAGAAAATCACTTTATTCTTTTCATCCTTAATACACCTCACTTGAACTAGGTCTTTACTTCTCCTATCTCTTTAGTTGGCTAACTTATACATACATCTTTCACCTTCTTTGGTATCTATTGTATAAATCACTAAAAGCAAATTTTTTTTTTCATATATTACTTTCTTAGAATCTCTACACTTTATATATTTCCCAATTCTCAAGTTTTACATGTAAATCATGTTTTATAACAATGCTTCTTATTTTTTATCTTTTTTTTGCATACTCTGACTCCACCGCCAACTATTTTTATTAAAGAAGCTTTTCCTTTGATTCTCCAAGCACATCTTTAGCAACTTGCTTAATTTCACTTATTTTTTCCCACATAACATTAGCTTCCTTATGAACATCCCAAATTCTAAGCTCTTGTAGCTTACTCTTAAAAATATTTTTATTTGTGTTCTTTAAGTGTCTCCATCTAATCCTAAGACAATAATTTGATTTATTTTTCCTCTTTACAACCTTTCATCTTAAAATCTAAAACTAAGAATCGATGTTGGGTACTTAAACTTTCACTTGGAATGACCTTACAATCTTTACAATCTAAATGATCTATTTTTTTATCAAAAAATAATAAATTTGTGTTTTACTAGATCCATTTTTATAAGTAATAATATGTTCATCTCTTTTCTTAAATAAAGTATTAGCAACTACAAAATTATAAGCTAAGGCAAAATCTAATATAGTCTACCTTCTTCATTAGTTACTCCAAATCTATAACCACCATGAATACTTCTAAAATCTTCTACCACTTTACCAACATGTCCATTTAAATCTCCTCCAATAAATACTTTTTCTTCAAGATGTATCTTTTGTATTAATCCCTCTAATTCATTCCAAAATTTTTCTTTTGAGCTTACATCCAAACCTACTTGAGGAGCATAAACACTTATAACATTGATAATCTTAATATCTAATAATCTTTAAAGCTATAATTCTATCTCCACATCTATTAATATTTATAACATTATCCTTCAAACTTTTATTTATAATCACATACACCACTTCTAGTTCGACTACCAATACCAAAGTTTAAAACCTAAACCATCAATCTCCTTGGCCTTCTCCCCAACCCATTTAGTTTCTTGAACACATAAAATATTTATCTTTCTATGAACCATAATATCTATTAATTTCATTAATTTACGTAAGAGTACCTATATTTCAAGATCCTAACCTAATTCTAGTTTCAGACTAACTTCACGCATCCATCCATAATGTGGGAACCCTTATTTAACACTTGCACCCAGGCCGATGTAGCGCCTGCACATTTTCATTGTATTCAAGCCATATAGAAGCGTCGCTTCTGGGGCTTCTAATTAATGATTTAAATGATTCTTGTCATGATTATTTCGACAAATTTTCTGTTTGATATCGCAATCCTCCACTTTTCACATCCGGACTTGGGACCGACAAAGGTAGTGTTGTAATCTAACTAAAATAAAAAAATATTTTGTCAATCCTCCTTGTGTTTGGACATAAGTAACAGCTCTAGTATACATATCCTTAATGACTTGAATATATTAATTTTCCTCGTTTCTAGAACTCTCCAAATAACATCTCTTGAAACTTTATCATAAGCTTTCTCTAGATCAATAAATATCATATGTAGATCCTCCTTACTTTCTCTATACTTCTCCATCAAACCTCTTAACAAATGTATAGCATCCATAGTAGATATACTTGACATGAAACCAAATTGATTATGAGAAACTTTTGTATCACATCGTAACCTATGCTCAATTACTCTCTCCCATAATTTTAATGTATGACACATTAACTTAATTCCTTTATAATTTGCACACTCTTGTGCATCACCTTTATTCTTAAATATAAAAACCAGCAAACTCTTTCTCCACTTATATGACATCTTTTTAGTCTTTAAAATAACATTAAAAAGATTTGTAAGCCAAAAAATTCCTTGATCTCCTAAACATTTCTAGACTTCTATTGGAATATCATTAGGTCCTACTATTTTTCCACATTTCATTTTTTTAAAGCTTCTCTAACTTTAGATTTACTAAGACAATGATAAAAATAAAATTCTCTATTTTTGTTTAAGGTATTAAGGTTCCTAAAATCAATCATACTTTCTGATCTTTCATTGAAAAGTTTATCAAAATATCTCATCCACCTATTTTCAATATCTTTTTTCTAAGAAAAGTACTTTATTATTTTCATCATTAATACACTTAACTTGAACTAGGTATTTACTTCTCTTATCACTTTGGTTTGCTAACTTATACTTACATCTTTCACCTTTTTTGGTATCTAATATATTGTATAAATTACTAAAAGTTAAATTTTTTACATCATATATTACTTTCTTAGAATCTCTACAGGCTACTTTATATCTTTCCCAATTCTCCAAGTTTTTACATCTAAACCAAGTTTTATAACAATGCTTCTTATTTCTTATCTTTTCTTGCTCACTCTAACTCCACCACCAACTATATATATTAAAAGAAGCTTTTCCTTTTGATTCTCCAAGCACATTTTTAGCAACTTTCTTAATTTAACTTGCTACTTTTTCCCACATAACATTAGCTTTCTTATGAACATCTCAAATTCTAAGCTCTTGTAGCTTGCTCTTAAAAATAATTTTATTTGTGTTCTTTAAGTATCCCCATCTAATCCTAGGACAATAATTTGATTTATTTTTTTCTCTTACATTCTTTCATCTTAAAATCTAAAACTAATCGATGTTGGGTACTTAAATTTTCACTTGGAATGACCTTACAATCTTTACAATCTAAACGATCTATTTTTCTTATTAGAAAATAATCAATCTGTGTTTTACTAGCTCTATTTTTATAAGTAATAGTATGTTCATCTCTTTTCTTAAATAAAGTATTAGCAACTACAAAATCATAAGCTAAAATAAAATCTAATATAGTCATACCTTTTTCATTAGTCACTATAAATCCATAACCACCATGAATACTTTTAAAATCTTCTACCACTCTACCAACATGTCCATTTAAATCTCCTCCAATAAATACTTTTTCTTCAAGAGGTATCTTTTGTATTAATCTCTCTAATTCATTCCAAAAAATTTCTTTTGAGCTTACATCCAAACATACTTAAGGAACATAAATACTTATAACATTGATAATCTTAGTATCAACAATAATCTTTAAAGCTAAATGTAATCAAATGTATGTTACACCAAAAATAATGTCAATAATAGTTCTTCCAAGATAAGTGTCCGCTCAATAACACCAATTATCACATACATTAAGTTTGAGAACTTGTGAAACAATGTATCCTAAAATGCTTGAAAATATTATCCTAAATAATGTAGTTTCATTGATATAGTATGAATCAAAAGTATAATATTTGCTTATAAAATGTTTTGTATTTTATCTTCTTCCATATAACTATAGTATTTTAGGATAAATTATTAATGCTATTGAAATTATTTATTGCCATCTAAATAATAAAAAATATTTTAATATTTTTAGTGGAATGAATCTAGACTGTTTATTATCATAATATACTCATACTAATGAGGATATTTTCATTTATTATATTTTCTTTTATTAGTCTTTTTTAGTGCTTATATATATATATACATTATTGTATCAAATTTAATAATAGTCATTATAGTTTTAGCTTCCTAGCAAAATGATCATTATTCGATCAAAGCTTGTTCATCTGTTCTATAAGTTAGCATTACCCCTAACTAACACCTCTTTCACATCATTGTTTTGAAAAATAATCACACTTTCTTAAGCCAAGGAGCTAATCGAGAAATGCATCTTTAAAAAGCCTCTCTTCTTCATCACCACATCTTCTTTCAAACATCTTTTCGCAAACCCGGCTCAATTGAGCCAATGAATGAGTGATCATCAATTCATCATTTAGTTAATCCAGCTTTAATCGCTCAGCTCCATACTCTTCCTGCCTTATTTCTACGGCATCGGTCAACATCACTGTTGGTAAGTCGGCCAGCTTGCTTGTGCTACCCAATATAATCGTTCTTTTTCTCATCTCTCTCTGTCTCCCCTCTTGATCCGTTCAATAAAAAAATAAAAATTTCAAAACAAGCTTTTATTCTTCCTTTAGTGATCATTGCTTCAAAGAAAGATACCCTCTTTGACCTTTACATTTCCTCTTAGAAGAGCATAACAAACTAATCTCTTCCTGCTCGCATCTGCTCTCAGTTCACAGTTGGATTCTCAAGATTTGGACTTTTGTGTCAATGTTCTAATTTTTTTTAATATTTTTCATATTTATTTGACATACAAAAAAGTTCACAGTGACTTCTGTGAATTTTCTCATGTTTCCTTTATTTGTTCTAGATTTCTTTTATTTTCTTACAAATTAAATGTTCATTACAAGTATGTCAGTAACAATCTTTTCATTTTAAAGAATTTATCAATCATTTATGGCATATTTTTTTTAAATGTAACTCTTAGTTATATTTCTGGCTTATTTACAATTTTTTTTAAAACTTTATGCAGTATTTGATTTCTTCTGTACTAAGAATTAAGCAAACTTAAGAAAAAAAAAAATTAAAAGAACTGCAAAAAGTTAAAAAAAAAATCAAAGAAGTCAGAAAAATAGTTAAAGTCACAGCAAAAATACTTAAATTACAGGGGCAAAATAAAAATTATGCTGAAAAATGAAAATATGGTTACCAGCATAGCAGCATATATTCAATGCACACGAAATTTACAATAAAAGAAAACAAATTTAGAATAAATCAAGAAAACATGGGAAAAATTCATCGAACCACTTTGAACCTCTCGGCTTTCCAAATAAAAATGAAAAATATAAAAATGAATTGCAATTTCACCGCAAAATAGAGATCTATTCCCACAACTGTGTACTGAAAGTAGATCAGAGCGGAAAGAGAGCATATCACAGAGATTATGCTTCGCTAAGAGGAACTGTTAATTTCTATCTTTGAAGCAACGATCTCTATGGGAATAAAGGCAGAGAAGGAAGGTTTGTTTTGGAAAATTCTTTTACAGATCGACCAAGAGGGAAGAGAGAGAGAGAGAGAGAGAGAGAGAGAGAGAGAGAGAGAGAGAGAGAACGAACGGGCATATTGGGCAGCAAGAGCAGGCTTGTCGACTTACCAATAGCACCCTGTAAACTCTGTTTTATAGTTTTATTCACCTACATTTTTTTCTTATTTATAAACACTCAGACGATAATATAATAATTTATAGTTTGTTTAAATATTCTGACGGTGTCTTCTATCAATGAAAATATATCAAGGTACAAAATTTAGACAATTAAACTAGCACATCTCTTATCTTTAATCTTTATACTTTATCCACAAGAGTACTCTAAATCATTATGAATGTCAATTTGAAACAATTTTTTAACTTGTAATTTTTTTTTCAAGAATATGAAATGGCCAACCAAGTCTCTACTAGTGCACATATATATAATATTATGAACACTTTTGCTTGAAATATTTACTGGAAGGTGGCCTACTGTTCAGATTTGCATATGCAATTATAGTCTTCACCAATTTGTTCGAATGACAGTACCTGAACAACCTATGAGCATTGATCATAAAATGGTTTCACAAGTAGATGAAAAAGTTGGCAATGAGATTCAACATCTCAATAACATAATAACAAAATTGGAGTGCATAGTTTTTTGTGTTCAATATTGATATTTTTTGCAACAAAGCTGAAGTTTATTTGATGAAATCTCAACACGGAAATGGATCTTTCGATTATCCAAAATGCTAGCTTGTTGTTGGTAATTGGTAGTTGTTTTTCTCTACTTTCACATAACAAAAGCTGCAATGGTTTCTCCCTCAATAAGCACAAGAGCTGACATGTTCGCACTGCATGCCTTCAACTCTCTATTTAATTATTTATTATTATTATTTTCTCAATATATACAAATCAATTTAAAATTTATAACTAGTTCAAGGATATAACCAGGGGAAATTTTTAAAAACAAATCAATTTAAAATTTATTTAACGGTAATGGCGTAGAATTTTTTTTTGAGAAATGATATTATCGATAACTTAATATCAACATATCGACATATTATCATGAATTGAAATCGATATATCTGATATTAGCATATTGTTGACTTTTGATTCATAATGGGTGTTTTCTTTTCACTGCGACCCGCATAAAGTACAACCCAACCAATGCTCAACTAGCTGTTGGACTAATTTGACTCGTGTGATTTAACTATTTAAACCTCCCAAATGAGTATAAATGAGTTTCAATATATCTTTAAGCTCATTTCTATTAATTTTTTCATATTCTTCTAATTTCTAAGCTTATTTCTCTTAATTTTTTTTTTGCAAAAAAAGTTGTAAATATATTACTATTGTATTACTCCTTGGTGTCAATTTGTTAAGATCTTCTAAAGTATTTGACATTAATGGGTTAGAGAAAATTTTCAATTTGTATTTTTTCATCAAGTTTTGTGTCATATATATATATATATATATTTTAAAAAAAAATATGATTTTGCTCAATGGAGTATTTTATTTTTCAAATACTTAGGTTGTGCTATATAAAAATTTACTTGAGTTTGCTTAATATTTAATTTTGAATGAGTAGGAGAATATTAATGTTATTTTTTAAATATATTTAATATCATTGTTATTATTATTACTATTTATAGTATATTAGTTAATTTTATTAAGTTTTTTGTTTTGTTATTGTTATTCTTGTTAGTTTTAATATGTTTATTTTTTATTATTCCTATAATAATAATAATAATAATAATAATAATAATAATAATAATAATAATAATAATAATAATAATAATTTTATTGTTATGGAGGAGTTCATAGTTTTTTCCTAGTATTCTCTTGGAGCAATAGTATTTAAAATTTTATATAGTAAGCTAAAGGAGGATATTAAGCTTATATGGGTGAATAATGTTTATATCTACTATATGTGTGGGCATTTGAGAGATTTCATATTAGCATGCTTATACATTAAGCCCTATATCCAACTGACATTGATGGGAATAGT
This sequence comes from Cymbidium sinense, assembly GCA_021442155.1. Lineage (NCBI taxonomy): Eukaryota > Viridiplantae > Streptophyta > Magnoliopsida > Asparagales > Orchidaceae > Cymbidium > Cymbidium sinense. The sequence continues at coordinate 144,350,766 of CM038219.1, forward strand.
GTTGATTTAAGATATCTTTTTTATTTAACATTAAAATTTTTTTACTTAAATTATATTCATAATATACTAATTGTTCTTTCAATTACAAGTGGAACGAACGTTATGTACCTGAGTAGCTAGCCAGTTACAAGCGGGTGTAGAGAAATGAGTTCATTGATCTGCAATAAAATCAAGTTTTTTTTTATTTACATGAAATTTATCAATTATACTTTTATATTTTTTTTTTCTTTTAGCTTGAAATTATTTGATTTTTCAATATTATTTGATAGCCTTATGGTCATCAAAATGGCTACATGTTGCATATTTATGCACAGGACCAGATGTTTAGGAGGCTATGGTGCCATTGATATGCTAGCATCGTGTAGTATGACACTTATCAGAGTGAGTTGCTAGATTGTTTAACTGAGTGCCAAGAATAGACTTGGAGCTGATGGAGGTAGATTTTTAGTGACTCGATGGTTGTTGGAAGTGTTGTGTTGATTGGGTTGACTATCACTGATAGTACATTCAAATTTGGGATGATATAGAAGTACATGTTATTTCTTGTAATGACTCAGGCATAAGTGTTGAGAGAGCAATGGCACAATACATGCGCTAGTATCGATCAAAGGAAATATTATACTTGCTTCAATCCCCCATAGATTTGCCAGACACATATTACTTGAGGTCACTTGGTGAACATACCATGATATATTGCTTAACTTTTTTTTTTTTTATGTATAAATACCAGCTTAGCTTATTATTGTATAGTTTGTTAATTTCATTATAATTTATTTTTGCAGCATGAGTGGTGAATTATGGAGGCATAAGACATTTATAGCCATACCACCTAGATAATGATGTATGTGTGGGCTCCAAAAATTCACCATCGACCTCTCGATTAAGAGAGTTTGATTTATGTGTCGGTGAAATTTTCTGAAGACAAATGGAATAGTAGATAAGACACTACCCAGAGATTTCACCCTCATTTTGTGAGGACTTTAGATCTAGTTCTAGGTTTCCTATAGGCGCAAGCATCTATAGTTAATTACCCCTTCTAATACTGAGAGATAACTTTCGATTAAGATTTGGTTAGATCGCTAAATGCGTAGTGTATAGTAGCATGTGAAGTTTAAAATTCAAGCTTATGAAATTCATCATATTAACTTGAAGCAGATGGTTGGGGGAATGATGACGTGCCCGATCAAGATCTCATGGTTTTGTCATCCCGGGCTATTGTGATCCCTAGTCTATTTAGTCAAAGGAGGTAGTCAACCCAACTTGACCGAAGGATCCTTATCAGTAGCAATGGGTTGCATCATCCAAGAAATCCTTGTAGGCCTGGGGTGAAGTTTATCTAAGGAGATAAGTTTAAGTCCACCTTAGTTGACAAAAGACTTTTTACCCTATTAAGTGTATCCTATGATTCATAACTCAACGTATAGAGCCATTAGGAGCATCACGCTATAGATGTAATATAATGGTGTCATTTTTGACCACGGTCGAGGACTGGTGTATCATCATATATAGAATTCTTGGCCAAACCACGGTGAGAGGACGCGTGACGTCCTTACTAGCATGAGATTAATTGAGAGTGAATATAGTTATGTACTTGATTTGACATTGGCTCCTTTGTGAGCTAGAGTTTTCTTAATTTAACACTATGACAAATAATTGTGGAAGGTGGATGAATTAAATTTTACTTTAAGTTTTTTTGGTTGATGATTTTTATTTAGTCATTTATAGCTTAATGACATATCAAAGTTTTCATTTAGATTAGTATTTAATTTAATTTAATTTGATTTTAGATTGTGATTACATTTTAATGGAAGTATCCCCTTCGGTTGAAATCTCCATTCAACACAATCATCATCGTGGCGATTTATTATTTCAGATCCTGTCGACTCTATTAATTTAATATTAGAGGATCAGATTTACTATCATATGATAGAATTAGCTTCTCAGATGTCTTATTGAGTTAGAATTATTATGATATTATTAGTAAATTTTTAGGTTTTGTTAACCCAAATCCGGTCCTAAGACCCAACAAAGACTCAATCCGCACAACATCATTAGACACTAAGTTTTAGCATTCAGCATAGTATCGAGGCCCATCCCATATGGGTATTTTAAATAAATATTAATTTACATTTTTAGGATTTGAATAGTATTTCTTATTTTGATTAAGTTTCATTGCAAGTTTAGAATTTTAGATAAAATTTTGGTAGAATTTTCGCGGCCTCCCTACGTCGTCCCTTTATATGGGGCTACAACAAGGGTTGAGCCTAGCCACCATGCAAAAAAAAAGGTATGTATGAGTGGTGTAAATACCACGGCCAAATGCATCATCCCACCATGCCAAGAAAGGCATGTATGAGTCTCTAAAGCACTTGCATGTAATGTAGATTTCTCCACCACGCTAAGAAAGGAGTGTACATGTACTTATATACTTGAAATGTTAATTTAAACATAAAATTTAGGTTTATAGTTGATTTTATATTAAGCTGCTTAAGCCTCATGTTAGTGTAGAAGTTTGATGGCATTTCGATAGTATCCCGATGTCATCCCCATGTTGGGGGCTGCTTCGGGTATGTTGAGCCTACCCACCATGCCAAGAATGGCATGTATGGGTGGTGTAAATATCATGGTCAAATGCACCTTCCCACCATGCCAAGAAATGTATGTATTGGGCTCTGAGGTACATGCATGTAACACAGATTTCTCTACCATGCCAAGAAAGGCGTGTACGGGTACTTGTACACTTGCAATGTCAATTTAAACATCAATTTTATATTATGGTCTGGCTTTATGTCAAGCTGTTTAGGTCTCATGTGATAAAATTTAGTAGTATTTTGGCGACATTCGGCGTTGTCTTGTATGGGTCTTTGGGTATCTTGCCACCACACAAGAAAGATATAATGGTGGTATAAACCACCTGGATACATCCCATGCCAAGAAAGGCATGTGTGGGGCTCTAAGGTACCTGCAAGAAATACAAATTTACTCTCAACACAAAGAAAGACGTGTGCCGGTATTTATATACTCACAAGCAAGCACATATTTCCTCGTCGCGTTAAGAAAGATATCATGCAGTGCTTATATTTCAACACAAAACTTTTAGTCGTAAGGCATGGGCATGGGGGGCATCGCAAACCGTGGGGGGTGCAGGCGCGTGGTATCATGGGCATTGGGCATGCGTGGTGCCATATGGTGTGCATGGAGCGTGTGAGTCTTTGCATGGATGTTGCACGATGGACACGGCTCACGATGCTCAGGTCACGCGGGAGATGGACTGCGAGCTGGAAGGGCAGGACGCTCATTTGGAGAGACTGTCGGAAGATGTGAATGAGAGGAATCGAGAGTTAGGGTTAGCTATGGGATTTTTGGGGCTCTATGAGTTGGGGTTAGAATTAGGGATAAGTAAATATTTATAGGAATTTTTATTTAAGTGAGAATTAACCCTAATTAGATTTTTGTGTCAATATATATATATATATATATATATATATATATATATATATATATATATATATATATCTTAGTTATTCGATGTTCCAAACACAACGGTGTAGTCCATTTAATGATTGGAGGCCACTTGGTTCAAGTCAGTATCGAATTAGTTCAAATTTAGTTCAAAATTACATGCTATGCCACTTCGACATTCATGCGACTTAGCCAAATTGAGCTCAGATAATATCATTTGATAGGTTTGGACATTTTGATACTAACGATTTAATCAATTTCACGAATGGAGGTCTTTGGGCATTGGTTTTTCCTCGATATGCATGTGCGATCTTCTTCTTGATCGATTGACTGTCAAATTATGCTATATATAAATTATGATCAATTTCATCATTCTAAACATGATGGAAAAGTGTGTTGGTCGATCAGAGATTATTTTGACTGATTTTCAACAATGTTGAGTGCATTTCTGCTTTGATTTATGATCTGAAGCTCATCAAATTTATCTTTTGAACTCGACTTGACTTATGGCGCATACATGGAGGTTAACAAATACCCCCAAAAAATATAATTCATGCATGGAGCGAGTCATATTTGTTGAAAATTGATTGACCCTTTGGACTGAACATAGATCTTGAATCACTTCAATTTCAAATCTAATGGGTTATGGAGCTTTGACGGAATATGTCATTAGTAGAATGCATTGTGCTTGGACGAGCTAAATGACATGATTGACCGATTTATCCTGATTGACTTATCTGATGGATAAGAGCTTCTTCCATCATCTTTTCTCTGCTTCAATGGATTTGCTAAAGATCTCTTTCTTTGGTGTCTTTATAGATTTGGATTTCCTCTGATCCTAGCTTCATGCATGACCGGGTTGGATGGAGGAATTTGTTTGTTTGCTTTGAGATTTAAAATTCCTTCTATCCTAGCTTTAAGATTGACGTACTTGTTGAAGGATTGACCTGATTTGTCCATATTGACTTGTCATGAAGTGTATATATGCCCTAAATCCTATGCTTGCTGCTTTTATGGACTCGTTGAAGGGTGTATATAGATGACCTAGCCTTCTGGCTTATGTTAGGTCTATAATGTTGAGCTATCAGTTTAGGAATGTGTGCTTTAACAGATTGAATAACCTCAATTTTTTTTAGTTTGGTCATCGACTTTGTGTGAACTATGGACTTGCTTCCTCGGTCTTGTGCTTTCTGCTTTGACGAACTTGGAGAGGAAATTGACTTTGATTTGTGTTCTATGCTTGATCATACTTTTGAAATGAGATTAGAGTATAGCAATATAGAGATTGATTTAAGGCTGCTATGAATTGATAGTTATTTTTTCAGATTATCTTAGTCTATCGATCAAGTAGAATGATCTCTTAGATCCTAGTTGCTTTTAATTACTAAGCTGAATTTAATTTGAGATTGAACAGTTATCAGATGGGCCATGAGTAGGGGCTCTTTCACTGCGTCTTTTCTTATAACTTGTTAAGTAGAGGAAAGGCATTTCAATTGTTGTTGAGTCCGAACTTTAGAACTACCGAGTCTTCGACTTAAGTTGCGATGGATTGGTGGTTTGGTCATCAGACTAATAAACAGGGGCTCTTTCATTATAGCCTTTTCTTGCAGCTTATTGAGTGAGGAGAGCATCAGTAACTCAGCTATTTATGGGCTTGTTGAGTTAAACTTTTAGAAACCATATGTGTCCTAGACTTGAAGATGTAAATGCTGATGTTTTTCCAACTTAAGCTGATTGAAGCTTCTGAAATTGGGAGTTCTTCTGACTTGATCTTCAGAATTTGACAATTTGGGAGACAAACTTTTGACATTTATGACTATCTTTTCATGCGTGCAATTAATTATTTTTATTATTGTAAAAGCCTACAACTTTAATAATAATAATTATAGATATGATCAGGGGTTTTGGCATAAAGCTCGATGTCAACCCAAATACATATACAAGAAGATCTCCTTTTTCACAGGAGAGGATTGAACAATTTTGATCATAAATAAAAATAAAAATAAAAAATGCCCCTATTTAAATGGGGGATTACAGACTAGTTTAGAAATATATTATAGAATTTGAACTTCTTTAATATAAATAAACATAGTTCATTCTGATTATGATTATATATATTTATCTAAGTATCTCAGCTTGAAGCACGATGTCAACTTAAATATATAAAAATGCTCCGTCTCTACGGAGAGTTGGTGGAGGTTATCTTTGCTTTCACGGAACTTGAAAATATGTTCTCATTTTATGAGAGAATCTTCAAGTGACATTATATGTGTATTTGGTATGAAAGCCTCAATAGTACAAGATTCAATCGTTGATTGGTGGCATCAATCATTGACCATTCATGTCAATAAGCTGGTAGGCTCCACCTTCATACACCTTCTCTATGATGTAGGGACCTTCTCAGTTAGCTTTGAATTTACCACCAATCTTGTGATGAAGGATGATTGGCCTTCTCAGTATAATAACCAATTCACCTTTTTAGAATGTTTGAGGATGTACTAAACTATTGAATACTTTGGACATCCTTGCTCGATAGATTTCTATACTTTATTGAGCTTGGAGTCTAACTCCGTCAAGCACATCCAACTCTTCCATTCATAGACGAGCATTCTCATCTTGAATAAAATTGAATTGGAAAGCTACTTGAAGTGATGGTAGCTCAACTTCTAGTGATAGAACAACTTTAGCTCCAAATGCTAGAGCATAAAGAGTGGCCTTGGTTGACAAATTGTAAGTTGTTCTATATGCTCAGAGTGTGTTGACCTCAATTTTGGAGTGAGCTTTTAACTTCTTCATCCTAGACATAAGGACTCCTCTAAACACTAGAAGTTTCTTAGTATTAGGACACTTCTAGTAAGAAGGTGAACACTTAACCTACCCTAGATACTTAGATGAGTTGACCATAGGAATAGGTCATGCCTTAGGAGTATTAGGAGAATTTGCCTACCCTATTGTTTGAACCCAATCCTTGCTTCCTTCTTTCAAATCAAACTTCAAATTTTAAATCTTAAATCAATTCTAACTCAACTGATTTTCTCAAATCATAAATCAATTCCAAAATTCAAATCAAGAATCAAATCTCAAATGATTAAAACCCATGATCAACCACAAATCCAAAATCTTTCTTAAGCCCATTTGATTTCATCTTATGAACTTAGCTCAAATCAAAACCAAATCACTCCAAATTCAAAAGATTTTCTCATAACCATTTCATATTCTCATTTATATTCACAAATATAAATAAAATATAAATTCAAATAACTAGAACTAAATTCAAAACTCAAATCCAAGTCTAACCAAAATCCAACTTATACTCTTTCAAGTCAAATCCTTGAACTAGCTCAAGCCAAATCCAAATCACTCAAACTCAAAAGATTTTCTCATAACCCATTTATATTCTCATTTAAATTCATAAATATAAATGAAATATAAATTCAAATAACCAAAACTAAATTCAAAACTCAAATTCAAATCCAACTTATACTCTTTCAAGTCAAATCCTTGGTCTTAGCCAAATCATTCTCAAATCAATCCAAACCTTTGGATTTTCTCTTCAAACAATCACTTCTTCAATCACATACCCAAATATAAACATAAACTACAATCACCAAACCAAAATCAAACTAACATATGTCAAACTCATATTTATCCTTTTAACTTGAAATTGTCAAATGAATCCATTTGACTCCAAATCACTTGCAATTGGATTTATATTTCCATCATAAGTCCATATGTGAGTTGAACTAAACTTGAATCAAGCCTTGATCAAGCCAATTGATCCATTTAGGCTCACCTGACCCAAAGTGACCTAAAACACTATTTTGAGCCAAATTTTAATCCAACCCAAATTGGGTTGAACTAAGCCCATCTAAGCTTTACATTGTGATCAACAATAATCCTAGGATGATCAATCACTCAAATTGGGTCAAATTGGGTCAAACTAAGTCAAACCTGGACTTTGACCAAGTCAACACTTAGCCCAAATGAAACCTAAACAAGCTAAAATTCACTATAAGCCAAATTGATTGAAACCATTGATCTAAACCAATTCATAACCAATGATTAAACATGACTAAGTCATCAATTGAGCCAAACCTAGCCTAATTGACCACTTGACCTAAGTTGACCCAAATTGATCTAAAAAGTCAAAATGGGTTAAATCTTGATATAAGCCAAATTGATTTCAACTAATGGGTCAAATTCATTCTAAATTGATTGTTGAACTTGATCAAAGCTTCAATTGGCTAACTAGACCTAACCTAGCCCAATTGACCATGAACCCAACTTGACCTAAAAGGTTAAATCAACTTGAAATCAAACCAAACTAAAATTGATTGAAACTAAAGTTTACAATACATTTAAAATGATCAACCAAGCCTAAACCAAACCATAATCTAATCTAATTGGGTCAAATGGGTCAAATTGGTCAACTTGACCCATTTGACCTAAATAAACCAAAATTAAATATAAATTAAATTGAATCAAACCAATGATACCCATAGGCACCAAATGATCATTTGAACTTGACCTAACCCATTGTTTGACCCAATTTGATCAATTTTTCAACCTAACACAAATTGACCCAACTTGACAAAATGGGTCAAATTGAACCAATTTAAACCAAATGAACTCCAAATTAGTTGAAATTTGGCCCAACCCATTATTGAATCATTTTAAATCTGTCAAAATTAAAATTAAGGCCAAATGACAATTTTACCCTTAGGTCAAAGGGTATTCTATGACCAAATTCACTTAGAATTTAGTCATTTCTTCCACAAGGCCACTTGACATTCTCCTAGTGGTCCACATGGGAACCAAGGAGGGTGGTGAATATGACCTAATGAGCTTGGGTCGATCATGATCTAACCCAAGGCCAAACTGACCCATCCAATAGGAATTGGACACTTGGATCACCCAATACACTCAGCTAGCACATGGGCACCCACCCTCCTTCCCTCCACTACCTTAAACGACTCACATGGGATGTTAAATAGAACAAACTGATCAACCAATCTCAGCAATTGAGCTGAAATGGCAACTCAGCTCTCAGTCGTTGGATCCAAGGAGGGGGAGATATACTCCCTCTCATTCCCACTCAAATCACAAGCACTCAATTTGACTGAGCTCTAGGAATCAAAACCAAGCATCCTTAAGCTTCCCAAAGCCATTTCCAAGCTCCCTTGATTTCTCCATCTCGATTTTACCTAAAGCCAAAATAGGGGAGGTCAATCCAACACAAACTCTCCAATTCTCCATCATTGTAACCTCTAGGCCAAGCATCAAGGGACTTAGGTTGAGCTCAAGTAAGTTATTTTGTCACCAAGCCACGGGAAGGAGGACATTAATCAAGGCCGATCACCATTGAAGGGGAGGTTGGTCAACCAAACCATCCACCCTAAATCAAGACTTGGTACCTTCAATAGGGCTTCATCTCAACTAGACGAAGCTGCCTCCTCCTTTGGAAGTGCTGATGATAGCCTCCGGTGAGTTATTGCTCAAAACCAATCATAGGATAAAAATTGCTTGGTCCTTTTTGAAGGAAATTATAATCTCATCAAATTTTGACTGTTGGATACATTGCATGTGCTTCCCTAAAGGTGTGGGGTGAGTTTGAACTCCATCCGAAGCCGGGTGAGCTCGACGCGATTGATAATGGCATCCGCTTCATTACCGAGAGAGGAGATAGATCACACATCATCCATTCTACGTGATTGGAATGGACAGTTATGATTAAATAATGATAGATCTCTCTCTAATTTAAGCCTAAACCTTGGGATTAATCATGGCCATCCGATCTTAGATGGGATGACCCATGGAGAAAGCACGTCTGCCGCCGACTGACACAACGATGGATGTGTCAACTTAAATAACATCGCCACGCACATGAAAGCGCCGATCGCCATGTTTGATTGGATTAGGGGGGTTAATTAAGCTTAATTAATTCATTTTTAATGCTCAAACTTCCAAAATTTATAACTAATTGTAGAAAAATCCAAAATATATAAACTCAAGTTTATTTTAAAGATAATTCAAAGGAGAATAATATAAAATTAAATTTAATTAATTTTGAATAGTAAGTTTCACTCAATTTGGGTTTTATTGGGGATTAAATAGGCTATGTACTCCTTAATTACTTCAATAATTAATTCAAAACTTCTTGGGGTTAATTAGTGGGATGACTTCTGCCTCACATGATTTTTTTAGATTTTATTATTAGATTAATTAGGGGAATTGCTTATTTCATCCTTAATCCCTCTCTTAACTAAATAAATGATTAATTAACCTATTAAATAGTGATAAATTTATTAATTAAGTTTATTAATCACCATGAGATAGTGGATTGACTTAGGGAATGAGATTAGGATTTTTTTTCCAATCTTTTTCCCTAAGTTCATTTCATTTGGATAAACACTTAATTAATTTGAAATTTAATTAATGGCATAATAATTTTATTAATTAGTTCAATTAATCAAATTCAAATATAAATCATTTTAGAACTTAATAACTTAATTCTTGGGTAGATTCTTTGGTGTTCAGTAACCTAAGAGACTTCGGAGGAAATTATAATCAAACTACATGTGTAGGATGGTTATACAACAACAACAACAACAACAACAAGCCTTAATCCCATTAGGTGGGGTCTACATGAATCCTTCGTCATTGTGTCCTATTATGTGTCAATTTCATTTAATTCAAGTATACTAAGATCATTTTTATACATCTTAACCAAGTCTTTTAGGTCTACCTCCCTTTCTTAACATAAGGCAAATCTAATGCATCTACTCTCCTAATCGTCATCTGGACTACCGACGCTTTATGTGGCCAAACCATCTAAGGCGACTCTCCCTAATCTTATCTACCATCACTCCAACTTTTCTTGAACATACTCATTTTGCATTCTATCTCTAAGAGTAAATCCACTCATCCACCTGAGCATCCTCATCTCTGTAACACTTAACTTAGTCTTATGCTTCTCTTTTATTGGCCAACATTCTGCAACATAAGTCATTGCAAGTCTTACCATCATCTTATAAAATTTTCCCTTAAGTTTAAGTGGAACTTTTCTATCACACAATAAGCCAGATGCATTCCTCCACTTCAACCATCCAACTTGAATTCTACTAATAACATCTCCATCTATTTCACCATCATTTTAAACAATAAAGCCTAAATATCTGAATCGCTCACTCTTATTAATGACTTGATCACTTAATGTCACAACACTACCACTAAAACTTCTACAACTAAAATTACACTCCATATATTCAGTTTTAGATCTACTTAAACGAAAGCCTTTAGACTCTAAAGTTGACCTCCATAATTCAAGTTTCTTGGACTCCCTCTAGTCTTATCAACAAGAAGAATGTCATCAGCAAAAAGCATACACCAAGGTATATCTTCTTGTAAATGCCTCGTAAGAACATCATAACTAAAGTAAAAAGATAAGGGCTTAATATTGATCATTGATGTAATCCAACTGAAATAGGAAAATATTTTGTCAATCCTCCTTATGTTTGGACACAAGTAATGCTCTAGTATACATATCCTTAATGACTTGAATATAACCAATATTAACTTCTTTCTATTCTAGAACTCTCCAAAGAACATCTCTTTAGACTTTATCATAAGCTTTCTCTAAATTAATAAATATCATATGTAGATCCTTCTTACTTTATCTATGCTTCTCCATCAAACCTCTTAACAAATGTATAACATCTATAGTAGATCTACCTGGCATGAAACCAAACTTATTGTGAGAAACTTCTGTATCACATCATAACCTATGCTCAATTACTCTCTCCCATAATTTTAATGTATGGCACATTAACTTAATTCCTCTATAATTTGCACACTCATGTGCATCACCTTTATTCTTAAATATAGGAACCAACAAACTCTTTCTCCACTCATCCGCATCTTTTAGTCTTTAAAATAACATTAAAAGATTTGTAAGCCAAGAAATTCCTTGATCTCCTAAACATTTCCATCTATTGGAATATTATCGCCCTACTACTTTCTTTTCCACATTTCATTTTCTTTAAAGCTTCACTAACTTATTTATTAATAATGATAAAAATAAAATTCTTTATTTTTGTTTAGGTATTAAGGTTGTTAAAATCAATCATACTTTCATCCTTCATTGGAAAGTTTATCAAAATACCTCATCCACCTATTTTCAATATCTTTTTTAAGAAAAGCACTTTATTATTTTCATCTTTAATACCCCTCACTTGAACTATGTCTTTTTTCTCCTATCTCTTAGGTTGGCTAGCTTATACTTACATCTTTCACCTTCTTTGGTATCTAATCTATTGTATAAATCACTAAAAGCTAAATTTTTTGCATCATATATTGCTTTAGAATCTCTACAGGTCATTTTATATCTTTCTCAATTCTCCGAGTTTTTATCTAATCCAAGTTTTATAACAATGCTTCTTATTTCTTATCTTTTCTTGCACACTCTGACTCCACCACCAACTATTCTTTTTAAAAGAAGCTTTTCCTTTTGATTCTCCAAGCACATCTTTAGCAACTTGCTTAATTTCACTTGATATTTTTTCCCACATAACGTTAGCTTCCTTATGAACATCCAAAATTCCAATTTCTTGTAGCTTGCTCTTAAAAATATTTTTAAGTGTCCCCATCTAATCCTAGGATAATAATTTAGTTTATTTTTTCTCTTACAACCTTTCATCTTAAAATCTAAAACTAATAATGTTTTTGTTAAAATTAAAATTGGAATGATCTTACAATCTTTACAATCTAAATGATCTATTTTTCTTATCAGAAAATAATCAATCTGTGTTTTACTAGATCCATTTTTATAAGTAATAATATGTTCATCTCTTTTCTTAAATAAAGTGTTAGCAACTACAAAATCATAAGCTAAGGCAAAATCTAATATACCTTCTTCATTAGTCACTCCAAATCCATAACCACCATGAATACTTTTAAAATCTTCTACCACTCTACCAACATGTCCATTTAAATCTCCCCAATAAATACTTTTTTTTCAAGGTATCTTTTATATTAATCCTCTAATTCATTCCAAAATTTTTCTTTTGAGCTTACATCCAAACCTACTTGAGGAGCATACACTTATAACATTGATAATCTTAGTATCAACAATAATCTTTAAAGCTATAATTCTATCTCCACATCTATTAATACTTATAACATTATCCTTCAAACTTTTGTCTATAATCACACCTACACCATTTCTAGTTCGACTTTTACCGAATACCAAAGTTTAAAACCTAAACTATCAATCTCCTTGGCCTTCTCACCAACCCATTTAGTTTTTGAACACATAAAATATTTATCTTTCTATGAACCATAATATCTATTAATTCCATTAATTTAAACCCTTTTAGCTTAATTAATCAATAATTATGAGCCAATTGCATTATACCCCTTTGTTTATTAAGTGCATTGCTGATTTAAATTTTATGTGATTGCATATCATATGTTGGCTCATAATTATTTATTTAATTATGTTAAAGTGCATTTCTAGTTCGACTTTCACACCTTAACCTAAATAAAACATAAAATCATCCTAATTGTTCTAAAGTTAAACTAAATCAATTCACACATGTGGGGAATGGGTTAGGACTAGCAAACCCTTTTCATATATCCTAAGTCAAATCAAATTCAAAAATAAAAAATCTCCTTAAAGAATTTTGATTCACTTTAAATGATCTTATTTTATAGGATTGTCTTTAAGAATTAATTAGGGTGAATGAAGTCATATTCTTACATCACTTTATTTCTTTTGAAGCATGCTAAATATTATTTTCCATATGAAATCATGCATTCATTTCTTTTGAAAAATCAATTAAATAAAATATTTTCCTTTTATGTCAAATTATATGTGTTTGTTAAAATTAAGAAGATGAGTGACTATTATCACTATTAAACCAAAAATTATTTCAAAAACCTATAAATTAAAGATTATGAATGAAGTGATGCTACTTATAAGTACTTATAAGCTTTCTTGTTATTATAGCATAAGATGTGTTTCATGTTGTTTTCTTCTCTTCCTTTAACATGGATTTGAATAGGATTTGCAAAGTGTATAGCTCATTTAAAAAGAACACAACACTTGTTTAAATTTATTCCAATGCATTCCTATGTTATGACTTAAAAAGGATCTTCACATTTACACATGTAAATTATACAACCAAATCAAACAAAAATATTTGGCATAATTCTTCATCCATTTGTTTCTTTTTATACATCTACATATATTTACAAAAAGTGGTATATTAGTCTGGACATCTCGGGGCTATGAGACTTTAAGTAGCCCTAAGTAGGTCTTGTACCTTACACCCCTGGTATAGAAAATAATGGCATTATACTCACTTATGTCTTTTATACATATGGATGTGCTTTTTGTTAATGGACGAGAAATCCCCCCTTTTCTACATAATAAAAACATGCATCAATGGAATATCTAAATTGTCAAATCATATCTCTTAGCATTCATCATCAAAGTGTGCTAAAGTTTGCATTGCATGTATAGGTATGCTTAGGATCATTCATATGCATGGTATACATGGTGGATAGAATTAAATGGTTGTGTGTCATGTGGTAGTAATTCACCTTAATTAATCCTAGGATGTCTTCCTTATTGAATAGGGCTATTTAGAGAAAAAAAAAATCTAAACTTAGGATTAATTAAAACACATAATAAAATATTCATTAAAGGAAATTCATCAATCAATCGACCTTAGAAATGTTATAAGGTGGGGTTGAAAGAGAAGTTTCTTCTATTTTCTTTTCTTTACAACATTTAGTAACTAAGTGTAGGTTCATTCAAACCAAATCAAATCATCAACTAAAATTGACAAATCAACTAAATCACTTAAAATGAAACCACCCTTTAAATTGAATCCTTCACACTTAGAAAATTATAACCTTAAAGCCTAGTTAAGACATGCCACACAAGCCTTAAATGACACACACATTAGGCCAAGTCACCATTTATAGCTCTATATTAGGGTGGTGCATGGTTTGATGTCTGATTTTATTTTGTGATGTAATATTTTTAGGGGGTACATGTGCATAGTCCGATGTTACACGATCCGATCATGCTTTCTATAGGGGATTGTGCTTAAGGGATGTTGTAATAAAAATATAAATGCTTTTGCTATACAAGATACTATACCCCTAAGCATAACCCAAATTAGGACAGGTGGGCTTGATTACCCATGTGTGGGGTGCTAAGTCAAAATTATTCATATACATGCTTAGGTTGTGTGGTATGTTTAGGTAATCTCTGTTTTGCAGTTTAATTAGATTTATCTTTCCCTTTCGATGTAACTTTTGCAATTGAAATTTGGAATGAATGTTATGGGAGAATTAAGGTAAACATTGGTTAGAAGATCATGTCTTATGTACCATGTGAAGCCTTGGAGCAAACTACATCCTGAATCAAATTAAAAAGAAGAAAGAAGTGAAGAAAGAAAGAAATGAAGAAAGAAAGAAACAAAGAAATGAAGAAAGAAAGAAATGAAGAAATGAAGAATGAAGACCCTCATAACATGAATTCCTTTTAAATTGTAATTATTCATTTGTAATCCAGGTTGTATAAGGGTAGAGATCAGCTACCCAGTTTTCTTTTCGAGTTTTGCATTGGAGCTTGACCACATCAGCCTCTTATTCTCTTACACTAATTTTATAAATTGATTGATATTATTTTTATGATTGCGCAATTAGGATGGCATGATCTTCTTAGTTTCTTCATTGTTTGATGAATGGCCTGGATGCGAATAGGCTCTTAGGAAAAAATAAATTTTTTATCCAATTAATCAACCCAAAATTAAATTAAATAACTCATAACCTCACCTAAATGACATAAATCAAGATAATAGCAACCCTTAGCTAGATGTTGTATGTCTCATATTATGCATAAATCATATTGCTTCACTCTGACCAGGGCTGCCAGAGAAAATGGCTTTTTTGAGAGCCATGGTGGAAACACACCTCATTCTCCCATAACCAATCTTCTCATGTATTAGGCATATAGAATCCCATAGCCTGTGTCAAATAAAAATGTCCAAAAGTCAAAATAAAATGTAATAAAATTTGCATTAGATTAAGTCATTATTCATGCCCTGCATGATTTAGTCTCTTAGGGAGTGTGTTTTAAGGACTTAGTCTCCTTTCTAATAAATAACAGCCTAGCTATCTTATGAAGCATAAGACTTGCCTACACGTATTTAAAATTATAGGAGGAGTTAGTTGGCGGCCACCACCAGGTAGTTATAAGTCCAATAGTCGTGTGGTTTATCCTCTCTTGTGGAGGTAAGTCATATACCTATTTCCTCGTTAGATTTAAGTTGTGCCTTGGCCCTTGCCAAAGCTCCCTAGATTTAGGATTCAAGGTCGTTGTTTCTCTTTGTGGGCTACAAGCATAAATCCTTATCTCTTAGGCATTTTCATGATCACATGCTGTGGAATTGTAAGCCCTAGATTTCTAATAAAATTCAACTCAAACATATAATTCTTCTCAAATTTCAAAAATATAAAGCCCAACCATAGGATAGTTTGGGATGCTTACTAGGTTTCCTATATCATGAGTTTTCTCTACTCATCTCCCTTTGGTTTCGATAATAACTCTCTCCTTTTAATCAATCCCACTTGATTTCTCAAAAAATAACTAATTTGTTGATAGTCCTATCTTTGAAATCTTTGGAGACAATAATCATTTAACTTAATCGAGAGTATTCCTAAGAATGTAATTTAACTATGAGGGCTTGCCTCTATAGGGAACTTAACGAACCCAATTTAAAATAAACACTATTTACTTTTCTATGTAAAGTAAGAGAAAGATCTCTGGTAAATTCGAAGACCCATTGTCCTTAGGAGTCCTTATTAGGTGATTAGTCCATTGTAGGATGGTAACTATCTCTAGATAGTATCTCAATGTCACACCCACGCCTAATGAGTACCTGCATGGTGTCCCACATCATCTCTCTCAAGAATAAACACCACAGATTTTTTTGGCGACTCTATTGGGGATGATTCCTCTCTCCATATTTGGTAAATGATCATTGTCTCCAAGTATCGATAGTGGATTTGTATTTTATATGAGTCTAAGACTATCCTTCTTTTTCATTGGCACTTAGTTTATTTCATTCTCAAGCTAAGCTAACCAACATCCTTTAGGTTTTAGGACCTCACTCTGTGCAGGTCTTAAACCCCTTTTAGGTCCCCCAATAGGTTAAAATAAAATTTAATAAAAAGAGATTACTAAAGACCCTTTTGAGCCTCCTTACCATCTCTATGGTAAGGAAAAAGTTCATTCCAAAAAAAAAAATAATAATAATAAATAAATAAATCCTTATAAAAATATCATTCTTCAAAAGCACTTTCCAAAAAAAGTTCATATAATAAAATACTTGCACAAAAAATTTTATAACTCAACCTCTAACAATCTTCAAAAATTATTACATATAGGATCTTTTCAAAATTGAAGTTAAGAATCATCTTTCAAAAAGCACAAATTTAGAAATGAACATCCTTATTCAATATACCCAAATTTATTGGATGAAGATTTCATTTATTTCAAAATCATCTTTTAAAAAACACAAATTTAAAAATGAACATCCTCATTCAATATATCCGAATTTATTGAATGAAAATTTTATTTCCAAATAAAATCAAAACCATCTTTCAAAAAGCACAAATTTAAAATGAATATCCTCATTTAATACACCCAAATTTATTGAATGAAGATTTCATTTTCAAATAAAATCAAAATCATCTTTCAAAAGCACTAATTTGAAAATGAACAGCCTCATTCAATATATTCAAATTTATTGAATGAAGATTTCATTTTAAAATAGAAAGCTATCATAAAATTGAAATTCCATTTCAATATATCTCACATATGTTGAAGTTGGAGTTTCTTCTTTTTCAAAAATTATAAGTTTGAAGATAAGCCTCTTCATTCAATATATCCAAATATGTTGGATGAAGGTTCCATTTTCAAATGAAATCACACAATTTAAAATTCCACTCAATACATTCCACATGTGTTAAGTTGAAATTCCTTTCTTTTCAAAAAGCAATAATCACACACAAAAATTCCATCTTTGAAAAAGAAAATATAATTGGTTTTCATTTGACATACCCAAATTTGTTAAATGGAAATCTACTTTGCAAAAATCAAGAAAATTAAAATACATTGGAATTCCATTTGACATACCCAAATTTGTCAAATGACAGTTTCATTTTTCAAAAAGAAAATTTAAAAAAAATGGATTACATTTAACACACCATGCTTGTTAAATAGAAATCCCACCTTTCAAAAATGACAAAATCAAAACAAAAATCAAACACATTTGGACTTTATTTAGCTTACCTAAATTTGCTAAGTGAAGATCCCATTTCTAAAATCAAAACCAAAATCAAACACATTTCAACTTTATTTAGCATACACAACTTGCTAAGTAAAGATCCTCTTTCAAAATCAAAACACAAAAATCAAACACATTTGGATTTTCTTATTTAGCATACACAAATTTGCTAAGTAAAGATCCCATTTTTCAAAATCAAAATAAAAGAAAATATTTGGACTTTATTTAGCATACAAAAATTTTCTAAGTGAAGATTCCATTTCTAAATTCACACATGATTCACATCATGGGTAAATAAGCAAAAGAAAAAAAATTATTTTCAAGCAACTCATTTAGTATACCCAAATTTGTTAAATGAGTAATCCCATACAAAATCAATTGACCCCTATTTAACATACTCAAATTTGTTAAATAAAGGGTCCCCAAACATAAAATTCAAATTCAAATATAAACTAATGGAATTATCAAAAATCTCTTCAAAATATTTGAACCCATTTCCAACAAACACAAATTTGTTGAAAGTAGATTCTAAACTCAAAATCTCTTCTCCAATTCATTCAAGATCTCTCTCCTAAATTCAATGAACCCCACTCAACATATTCAAATTGTTGAGTGTGGGTTCAAATTCTAAAAAAAATTAAGATAGAAAATCTGATTTGGGTTTATTTCTAATAATTATAGAGTTCTGTTTGGTCTCGTCGACTTTTCTCAGATGATGCATGGATGCGAAGTATGTGTTCACTTTCCCCTTTGGGATGGATTTGGCCTTGGATCGGGCAGTCTCCCATAATCCGATTTCGCTCATCTAATACACTTTGGCCGAGGATTCGAGGGGGCCAAGATCACTTGTGAGGGGGCAACCCTCACCCGTCGATGGAATGTGGTGTGAGAAGCCAATCATCCATATTGAGATGCCTTCAGATTCTGAATTTCCCTCACTGAAGAGGAAGGCCGTGGAGGTTCCCATAGTAGCCACAGCTCCAATGCCCGTATGTTCAGTTGTTCTTCTCACTTCCCCAGCATGGGCTAGTACCCACTAATTGGCTTCCTCAAGGGAAGGCTACCACGGGATAGTCTCCCCTTTGAGAGGTCTAGTTCCTCTTGCTCCACCCAGACTTCGGCACCACAATAAGAGCCGCAAGATCAAGCGACATCATGTGCGCATAGCCAAGGAGATGGAAGTAGTCTCTCACATTGCAATAGAGGAGTCACACAATGTAGTTTCTCCTTTGACTACACAGAACAAGTTCCATCCTCTTTTCAGATCTGATGGAGAGGAAGATGTTAAGAGGATTACAGTGTCACTTCCATCTGCAGTTCATTATGAGGCTGCCGATAGGAGGAGGTCGTGTATGGCCGGGGAGTTCTATGCGGTTGTGGGAGCTTAGACGGTTAGAGTTTAGTGCCCAGTTTGATTTCTGATCGATTATTTCTCGCGGTATGGAGAGCATATCCGTTGGGAGAGGGCCAGAGAGGCCTGTGTATCAGTTTATGCTACTAGCAGAGAGAGGCAAAGGCATGCCAGGTAGTTAGCAACCTCTGCCCTCATAGATTTCCTTCGGCATCCTTGCATCGTCACGCGATAATATTGATTGGTACTACCCATCATGGGAGAGAGCCACATAGAGTGGGGTGTTGTCTCCACCACTCACTCTGCATACCATCCATAGTGCAGGTATTTCATAGTTCCATCTAAAGCCATGAAGCGACATCAGAGGAAAAGCCCCTGGTGATCCGCTAGAGATCCCATTTCATCTACTCCACGTGAGGTGGTCGAGCTCTCTTGACCTCCTACTTTGGTGAAGAGGGAGTGATGACCTCATAGCATCATAGTTGTGCCATCACTACCACCATCTCAGCAGATCATGGATATAATAATAGCAGAAGGAGAAGGGTACAGTTCCATTATCTTCATGGTGATAGATTCTCCTAGGAGTAGCACTCCACCCATGATAGTTGACAGCCATGAGCATGTATCCTCCAGTGAGCATAGCCCTCATAAGATCAATATTTCGGTAGCAGGGGAGGTCAGATGTATCTCTGTTCATGAGCATGATCCCACCACCGGTCAGCCGTGATCATTTGTGCCTGCATAGTTGGACCGCTCCTTGGATGATATTGTAGCATAGTATCTCACTGAGAAGAAAGAAATCCTAGGGTATGATTGGTCTGACCTAAAGGAAGAGAAGGTTAGCTTTGATCCCAACAAAGTTGATTTTGTTGGAAGACTCAATAGAGGTACATATGGTTGACACCAGTGGTTCCCTCCTTCGGGATCATCAGAGTTTAGAAGGTGTTATGGCCGAACAGGATGATACAGCTTATTCGACCCAACACCTCCTTCAACAACTCAAATAAAAGGATGAACAGATTGATAAGATGGGAAAGAGGCTTGAAGATTAGCTAACGGTAGTTCTAGCACTTTAAAATCATGCTCCAATAGTACATCCTACCATTGTGGAGACTGGTCAGCCTGAGTTATTACATGTCTTGGACCAACCCAAGAGTTCACCTCTAGAAGAGCAGGGCATTACTATCTTGTATAGGAAGGTAGTGGATAGTACCTCCATAAAAGAAAAAGATATTAAACTCATGGTTGAATAAAAAGTAAGAGAAGCACTGGCGCAAGCCCGAGGTGGTTCATTGGTTCCAAAGGGTAGAACCTACCCAGAGGAGTTCGATGTTATCCAATATCCTAAAGGTTTTGTGCCTCCTTCTTTCAAGAGTTTTGATGGCAGAGGGATCCCACGTCAGCATATAGTGCACTTTAGGGCCAACTATTGCAATGCTGGTGGAAGTGATGCACTATTATTCTATCTCTTTGTCAGTAGCTTAGCGGGCATAGCTTTTGATTGGTACGCTGAAATCCCCAATAATTTAGTGAAGACTTTTGCTGAGTTGGAGAAACTTTTTGTTAAGAGGTTTGTTGGAGCTCAGCAAAGGGTAACTGTGGGCAATCTTGTTGTAGCATAACAACACCCTGGTTAGTCCCTCATTGATTATATTCTTAAATGGTACAATTTAAATATGAAATGCAAACCACAGTTATCTGAATAACATGCTATTAAAATTCTACTAAAGAATATTCATGGCTCAGTCGCCTTCATGCTTAAAGGTTTCACCATCAAGACATTTGAGAAGCTAATCAACAAGGTGGCTAGTCTACAAGGAGAGGCCAAACAGTTACCTTTTCAAGATTAGTCATCAAAGCCAAAGCCGAAGAAAGTTTATACAAAGAAGCCAGGGGTAGTAACAACGTTGGATAAGGGAAGCAACCTGCCAGAGATCAGTATGAGAGACCTCGAGCTCCATAGCCATCATTTCCACCTCCTTTACCATGACTTAGGCCATCCTATTGACAGTCACAGCAGCCTCCATGGCCTTCACCACCTCCTCCTCAACCATATTCTCAACAGTGGTATACATACCCGCCCCCAAGTAGCTATCATCCACCTACTCTTTTGGATAAATTAAACAAAACTTATTCATTTAAGAGGGAGGTAGTCAAAATCTTTAAGAAATCTTAAAGAAACGATTTTAGCTACGAGCCTAGGAAGCTAGAGGAAGTGGGCAAAATAATGATCCTTTTGCCCCTACCACGCATGCTAGGCCATGTTTTGGAGGATTGCTTTACATTTACTTGAGCATAGCTACAAAATCGGCTATAGTTATCCCTAAGGAATATCTAGTATAACAACCATCCAGTTCTATTAGGGTAATCCTTGGGGATACATGTGATCCTCTCAAAACAAAAGAAGGTTGGGATATCTCTTTATCCCAAACCTCTAAAAAGATTATTTCTAAAATAAAAAAACTTTCCTTATAGGTGCCTGAGGTAGCTCAAACCTCCAACATCAAGGAAGGTTCACAAGTTGCCAAAGACAACTTGAAGAAAGTAGGAGCTTAGTAGCAAGCCATACTTGCTCGGGATAGCCAAGTAGCGCAACCACCGATCGAGTCCATCCTCCATTCCACCATGACACCTACTACTTCAACCGACATTCCTACTTCAGCTAGCTCTTCTTCTAGTAGACAACTTGTATCGATGGATGAGGGCATCAAATCCCTCACCCCACTTACTTTACTAGATTTCTACTATGTACCTCCTTTTAAATCTAAGAAATAGAGAAATCAAACTAGTTTGAATTACATCTGTGTCACTTCTAATGGGTTATCTGATTTAACTATTTTAGAAAACTCTTCAAATCTTAATAATTATAACAACTCTGATCATCCTCTTTCTGATTCAGAAATGGACTTTCCTTTTCTGAATACTATGGGTTCATCTCTTGAGATAGACTTGGAATCATCTAATTGAGGGTCCTATAGGAAAAGTTGTAGGTATGCTAATGACGGGTAGAATCTTCACTAACCCACCATAGAGATCACAAAGTTAACCTCCATAGTGGCAGGTTCTACCTCCTAGGCAGCACCTCAAGATAAGGAAAATAGTCATTGGTACAACGAGAAACCCCTCCAAGGGATGCTCCACCCATGGATATGCTTATGGAGGATTAGCCAGAGTTGAATATAATGTCCTCGCTCACCTAAGAAAGTTGCTAGCTAAACTAAGCATATATGACACCCTTGCCGTATCCAAAGAGATGAGGGAATCATTAATCAAGGCTCTTCTTGATCCAGATATGCTCATTGTTGGAGAGGAGGCACAATTTCAAGAGAAGCCGAGTCACATTCATCAATGAAGACCTTCTTCTGGGGGACATGGAGCACAACCTTCCTCTACATCATAATTGATGGGGATTTACTTTCTAGGGTTTGGTTGATCTAGGTGCATGTGAACATTATGAGCACGAAAACCCTTACTTATTTGAGGATTGACATCTCTCACTCGAGATCGATGATGTTGAGAGGATTCAATGAAGGGTGAGGGCTTTAGGTCCATAGTGTTACCTTTGAAAATAGGTGGGACTAAATCAAGTTCTATATAATTGATTTGAATACATTCATTGCTGCTCTTGGGCCTTGGATACACCATAAGATGATTCCATCCTCCTTCATGCATCAAGTTTGAAGAGATGGAATTGAATACTATGTCAAAGGAGATGAAAAGCATTTTTTTAGTTAGAGTCAAGATATATGAAGATGACCTACTATCTTCCAAAATCAAAATGTCTATTCTCATGAACTTGGTCAAAATTCAAATACAAAAGAAAAAAAAAAAGAAAAAAAAAAAAAAGAAAAGAAAAGAAAGAAAAGAAAATGAGTGAGAAAGGGACACCAAGGAAGAGGTAGAGCCATGTTACATTCCACACAGTTCATTCCACCATATAAACATATGGGTAATGACTCAACCTCCACCAAGGAAAAGCGGTGATACAGAGTTCCAGGTGGAAGACCCGGTTGGCCAGCCAACGGGGTTATGTTCAGTTCAAGTCTACTATTCACATAGACTTGGAATCCTTCGGAGGATGAGTCTCATGTGATTAGCATACCACCAACCCTCTCGGTGGGTTTCATTGGAGGTGACACTTGAGCGGATAGTGATGAAGACCAGCCTCCAAGCAAAGCATGAATGTATTGAATCGATTATGTAAAACCATTAGGTATAGTTGGAACTTTAGCTCTAACCACTTTCTTCTCAAAAGTTGAGGGTTTAGTAGTTAAGGAAGCCCCTAGATCTTCCATGGATGTCAAGCCAAAGAGATTCTAGGATCATCATCCTCAAGTCAGAAAGATGTAGAACTTGAGGATAATTCATATAAAGATTTAATGGAATTACCTTTTGATTGGTACTCACCTTGTGTTAATCTTGCAAGAAAGGTTTGATTCCTTATACATGGTCCAGCATAGGTTAGAGTATTTCAAGCTATGGAACAATAAAAGCGGGATGCATCAAGAGACTAGGATTCGTAGGGTCCGGTCGATGATGATTCTTGAGTTGTCACCAATCATCTAGAGTCTGATAAGATCTTCTCAAACTATACTAACTCTTATGAGGAGGTGTATTTAGAAACATCAGATGATCCTGATGATCTTCAAATCAAAGATGCTCCTCTAGAATTTGAAGAAGAAATCCATTCAACTATCTACAAGATTAAAGAAATCAACCTCGAGACAGAAAAAGATCCACTTCCAACATACATTAGTTCCTTATTGAATGAAGAAGAATGAAAGTTTGACTTTTTGCATGGAGCTATGAAGAGATGCGATTATCTTAACATAGTAGTCCACTAGATAGACCCTAACGCTAACAATCAAGCAAGCTCCTAGGCATGCATTAGAAATCAAACAAAGAGGTCATTTTGAAGTCAAGAAATGGATGCTAGTTTCATTGAAGAAAATACTCACTTGGTTAGCTTGTCATCGTTAAGAAAAGAATGGCCAAATTTTCATATGCATTTTTGGACTTAAATAAGGCATGTCCTAAGGATGAATTTCCACTTCCTATACCAAAATTAATGGTGGACATGCCTCATCTCATGCGGTATTCTCCTTTATGGATGGGTCATCTACAACCAAATTAAGATGGCTCGAGGATGAAAGAAACACCTTTTTAACCCTCTCATTGTTATAAGGTCATGCCTTTTGGCCTTAAAAATGCTAGTGCTACATACCAGCGGGCCATGACTCAGATCTTCAATGAACTCATTCATCATCAAGTTGAATGCTATGTTGATGATCTAGTAGTCAAAAGCAAAAGGAAGACCATCTCTTTGACTTGAGAGTAGTTTTGAATGGTTAAGATAATTCAACCTCAAAATGAACCCCCTGAAGTGTGCATTCGGAGTAGCTTCAGGGAAGTTCCTTGGGTTTGTTGTCGACATGGAATAGAGATAGACCTAGAAAAGATCAAAGCTATCTTAGAAATGCCACCCCTAAAATTTTAACTCAACTCAGATCTTTCCAAGGGCGGTTGGCATATCTAAGATGGTTTATCTCCAATCTATCGGGGAGATGTAAGCCATTTTAGCACTTGTCAAAAGGATGCTAAGTTAAGTGGGATGACAAGTTCATGCTTTTGAAGACATCAAAAAGTATTTGGTGAAGCTTCCAGTTCAAGTAGCCCCTATCCCGGGTAAACCTCTTATCCTCTATACTGCTGCATTGGACGACTCCCTTGGCATGTTGTTGGCTCAAACCAATGATGAAGGGAAGGAGAATGCACTCTACTACCTCAGTTGCCATCTGATCCTTGTTGAAGCAAACTACCCACCTATTGAGAAATAATGCTTAGCTCTCATCTTCGCATCCCAAAAGCTATGACACTATATGCTTTCTCATAAGGTGAACTTGATTTAAGAATCAACCCATTGCAGTATCACATGACATAGCTGATGTTATCCAGATGGTTGACACATTAGTACATGATTCTCTCATAGTTTGATATTACATTCGTACCCCTCCATGCGGTGAAAGGATATGCACTAGTGGATTTCTTAGCAACACCCACTTCTAATTCCACTTAGTGATGATCCCCGATGAACAAATCATGAACTTAGTGGAGGTTGACAACCGCCGTCAGGAGATGTATTTTGATGGTGCGGCTTCCTTTCAAAAAGGAGAAGAACCATGATCTACTCTTCCAGGAAAGTCAGGGGTAAGAATAGTTTTCTTAACTCCATATCGTGATGTGATGAGATTCTCATACTATCTCTCCAATCCATGCACCAACAACGAAGCGAGTATGAGGATTGAGTCTAGAGTTAGCTATTATAGTGTCAAAAGCATCAACATCTATGGGGATTCTCGGTCATCAACCAGATTGTTGGTCAAGGTTCTAAAACCTAAGCTTCATCACTACTACGAGTACACCATGAAGCTGTTGGCCTAAATATTTGAGGTCACCATCTACAGGTCCCTTGAGGAGATAATGTAGTAGCAGATGCTTTGGCCAAACTCGAGGAATTGCATGTCAAAGATGAGTCCATTCAATAAGGGTCCAAAATAGACAAGTCTATCCCTTATTGATCTTGAACTCATCGAGACTTCTCTTGAAGGGAGGTTGCCATTACCAAAAAGAGGAGAGTGGATTGGAGGCAACCATTCATAGATTACTTGAACAGGCAAACTACCTCAAGAGAAATCACAAGCCCATCGGATGAAGCGAGCTCTCCTATGCTCTCATGGATGGCACCTTGTACCGACGGTCTTTTGATCAAATTTGGTTACATTGTTTATAGAAACATGAAGCCCATAAGATTGTGACTGAGGTACATTTAGGTCTATGTGGAGCACAACAATTCGGTTTGAAGATGAAAGCAATGATCAAGAAACTAGGATACTCTGGCCTTGATGATCATAAAATGAAATGCTAGAGATGCCATCGGTGTGTACATGTGTGGTCCTACATCAACCACCCAACATTCTACATCTTACATTGGCCTCATGGCCATTTGAGTGTTGGGGTACCGACATAGGTCTATCGATCCTCCTTCTTCCAAGGGTCATCGGTTCATCTAGCTACCCACTACTTTTCCAAGTGGGTGAGCAATCCATCAAAGAGGTCACATCTCGCATGTGCTCTAGTTTTCAAGAACCATATTGTATATAGGTTGGTGCCTCGATAAATTATATCGATAATGTATGCATTCAAAATCACCAAGATCAATAGCTTCAGAGACATGTATAGATTGGAGATACTCCACCATCTACTATCCGCAAATGGCCTAGTAGAAGCATTCAATAAAACTCTCATCCAAATACTAAAGAAGACACTCGATGATAATAAGCAATAGTGGCATGAGGAGTTAGTTGAAGCCTTGTGGGCATACAGCAACACATACAGAACTCCAACCCAATTTACCTCGTTCTCCTTAGTGTATGGGTATGAAGTCATTCTACCATTAAAAGTTGAGTTCCCATCACTAAGGATAACAATGGGTAGTAAAATCATTATAGAGCAAAATGCTAAGTTACGGTTAGAAGGGCTCAAAGGTTTGGAGGAGATATGCTATTGTGCAGAACCTCGTTATAAAAGCCAAGATGATTCAAGCTCACAACTGGTCACCTAGAGCTTTTCAAGTAGGACTTATTTTAGTTTAAGGAGACTAATTATTGCCCGTCGAAAGATGGGAGGCAAGTTTGGACCCACTTGGGAAGGCTTTTTTATAATAGAGAAGTCCTACCAAGGAGGATCTTATCAACTTATTTATTGTAAAGGGAAACACCCGATGCTTCTAATTAATGGGCTCTATTTGAAGAAATACTATATATTTTGAAAACAATTATCATAAAAATTTATTCAATTCATCAAAATATTCTCTTCATTGAATTATTTGTATTTTGAATCATGACATGTTTAGGGTAGGTGTAAGAGAACAAGAGGCATCATATCCTCTTTCATAACACACAAACATGATTCCCCAAATACTAGAATAGGTTTAAAGAGAATGAGGCATCTATTATGACTAGTATCTAAGTTAGGTGTGAGAGAACCAAGTGGCATCCTTTCTTGGTGGGACCATAATTGCCATCATCTTCATCAAAGTGTGTTTAAGATAGGTGTAAGAAGATATCTCTCCTTAAGAAACACAAACATAAACACATATCTTTTGGCTTGGAATTGTGATATGAGCAAGTTGTGGCACTCACTCATTAGTTCTAAATCAGGTGACATACTACCTTGCTAGTGTGTCAGATGATCATTTGTGGTGGATGTGAGTCCCACACTTCTTCAGAGACCATTGCAATCATGAGCACCTTATTAGTTTGGTAATCACTACATACTTAGCTATCATTATGACTTTGTTTAAGATGTAAGTATGTTTTCTTCTTGAACTAGCCATGCATTGGTAGGATAAATATATTGAAGGTTTAGGATAAGTATATTTTTCTTTTGACATTGAGTTGATATAAATGGTAGCATTCATAAGATGAGGTGGATAGCACATCAAAGGGAAGACATACTATCTCTGGTAAAGGTGGAAGCACTCCATAAGCAAGAGTGAAGCAAGATAATTTTTATGCATGATGTGAAATATACAACAAGAAACTAAGGGGTTACTAAATCTTTTATCTTGATTTATGTCCTAGGCTTTAGGTGAGATTATGAGTTATTTAATTTTAATTTTGAGTTGATTAATTGGATAGAAATTTATTTTTTCCTAGGAGCCTAATCGCATCTAGGCCATTTATTAATCAATGAAGAAACTAGGAAAAACATGCCATCTTAATGCACAAGCTAAACAAACATCAAATAATTTTATAAAGCCTAAAAGAATAAAAGGCCTTTATGTGGGGCTCCACCACAAACCCAAAAGAAATGTAGGCCGAGTTCTACCCTTATACAATTATTACAAATGTTATAATTTAGAAGGAATTTATGTTATGGGTCTTCATTCTTCATTTCTTCATTTTTCTTCATTTTTGATTTCTTCTTTCTCTTCCTTTTGGCTTGGTTAGATGTAGTTTGCTCCAAAGGCTTCACATGGTACATAAAATATGGTCTTATGACCAATATTCACCTCCACTTTCCCATAACATTCATTCCAAATCCTAGTTGCAAAAATTACATGAAAATGAGAAAAGTAAATCTAACTAAAACCTATAAAATAGAGATTAGCTAAACACTCCACACATCTTAAGCAATTATATGAATAAATTGGACTTAGCACCCCACACATGGGTAACCAAGTTCACCTGGCTTAATTTGGATTTTGCTTAGGGGTATAAGCAACTTGCACAACAAAAGTATTTATATATTTTTATTACAGCACCTCTTAAGCATAATCCCTTACAAAAGACATGATTAGACTAAGATCATCCTACCATCCGGTCTATGCACATACACCCTAACATTCAAAATATTACATCAAAAATAAAATTAGGCATCAAACCATGCACTAACATAGAGCTAGAAATGGTGACTTAGCTAATGTGTGTGTGTGCATTTAAGGCTTGTGTATGTCTTAGCTAGGCTTTAAGGTTAGAATTTTCTAAGTGTGAGATTCAACTTAGAGGGTGGTTTCATTTTAAGTGATTTAGTTGATTTGTTAATTTTATTTGATGATTTGATTTGGTTTGAATGAACTACATAATCTAAGTGTTATAAAGAGAGAAAAAAAGAGAGAGAACTTCTCTTTCATCCCTACCTTAAGTAATTTCTAAGGTAGATTCATTAATGATTTTCTTTAGTGAATGTTTTATTATGTATTTTAATTAACCCTAAGTTTAGATTTGCTCTAAATAAACCTATTCAATAAGAAAGGCATCTTAGGATTAATTAAGGTGAATTACTATCACATAATACACAACAATTTATTTCTTTCCAATATGTATACCATGCATATGAATGATCCTAAGCATACCTATACATGTAATGAAAAATCTTAACGCACCTTGATGATGAATGCTAGAGATATTGTTTAAGAAAATTTGGATATTCATGAATGCATGATTTTATTAAGTAGAAAAAAGATTCTTTTATCCATTAATCAAATGCACATTTATATGTATAAAGACATAAGTGAGTATATTTTATCTACACCAGGGTGTAAGGTACAAGACCCTTGGGGCTACTTAAAGCCTTAAGGATGTCTAATATACCACTTTTCTTAAATACATGTGCATGTACAAAAAAAGAAAACAAATGGATGAAGAATCATGCAAAAGATTTTTATTTGATTTGGTTTATGCAATTTACATGTGTAAATGTGAAGATCCTTCTTAAATCATAACATGAAATGCATAGAATAGATTTAAGCAAGTGTTATGTTCTTTTCAAATGAACTATACACTTTGCAAATCTATTCAAATCCATGTTAAGAGAGAAGAAAACACATAATACACATCTTGTACTTATAATCACATGCAAGCTTATAAGTATTTATAAAGCATCACTTCATTTATAATCTTTGATTTATAGGTTTTGAAAATAATTTTGATTTAATAGTGATAATAGCCACTCATATTCTTACTTTAGCCAAACATGCAATTTGACATACAGAAAACATTTTATTTAATTTGATTTTTCAAAAAATATGAATGCATGATTTCATATGGCATACAACATTTAACATGGTTGAAAAGAAATAAAGTGATGTAAGCATGTCATTTCATTCACCCTAATTAATTCTAAGGACAATCCTATAAGATAAGATTATTCAAAGTGAATCAAAATTCTTTAAAGAGATTTTATTTTAATTTGATTTGATTTGATTTGGAAAATGTAAAAGAGTTTGCTTGTCTAACTTTTTCCCATGTGTGAATTGGTTTAGTTTAATTTTAGAATAATTAGATTGATTTTATATTTTATTTAGGTTAAAGTGTGAATTAAATCCATTAATTACCCCTTACATATACCACTTTAACATAATTAACCTAACAATTATGAGCCAACATATGATATTCAACCACATGGAATTTAAATCAATGCACTAAGAAAAAAAAGGGGCCTGGCTCACAATCATTGATTAATTAAGCTAAAGGGTTTAATTAAGTACTTTCATAACCTTCCCACACATGTGTTTTATGATTTCTTAAACTTACCTTGGGCTTTTGAACACAGGTTACCCAAGATTGAGATTGATTAAGTTGATTAGTTTTGAAAATTTGATTAGATTAATTAAGTTGATCATTTAGATTAACTTTATATGTTTGGATTAAAGAAGAAGGGGTTTAAGGAATAACTTAGGAAAATATCACCATTCCATAAAACTCCTCTTCACTTAAAATATTTAATTATCCAATTAAGGGATTAAACCACTATATTCATATGCTTACTCTTAATTATATTAAGAGGATGATTAGGTTCATTAATTTAATTAACTCATTAATAAATCCAAGAAAATTAAAGAAGTCATCCCACTAAAACACAATAAATTTGGAATTAATTAACAAAGTCATTAGGGAGTAATTAAGATTATTAGATTTTTAATTAAACCCTAATTAAAGAAAACTCACTATTTAAAATCAAATAAAAATAATTTTATTGAATTCCCCTCCGAATTATCTTTGAAATGAACTTGAGTTTGCATTTTTCTACATTTAGCTATGAATTTATGAAGTTTTTATGATTAATAGTAATTAAATAACTTAATTATATAACTAATCCCATCGACGCCATAAGGGCTGTTGACGTGATGCACGCTTTCCAAGTGGCATGATGGGATTGATTATTTAAGTTATCACATCATGCACCATGTCAGCTGGTGACGTGACGTGCTTTCCCCTGGGCTGTTCCATCAAGGATCCTGTAGTTTTAAATGGATTATATCAATGGATCTATGGATTCGGACCATCCAAAACATGCGTAATGGATAGTCATGATTCATCCACGCTTGCCCATGAAGATGGAGTCACCTCTATGGCGATGAGCTCACTTGAGCTTGGATTGGTAATTCAACCCACACCATCTAAGAGCATGGGAAGAACTTAGTTGAATTATAAAATTAATTCTCTCACAAAGACCAAGCAATTTTTAACTTAAGCTCAGTTTTGAGTCATACTTTGCCAGAGGCTATGACTAGCACTTCGAATGGTGGAGGTAGCTTTATCAAGTGGAGATGAAGCCCTGTTGAAGTTTTCAAGGTTCAATTTGAAGTGAGTTGCTAAATTGACCAATGCTCCCTCCAATGGCTTGTAGCTTTGGCCTAGGTCTCCCTTCCCATGGATTGGATGCTTGGAAAACACCTTGGTTGAGCTCAACTTAGTACCTTGATGGTTCTTGCAAGAGTAATTAAGGTTTAGTTGAGAATTGAGCAAGTTGGCAATTCCCCTCACCTCCCCTATTTCGGCTATAAAGAAAACCGAGAGAGGGAAATTGAAGAGAGCTTAGAAATGCTTAGAGAACTTTGTGAATGCTTTCTTTCAATCTTCTGAGCTCAATTGAATGCAAGAGTCATGGTTTGAGTGGAAATGAGGGGGAGTTTATCTCCCCCTACTTGGATCGGACGACCAAAGCTTGTTCTTTATTTTTGATCAATTGCTCTAATTGAATGGGTTGTTTAGGCTATTAGGGATCCCATGTGGTCATTTTTGGGGGGAGAATGGAGGTGGTGCACATGTAAATGAGTGTGGGGAGGTGATCCATGTGAGAGATTGATTGATTTGCCCGGTTGGGTCATGACCCAAACCCTGTCATGTGCACCACCCTCTTTGGTGTCAAAATGGTCACTAAGAGGATGCCAAGTGACTATGAAAAGGAATTGACTAAATTCCAAGTGGATTTGGCCATAGGTTACATTTTGACCTAGGGGTAGAATGGTCATTTGGACTTGATTTTGATTTGGGCATATTTGAAATAATTGAAAAATGGGTTGTGCCAATTTTCAATGAATTTGGAGTTGATTTGATATGATTTTTGGCTGAGGTTGACCCATTTAAGTCAAAATAGGTCAACTTAGGTCAATTGGTAAAATTGGGTCAAATCAAGGGTTGGGTTAAGTTCATATAACCATTTGAAGTGTTTCGATATCATTGGTTTAGTTCAATTTGTTTAGATTTGGTTTAGGTTTATTTGAGTTCACATAGGTCAAATGGGTGAAGTTGATCAATTTGACCCATTTGACCCAATTGGGTTAGGTCATGGGTTGGTTTAGGCTTGGTTGATCATTTGAAATATATTATAATCTTTGGTTTCAATCAATTTTGGTTTAGTTTGATTTCAAGGTGATTTGACCGTTTAGGTCAGGTTGGGTTCATGGTCAATTGGGTTAGGTTAGGTTTAGTTGGCTAATTGAAGCTTTGGTCAAGTTCAACAAATGATTTTAAATGAATTTGACCCATTGGTTGCAATCAATTTGGCTTAGATCAAGATTTGACCCATTTTGACTTTTTTAGGTCAACTTGGGTCAAGTATTGGCTAGTTTGGCTCAATTGATGGTTTGATCATGTTCAAATCATTGATTTTTGGATTAGTTAGATCAATAGTTTCAATCAATTTGGCTATGATGGATTTTGGCTAGTTTGGGTTTCATTTTGGGCTAAGTGTTGACTTGGTCAAAGGTTGGTTTGACTTGGTTTGACCCATTTGAGTGATTGATCATCCTATGATGATTGTTGCTCACAATGTGAGGCTTAGATGGGCTTAGTTCAATCCAATTTGGGTTGGATTAGAATTTGGTTCAAAAAGGTGCTTTAGGTCACTTTAGGTCAAGTGAGCCTAAGTGAGTTAATTGGCTTGATCAGGGCTTGATTCAAGTTTGGTTGAACTCACATATGGACTTATGATTGAAATATAAATCCAACTACAAGTGATTTGGAGTCAAATGGGTTTTGATTCATTTGATAATTTCAAGTCAAAAGGGTGAATATGTGTTTGACTTGGGTCAATTTTATTTTTATTTGATGATTGAAGTTTATGTTTATATTTGGTTTATAATTGAAGGATTGATTATTTGGAGAGAAAATCCAAAGGTTTAGATTAATTTAAGTTTAATTTGGCTAAGTTCAAGAATTTGACTTGAAAGGGTATAAGTTGGCTTTGGGTTTGATTTAGACTTGTGTTTTGAATTTGGTTGTGGTTATTTGAATTTAAATTTTATTTATATTTGTGAATATAAATAAAGATATAAATGGGTTGTGAAAAAACTTTTGAATTTGAATTGATTTGGATTTAGTTTTAGCTAAGTCCATAAGATGAAATCAAAATGGCTTAGGAAAGATTTTGAATTTGGAGTTGATTTGAATTTGAAGTTGATTTGAATTTGAGGTTGATTTGAATTTGAAGTTGATTTGAATTTGAAGTTGATGTAAATTTGAAGTTGATTTAAATTTAAATTTGATTTGAATTTGAAGTTGATGCAAATTTGAAGTTGATTTTAATTTGAAGTTGATTTGAATTTGAAGTTTGACTTGAAAGAAGGAAGTAAGGATTTGGTTCAAGCTAAGGGTAGGCATGTTTTCCTAATACCCCTAAGGAATAACCCATTCCTATGGATAACTCTTCTAAGTCTCTAGGGTTAGGTTAAGTGTTCACCTAATCACTAGAAGTGTCTTAAGACTAAAGAACTTTTAATGTCTAGAGGAGTCCTTATGCCTAAGATGGAGAAGTTGAAAGCTCATCCCAAAAGTGAGGTCAGCAACATTCTTTCTAGTATGACTGTAGCAAATCAACGGGAAGCCTTAGGTCAGGTTGACATGTTACCTTGCTAACATGTTCCCTAGTGGTCTTTTATTCAGAAAGATGCTTTTCTTCCTTTACCATTAACCATTGCAAACAGAAACCCTTTTGGATAGTTTTCCTTCTCGTGCTACCTCCTGTGGATCGATAAATTTGAAGTAGGTCAAGGATGACATGACCCCTACTCAGTGCAGTCCATCACAAACCGATAGGATCCATCAAATATAACTAAAAATAAAATTAATTTTGACTATCATTGAGCTGATTTAAGCTCATCATTTCATTCAAGATGACCTAAGGTTGGGTTCACCCGCTTCTCAACATCACCCCGATGAATGATCCCTACTTTGGAGGATATAAGTCTACTACACTTTCCTCCTTGTACATCTGCTGTACACTGAAAGGAAACCTCTCCAGTTGGATAGCCTTACCATGTGGTTGGTAGACTACCACTTTGGATTGATAAATTTGATGTAGGCCAAGGTCAACATGGTCCCTACTCAATGCAGTCCATTACAAACTAATAAGATCCATCTAAAAATTCAAAATTTTAAAATATGAAACAAAATCAACCCTCCTCCCCAGTGTAACCAAATTAAACAATCAAATCAATCAACTTCTCCTTGGTGAGATGCAAATCCTTCCAATTTCCCTAGTGGAATCTATTCAATCCAACCCGAACTTGCTCCCTAAGTGGAAGGTTCACATCTTTTCTCACCAGTGGATTCCAAATTTTAATTCCCCAGTGGATTTCACAACCTCTCATCCCCCAGTGGATGACTTGAACCTGCATCCTTAGTGGAAGGTTCACATACCCCATCCTTTGTGGATTCCCCTTTCGCTCTCTTATGTTTATGACATGAGTAGAGTCACATTGCAATAAGCTTTTTGATTCCTTCTGCACCTTCTCAGCTTTAGGAGAAGATATCACATCTGCAGCTTTGAGCATTGTTGATCATCTCTCAACAATTAATACGCGCTGCCTTGTCACACCACACCTACTAGGCGCCCTTTGTTGACCTCACTTTTGGAGTGAGCATTCAACTACTTCATCCTAGACATAAGGACTCCTCTAAACACTAAGAGTTCCTTATTCTTAGGACACTTCTAGTGATTTGATGAACACTTAACCTAACCCTAGAGACTTAGAAGAGTTAGCCATAGGAATAGGTCATGCCTTAGGTGTATTAGGAGGACTTGCCTAGCCTATAGCTTGAGCCTAATCCTTGCTTCCTTCTTTCAAACCAAACTTCAAATTCAAATCTTAAATCAATTCCAACTCAACTAATTTTCTCAATTCATAAATCAATTCCAAAATTCAAATCATGAATCAAATCTCAAATGATTAAAACCCATGATCAATTTTAAATCCAAAATCTTTCCTAAGCCCCTTTGATTTCATCTTATGGACTTAGCTCAAATAAAATCCAAATCACTCCAAATTCAAAAGATTTTCTCATAACCCATTTCTCATTTATATTCAAAATATAAATGAAATATAAATTAAAATAACCAAAACTAAATTCAAAACTCAAATCCAAGTCTAACAAAAATCCAACTTATACTCTTTCAAGTCAAATCCTTGAACTTAGCTCAAGCCAAATCCAAATCACTCCAAACTCAAAAGATTTTCTCAACACCCATTTATATTCTCATTTATATTCATAAATATAAATGAAATGTAAATTCAAATAACCAAAACTAAATCCAAAACTCAAATCCAAATCCAACTTAAATCCAACTTATACTCTTTCAAGTCAAATCCTTGGACTTAGCCAAATCATTCTCAAATCAATCCAATCCTTTGGATTTTCAATTCAAACAATCACTTCTTCAATCACATATCCAAATATAAAATAAACTACAATCACTAAACCAAAATCAAACTAACCCAAGTCAAACCCATATTCACCCTTTTCACTTGAAATTGTTAAATGAATCTAAACCCATATTTCCATCATAAGTCCATATGTGAGTTCAACCAAACTTGAATCAAGCCTTTATCAAGCCAATTGACCCATTTAGGATAACTTGACCCAAAGTGAGCAAAAGCACCTTTTTGAGCCAAATTCTAATCCAACACAAATTAGATTGAACTAAGCCCATCTAAGCCTCATATTTTGATCAATAATCATCCTAGGATGATCAATCACTCAAATTAGGTCAAACCAAGTTAAACCTAGCCTTTGACCTAGTCAACACTTAGCCCAAATGAAGCCTAAACAAGCCAAAATTCACTATAAGCCAAATTGATTGAAACCATTGATCTAAACCAATTCATAACTAATGATTGAACATGACCAAGTCATTAATTGAGCTGAACCTAGCCTAATTGGCCACTTGATCTAGTTGACCCAAATTGACCTAAAAGTCAAAATGGGTCAAATCTTGATTTAAGCCAAATTGATTGCAACCAATGGGTCAAATTCATTCTAAATTAATTGTTGAACTTGACCAAAGCTTCAATTGGCCAACTAGAGCCAACCTAGTCCAATTGATCATGAACCCAACTTGACCTAAAAGGTCAAATCAACTTGAAATCAAACCAAATAAAAATTGATTGAAACCAAAGCTTGCAATATATTTCAAATGATCAACCAAGCTGAAACCAACCCATGACCTAACCCAATTGGGTCAAATGGATCAAATTGATCAACTTGACCCATTTGACCTAAATGAACCTAAATGAATCAAAACCAAATATAAAACAAATTGAACCAAACCAATACCCATAGGCTCCAAATGATCATTTGAACTTGACCTAACTGACCCAATTTAACTAATTGGTCAATCTAACCCAAATTGACCCAACTTAACCTAAATGGGTCAAATTGAACTAATTCAAACCAAATGTACTCCAAATCACTTGAAATTTGACCCAACCCATTTTTGAATCATTTCAAATCTTTCCAAATCAAAATCAAGGCCAAATGACCATTTTACCATTACATCAAAGGGTATTCTATGACCAAAGTCACTTAGAATTTGGTCATTTTTTCCTCAAGGAAACTTAGCATCATCCTATTGGTCCACATGGGCACCAAAGAGTAGTGAACATGACCCAATGAGCTTGGGTTGGCCATGACCCAACCCAAGGCCAAACTAACCCTAATGGGAATTGGACACTTGGATCACCCAATGCACTCACCTAGCATATGGGCTTCCACTCTCCTTCCCTCCACTACCTAAAATGACTCAGATGGGATGTTAAACATCCCAAATCGATCAACCAATCTCAACAATTGAGCTAAAATGACAACTCAGCTTTCGGTCATCCGATCCAAGGAGGGGGAGATATACTCCCCATCATTCCCACTCAAATCATAAGCACTCAATTCAACTGAGCTATAGGAATCAAAACCAAGCATCCCTAAGCTTCCCAAAGCATTTCCAAGTTCCCTTGATTTCTCCTTCTTGATTTTACCTAAAGCCAAAATAGGAGAGGTCAATCCAAAGTCAAACTCATCCAATTCTCCATCAAAATGAAATTAACCACACAAGCACCATTAATGGACTTCATCAAGCTCAATCAAGTTATTTCCCAAGTCACTAAGCCATGGGAATGAGGACTTTGATGAAGGCCGATCACTATTGAAGGGGAGCTTGGTCAACTGAACCATCCACCCCTAATCAAGACTTGAGGACTTTGATCAAGGCCAATAACTATTGAAGGGGAGCTTGGTCAACTAAACCATCCACCCCTAATCAAGACTTGACACCTTCAACAAGGCTTCATCTCTACTAGACGAAGCTATCTCTTCCATTGGAAGTGCCGGTGATAGCCTCTGGTGAGGTATTGTGCAAAATAGATCTTAAGATAAAAATTGCTTGTTCCATTTTGAAGGAAATTATAATCCCATCAAATCTAGATCATTGGATACATTGCTTGTGCTTCCCCAAAGGTGTGGGGTGAGTTTGAACTCCATCCAAGTTGACATATCTACACACATCCGCCTCTCACCGCCGGAGGAGATAGTTCACGCTCGCCACATGATTGGAATAATCATGATTAAATCAGCGACACTCCTCGATTTTGGCCCAAACCATAGGATTAATTGTGATCGATCTTAGAATCTGACGCGTGGAAAACATGTTCACCACCGACTGACTTAGCATCGAATGTGACAACTTAAATAACTTATCCCATCGTGAAATGTGGAAAGTGCACCATGTCATATATATTGATCTGATCTAATATTTTGGCACAACTAGCCTGTCACATGATCAGGTCGTTTTGGTGTCGAATTGGGTTAATTTTAGTTCAAAATTGCGCGTTGTCACTTTTGACTGCTCAACATTCGCCAGACTCATTCGAATTGAGGTCGGACTATTTTATTTGATAGGTTTCAACATTTTGACACTAACAACACAATCAACTTCATGAATGGAGGTCTTTGGTCATCGCCCCGCTTCGATCTCTATATATATACATCACATTATCTTCTTCTTGATTGGTCAACCAGTGCAATATATATATTTTGATCAATTTTGATATTCTTAACATGATGACAAAGTCCATTGGTCGATCAGAGATCATTTTGACTGATTTTTGGTGATGCTAAGTGCATTTTAGTTTTGATTCGTGATCTGAAGCTCATCAAATTCATCCTGTGAGCTCGATTTGACTTATGATGTATGCATGGAGGTCAACAATATATAGTAGTAGAATTTTAACAACATGGTGTAAGATATTCTTTTTTATTTTGTACATGTATTTTTTGAGTCAGATTAATATCAATTTTTGTAGATATATATTTTTATATGAATATGACTTCAATTTTAGTTATTAGAGTTTTTATTTATTATCATTTTTCTTAAAAACTCTATTTTGAAAACTTATAAGAATAAATTTTTAAATATAATATTTTAAAAATTTTAAATCCTAGATTATACACTTATTAAAATTTTGGAGATTATATTAACATTTTAAGAAAATCATTTCAAACAAGTTATTTTAATATATATATGTGATATATATATATATATATATATATATATATATATATATATATATATATATATATATATATATATATATATATATATATATATATATATATATTGATATATATTTTTAAAATCTATAAGATATTTTTAATTTAAATTCAATTATTTAGATTGATATTTATTTATTTGCATCTAGTCCATAGCTCATTGAGCTATTTATGTTTCAATGGAACTTAGCTCATAGTTTATGTTCATTCTTTTTTTAAAGACCCTTAGAATTTTTTTTGTAAGTAAGTTTGACTTTGATTCATCATTTTTTATTTAAGTTTAATTTAAGCTTTTTAATACTCTTATTTAATCATATTTAAGCTTTGTCTCAATCTAAATTTGGTAGCCTCCTGGCGTTGTCCCTGCATAGGAGGCTGCATTGGGGGTTATTAAACCTTCTCGTCAGCTCTACTAAGCATAATGGTCAGTGTGTTGCAACACTATGGCTGTAGTCTTTTACACGTTTGCTCTACTAAGCATAATAGGGTCTTCAAACACCTACAATTTTAATTTAGATTTTAATTTTGAGCTTAGAGTTCATTTTGCATTAAATTTATTAAATCCTCTTGCCTGAATTTCGGCAAACCTCCTAGATCTTAGCCACATATGAGGCTTACCTTGTTTATTCAACCTTCCCGCCAGCTCTACTGAGCATAATGGACAGTGTCTTGTGACACTATGGTCATGGTCTTCTACTCATATGAAATTCGATAGTATGTCTTCAAACACCTTTTATCAATTTAAAATAACCATAAGTGTTGAATGCGGCTTTAAAGCATGCTTAATTTTGATCGATTAATAGCTTGTTTAAGGTTTCCAACAAACCTGTTCAATCTATTTTGTAAATTCTTTGCTAAGGTGGTCTACTGAGGCCTTGTCTAGCATAATCCAAACTCAAATCTAATCAGAGCATTTATGCAGTTTATGCAAGAAGTTCCTGATTAACCCTCCTCAAATCCCTCTGCCACACAACTCATCTTCCAAATCAAATGGCCCACCACTACCCTTCAACATCTTCTTTAAGGTCAAAAGCAAGGTCAAGCTCCCTTGAGAGTCGATATGATTTGGTTTCCCTTTGAGTTTCAACCTTATATCACTTCCTTGAACTTCTTTGCCTGCGAATGACATCATCTACCATCTCCATGTACTTAGACGCCTTTGCACAAGAATCAAGCTAGGCTTGCAAATAATCTTTTGCTAGATCGCAATTTCACCAATAGGTGTGGATTTGATAAGAGAGGTCGTAGAGGAATTAGAAGCAAGTACCCGCATGAGATAAACCCTATCATTCTTTTTCACAGTACTTTCTAGACTAAGATTCATCTTTCTTTTTAGTTTGGAGGCAACATTAAAATATTTCTTCCCATTAATGTCATAAACATATGAACCCTCAGATCTTTCAATGACTAAAGGATGCAAGTCATCACCATCCAACAGAATGGAGTAAGCATATTATCTTAAACCCTTAGTTTCTTACGAAATTCCTCCGAACTCAGAATCTCGCATGCAAAGTACTAACCTGCAAAAATATCCCATTCCTCCATAGCCCTCCAACTTGGGTTGTTGCTTTTGATTGGAAGAGATAAATCGCGATCATTTTCGCCGCGACAGATCACTAGGCACCCGACCAGGAAGAATTGTTAGTGAAATTTTGGCTCAGGAAGTAAGGAAAATGATAAACTCTTGGAAGGAGATTCGCTTGTGAGGGTGTACTGCTTTGTACTGAGAGTGAGGAGGCTTCATCCACTTTGTCGCTAGTGAGCAAAGAAGATTGAGGGAGTGAAGAGTCTTGCGAAGTCGATCTGCTAGCAATCTCTATGAGAAAATAGAGACAACCCGCCAGAGTGGGAGCCTTGGAAGAGAGAGAGAGCCATAGAAGGAAAGGAAAGAATGGTAAATTGTGCTCGAACTAGAGAGGCAAACTCGTTCAATTTTTCCCCTTGTTTAGCTTGCAGCAGGGATAGGATAAGGTATGGGAGAGATGATGTGGTAGCTTATTATTGGTCAAATGAGAGGTGGAGAGGCATGGGAATCAGTGGCTGCAATTTTGAAGCATTGATTGTGAGTAATTAAGAGATAATTGGGTAAATTTACCTCAAAATGCGTGTTAATTTTGATGAAATTTTAAGTACAATAATCTTAATCAAATTGAATATTTATTCTAAGTAATTTTGACATTCCAGATGCAACGGCGTAGTTCATTTTATGATCAGAGGTTGCTTGGATCAATTCTGAGTCGAATCAGATCAATTTTAGCTCAAAAATGTGTATTATCGCTTCTGACCGCTTGACATTCATGTAGACTCATTTGAATCAATTATGGACAGTCTCATTTGATAGATTTTGATATTTTGAAGCTAATGGCATAATTAATTTTGCCAACAGAGATCCTTTGGGCCTCCTGATTTTGATATGCAGGTAGCCGCTTTGACTGCTCAACCTCTTGATTAGTCGATTGTCAGATTATGCAAGATGTATATTTTGATCAATTTTGATGTTTTGAACGTGATGTTGAAGCCCGTTCATTGATCAAAGATCATTTGAACAAATTTTGGCAATGCCGAATGTATTTTAGCTCTGATTAGCGTGTTGTTGCATGTGAAGTCCGTCGAATTTATCTTGTAGGCTTGACTTGACTTATGTAGTATACATTGAGGTCAACAAGCACATGACCTATTAAGATGTTATTTTAGTTCACTTGAAATACATTTTATTATCAATAAGATGGTATTTCAGCAATTATCTATTTTTTTGTCTCTTTTGTAATGAAAACTATAGTAGATTTTGAGTAGCATTTTGAGCTGTGGTTGCTCACCATTGTTTTATTTACACTAGTTATTTTAGAAAAGGATAAGACTTAAGTTGAGTAGAAACTATTATTTATAGAGCCAGACCTTAAGTATATTACTACTTTAGATTTAATCTTTTGATAGTCATGATGATATACACATTTTGTTGGTGGAAGAATTATATCATTATTGTTGTGTAAATTTTTATTATTATATAATTTTGATATGATTTAATATTGACTACTTTTATTCTATAATATTTTGATGATAGTTTCCTTCGTATTTATGAATTTAAAAAATAAAATTTTTTCTAAATAGATCTTGAGTATTCGACTGTTATAATTTTGACACATAGTTTGTATTGGGTCAGATTGTGACTTACGTAAAGATGGATATTATTTTACAAGAACGTGCATACACACACTAAAAAACACATGCACACACACACACACACACAGAGTGAGAGTGAGTGAGTGAGAGAGAGAGAGAGAGAGAGACTTGTTGGGATGTCCAAGACTACTATGCCATTATGGATAATTGAGATCCATATATAATATTCTCGCCCAATTTTCTTCCTCCATAAATGAATAATTGAGAAAGCTTTTATTATTATTTTAATTAAGAAAGAAGTTTAAAAGAAAATAATTCTCTCCACCTCATGAATGATTTTAGCTGAAGTTTATTTGATGAAATCTCAACACAAAATGGATCTTTCGATTATCCAAAATACAACTTTATTACTTGCAATGGCATTTGTTTTTCTCTCCTTCCACATAGCAAAACCTTCAATTGCTCCTCCCTCAAGATGAATAAGAGCTGACTATCTAGTTCGCACCAAATGCCTTCAAATCTCTATATAATTATTTATTAATTTTTCTATACATACAAAAAGTTAAAAACTTTAATACCTTAAAGTAAAAAACTAAGAAAATAAAATAAGCTTCTCTCACATATTGTTATCACAAATCCCATTAAAAGTTTCTCTAATGATTCTTAATTATGACCTAATCCCCAAAAAATACTAGAATTTTCATTACACCAACCAAAACCTTATTAGATGGAAGTATGTGTTTTGCGCAAAACACAATCCGAATGGCTCTATCAATTACTATAATTATTATTTTATAAAGAAAGATTTTCACCAACATGCCCACATTAAATATCATGAAACATTTACCCTTGCAATCAAATAGGTAAATGTTCATCAATCATTTCTGAATTTTGCTCTCTCCATAAGTAAATCGCTCAAACAACTAGACATCGACAATGCTTTTCTACAAGACTACTTCTAAAAAAGAGGAATTAAATTATATAAAAATTATTATATATTATTGTTGACTATTTTATACCATATTTTTTCTTGATTATACATTTATTACTCCCATCAGTATGTTCTTAAACCTTCCACACAAAAACAGAAACTCAAATATTCAAACTTTAACTTAATGATGAAATCATATATTATAACAATCTTAATTATGTAATATTAACTCTAAAAGATAGCAATGCAAAAACATTAAAAATAATTGAGTATTAATATCACCTCTAA
The DNA here is from genome assembly GCA_021442155.1 of Cymbidium sinense. Taxonomy (NCBI): domain Eukaryota; kingdom Viridiplantae; phylum Streptophyta; class Magnoliopsida; order Asparagales; family Orchidaceae; genus Cymbidium; species Cymbidium sinense. The sequence continues at coordinate 144,393,945 of CM038219.1, forward strand.
TCAAGTCGTGCTTAACAAAATAATGATATATAAATGCCTCGAAGATTCAGATTTTGAAACTGCAAGAACTTAATGATTACAAGGGCATGGTATACTCTATGGCATCTTTATATGATTTTCATAATGATGGGAACATGGTATAACTCCAATATTTTGGTCAGGGTTCTGCATGTAGTCACTACAATGGGATGTTGGTGTATGAACGAGGTTTAGCTCCTGTCTACTTTGATCCATGTTGAATGAATTTTTATGGATGCCTCTTGCAAGTAACAAAGATAAATTTTTTACCTCAACTACAACTTATAACTAAATTTTATTAATTACTCATAACCTCACATAAAGCCTAGGCTTTAAATCAAATAATTAAAAGATTTTAGCAACCCCTTAGCTGGATGTTTTATCCTTAATATCATGCATTTCATCTTGAATCACTCTTGTAAAATGAGGGCCTCCATTCTTGCACATATGGGATCCGCTTGACATGTGAGAGCAACTCCTATTGATGGAGCTTCACCCTCTTCTCTCTTGACATGACCCATAACTCATTTCAACATGCATTTAAGCATATAAAAATCCTATAGCGTATGTCAAAATAAATAGTCAAAATTAAATAAAATTTGATAAGATTTTTATTAGAATAAATCATTATTCATACCATTCATGCCCTAGTCTCTTACAGAGTGGGTTTAAGGATTTAGTTCTATTCCTAAATAATAATAATCTAGACATCTTGCAAAACATATGACTTGACCACATGGTTTTAAAATGTAGGAGGAGTTACCTAGCTGCCACTCCAAGTGGTTATAAATCCAGCATTCAGGTGGTTTACTCTCTCTTGTCAAGGTAAATATTATACCCACTTTTGCCTTAGATTTAGGTCGTGCTTTGGCCCTCGCTAAATCTCTGAAGCTTTAGGATCCAAGGTTGCTATTTCCCTTTGGGTCTATAAGCCTAAATCCTCACCTCTTAGGTATTTCCATAATCTTGTATTGTAGAATTATAAGTCCTAGGCTTTTTAATAAAATTTCAAGTCAAATATATAATTCTCCTCAACTTCAAATATATAAAACCCAACCATAGGATAGTTTGGGATGCTCATTAGGTTTCTTAGTATCATGAACATCCTCTACTCATGTCCCCTTGGCTTCAATAATAAGTCTTTTCTTTCGATCTATCCCATTTGATTTTTCAAATATAGCCAATTTATTGGTAGTCCTATCTTTGAATTCCTTGGAGACAATAATTGCCTACTTTAATTGAGAGTATTCTTAAGAAATCCACCTTCCTTAGAATGTAATTAACAATGGAGGCTTTCCTCCATAGGGAACTTTAAAATCTAATTTAAATAAACCCTACTTTATTCATCCATCTAAAATAGGGGAAAAATCTGCACATTCAAGACCCATCATGCCTTAGAGTCCTTTTGATTAGGTCCATCGAGGATAGTGATTTCTATATTTCAAGATAGTGCACTATTCCTTGATATCGCACCTCAATAAGTATCCTCTCATCTCGGTGCCCTCCCCGCCTCCACACACACACATATGATATGACACAAAATAAACACATGATTTTTTGGTGACTCCACCAGGGATGATGGTTCCTCTCTTCATTCATAGTAGATAATTGTTGTCTCCAAGCATCGATAGTGGGCATGTATTTCATATGAGTCCAAGATTATCTTTCTTTCTATTGGCACTAGCTTATTTCATTCTTGCTTAAGCTAAATAATAATCTTAGCTTTTGTAGGACCTCATTCAGAACCTAGGGTTTCCCAATAGGTGTAAAGTAAAATTATCTCATGAAAGGAAATGATAAAAATTTAGAACCTCCTTACCATTAGCTTGGTGAAGTAAATTTCATCTTAATGATTAAGAAAATGAACTTTTTGGAAAAATGTTATTTTTCAAAAGCACCTTCTTCAAAACTCACATAACAAATAATTTTGCACAAAAAGTTTCAAAAAGCACACTCATATAACCAAACTTCACCTAACAATCCCTATGATTGTAACATGGAGGTTATTTTCAAAAGCATATTTTTAAAAATGACCATATTCATTCAACATACTCAAAATTGTTGAATGAGGAGTCTATCTTCAAATAAAACCATATCATAAAATTGAAACTCCACTTAACATATTTCATATGTGCTAAAGTTGGAGTTTCCATTTTTTCAAAAGCACAATTTTGAAAATGACCATATTCATTCAACATACTCAAAATTATTGGATGAGGAGTCTATCTTCAAATAAAAATATAGTATAAAATTTGAAATCAATTTAACATATTTCATATATGCTAAAGTTAGAGTTTCCAACCTTTCAAAAGCACATTTTTGAAAATGACCATATTCATTCAACATACTCAAAATTATTGAATGGGGAGTCTATCTTCAAATAATATCATAGCATAAAATTGAAACTCCACTTAACATATTTCATATATGCTAACGTTGGAGTTTCCATCATTTCAAAAGCATATTTTTGAAATTGACGATATTCATTCAGCATACTCAAAATTGTTGAATGAGGAGTTTATCTTCAAATAAAAACATAACATAAAATTGAAACTCCACTTAACATATTTCACATATGCTAAAGTTGGAGTTTCTATCCTTTTCAAAAGCACATTTTTGAAAATGACCATATTCAATGAACATACTCAAAATTATTGAATGAGGAGTTTATTTTCAAATAAAACCATAGCATAAAATTGAAACTCCACTTAACATATTTCACATATGCTAAAGTTGGAGTTTCCATCCTTTCAAAAGCACATTTTTGAAAATGACAATATTCATTCAACATACTCAAAATTGTTGAATGAGGAGTCTATCTTCAAATAAAATCATAGCATAAAATTGAGACTCCACTTAACATATTTCATATATGCTAAAGTTGGAGTTTCCATCTTTTCAAAAGAATATTTTTGAAAATGACCATATTCATTCAACATACTCAAAATTGTTGAATGAGGAGTCTATCTTCAAATAAAACCATAGCATAAAATTGAAACTCGACTTAACATATTTCATATATGCTAAAGTTCAAGTTTCCATCTTTTCAAAAGCACATTTTTGAAAATGAGCACATTCATTCAACATACTCAAAGATTGTTGAATGAGGAATCTATTTTCAAATAAAATTTTAGCTTAAAATTGAAACTTCATTTAACATATTTTACATATGTTAGAACTTAAGCTTCCCTCTTTTCAAAAAAGCAAAACATGCCATATTTGATTCCCACTTGACATACCAAATTTGCTAAGTGAGAATCTTATTTTCTAAATTATTCCATATTTAGTCTCCACTTAACATACCAAATTTGTTAAGTGAGGATCTCATTTTCAAAATATAATTTAGATTTCACTTAACATACCTAATTTTTTAAGTGAGAGTCTCATTTTCAAAACATGCATTTGACTTTCACTTAACATACCAAATTTGTTAAGTGAGAGTTTCATTTTCAAAATATGCATTTGGTTTTCACTTAACATACCAAATTTGTTAAGTGAGGGTCTCATTTTCAAAGCATGCATTTGGCTTTCACTTAACATACCCAATTTGTTAAGTGAGAGTCTCTTTTTCAAAATGTGCATTTGGCTTTCACTTAAGATACCAAATTTGTTAAGTGAAGGACTCATTTTCAAAACATAAATTTGACCTCCACTTAACATACCAAATTTGTTAAGTGAGGGTCTCATATTCAAAACACAAATTTGAATTTCACTTAACATACCAAATCTGTTAAGTGAGGGTCTCATTTTCAAAACACAATTTTGACCTCCACTTAATATGCCAAATTTGTTAAGTGAGGGTCTCTGTTGACCTCACTTTTGGAGTGAGCTCTTAACCTCATCTTCTTAGAATTAGGACTCTTCTAGACACTAAGAGCTCCTTAGTCATAAGACACTTCTAGTGATTAGGTTAACACTTAACCTAAGTCTAGAGACTTTGAAGGGTTAATCATAGGATTAGGCCATGCCTTAGGACTTAAGGAAATCACTTACCTTATAACTTAAACCCAATCCATATGCATCTTCTCAAATCAAACCCAGATTCAAATCTCAAACTAAACCTCAATCTCAAATTTAAATTCCAAATCTAATTCCAAATTTCACTCCAAATGATTGAAACCCAAAATCAAATTCAAATCCTAAGACCCTTCCTAAGCCATATGAACCACCTTAATAAGCTTAGCCAAAACCCCCTTTAAATCAATCAAATTTAATTAATTTTTTATAAATCAATTATTCCTTCATTTATATTTACAAATATAAATGACATCCATATCTAAATGATCAAAAATAAATCAAACTAAGTTAAGCCGAACCAAAACCCCTTTTTAAGCTAGATGGACCCACCTCCATGTGCTTAACCAAATTACCCTTTAAATTAATACAGACTCAATCAATTCTCTTATAAATCAATTGTTCCTTCATTTATATTCACAAATATAAATGAAATCCAAATTCAAATGACCAAAACTATATCCGAAGTTAAATCCAAACCCAATCTAAGCCCTTTAAAAAAATTCTTTAGACATAGCAAATCCTATCCAAATCAAGTCGAAACCAATGGATTTTCTCTTGAATCAATCATCCATTCAATTATCTACCCAAATATAAATGGAACCTACAATCATCAAATCAAACCAAAGCCAACCCAAGTCTAACCCAACCTAGTCCTTTTGACTTGAAAATTTCAAATGAGCCAAAATCCCTTAGACTCCAAATTGATTGTGGTTGAATTTATATTTTAATCCAAGGCTCATATATAAGTTCAAATAAACTCAAATCAAACAAAAACCAAACCAATTGACCCACTTAGGTCCACTTGACCCAATGTAACATAATGGACCCATTTGAGCTAACTTCCAATCCAACCTAAATTGGATTGAACCAAGCTCACTAAAACCTCCACTATGAATGTTGATCACCCTTGGGTGATCAATTGTAATCAATTAGGTCAAACCAAGTCCACTTAATCATTTGACCAAGTCAACCCTTAGCCCAAATGAACCAAAACTAGCCAAAACTCATCCTACTTTAATTGATTGAAACCAATAATTTGAATGAACCCAAAATCAATATTTAAATATGACTTGACCACCAATTGAGCCAAAAAAAGCCCAATTGGCCATTTGATCCAAGTTGACCCAAATTGGCCTAAATGACCAAATTGGGTCAAATCATGATCTAACCCAAATTGATTGCAACCAATGGCTCAAGTTCATTCCAAATTGATATTGAAATTGACCAAAACCATAATTGAACTTTGATCAATCGAGCCCAACCAAATCCTAATAATTTCAAATCCAAATTAAATCCAAATTGATTCAGACCAAAGACCACATTCATCTTTAATTAGCCAATTGAACATGAATAAACCCATAACCAATTTAGCCAAATTTGATCAAATTGGTCAACTTGACCCATTTGACCCATTTGATTTCAAATGAGCCAAAATCAATTCTGAGCCAAATTAAATCAAATTGATCATACCAAAACTCTTCAAATCATCATTTGAACCTAAATTAAGATTTGACCCAATTGACTAATTGATCAACCTAACTCGACCCAATATGCCCATATATGACCCAAATTGAGTCAATCCATTTGAATAAAAAACCCATTGCACTGATCAAACCCATCCTAAACCCACTTGATCAGCCAACTACTCAAATCCTCATGGAGCCTCCCACATAGTATTTCACCCAATCTCATTTATTTCTCCCATCACATGCATTCAACTCCTCCCAAACACTGCATTCAATGCATTTATGGTAGAAATGAAGACTTTAGGAGCTAAATCCAAAGTCCCCAATCAACCATTACCTCCCAACCATTTCCCCATCACACTTAATGATGGATTTTTGTCCATCCACTTGAAGAGAAGAGAGAGGGGTTAAAAGCTGAGCATATTCTCCTCATTCCACCCTCTTGGAACCCCCAAAGCCTTTAGCAATAACTTCCCCACTTTTCTTAAGCTAAAAACATAAAAATTAGGTGGATCCCGATGAGAAAATGGCAAGCACTAGAAGATACATCATTCTGAAGTGAAGGCGAAGGTCTATGCTCATTCCAAGGCTTCTTCCTCCACTCAAGAGCGTGCTCAGATCATCACTACTGCCGAAAATCATCCCAAGTGAGGTAATTTTGCCAAATGTTAGTCGACCGTAGGATCTATGATTTGTGATGATTTTCACACTATCTTAAGAATTTTCTTTAGATAAACCTTGCAATTTTAATTGTATATCATTCCCATGTGAATCAGAAAGTTTTTTTTTTGATGAAAATCACTGAAAAATGAGCCCAATCGGACAAATATTCGCCCAAAAAAATGTAAAAATCACTCGGGTGAATAATATTTCCATCCGTTTCAATGATCAGAGAGCAACAACCATCTGATCCAGCCATTCGAGGGATGGGACGGCCTAGATCACGTCAGACCCATGTGTTTCGACCCCAGATCATCTTGGATCCATATATCATATTTGGACCATCCAAAATGTGATCAGATGGCCCGTATCGCGTGCTAGATCCACATGTTTCTTCCTTCAAATCTACATATTAGATCTGGATCGTCCAATCCATGATAAGACGGTTGGATCCAATTCATTCGTCGCTATCCCACACAATTTTCGCTGATCGACGACGCGGCACGCACCAATCGCACGGGCCGCATTGCATTTGCCGATGATTATGTTAAGTGGGAAATTAGGGTATTTTTTTATTTTAAAAATAATTTAAGTTTCCTGCAACTTTGAAAATTCTTAAAAAATAAAATACATAACAAAAAATTACAAATAAGGGCTCGTTGAATTCATCTTTCTGAGGGGAATCCAAGGGACCAAAAATTCTCAAATTCCACTAAATGGTTTGAGCTTAATTTAGGTTTTAGTGAAAATAAAATTTCATTGATTAGTCTAAAAATATAAGTCGGATTGAGTTGAAATTTTCAAGAATTGAAATTAAAGATAAACACACCTATGATAAAAATCTCAAGTAAAAAAGGACTTTTGGATAGAGAGAAAATAAATTTTGAAGTTCAGATTGTCTATTTTAATGAAATAAATCAAATAAAAATCCAAAAATTTACAAAAAATCTTAAAAATAACTTAAATCACTTCAGTTGACATGTAGGACTCTTAAAATAATAATGTGATCTTTTGAATCTTAATGAACCCCCAAAACACTTAAGATTAAAGTTTAATCAATTAAGGAATTAATTAAAACATAAATTAAAAATAATTTAAATCTCAAATCAAAATCAGAAATGATGTAATGCCTAAATGATTGGTAATCAAACCTTAAATCAAAAAATATCATGTATCCTTCAAATGAAATGAAATTTAAACATAATTGAACCCAATTGAGTTAATGAAATTCAATTAAATGATTAGTTTTTCTAAATTAAACTCATAATTAAAAAAATGAATGAAATTTTAATATAAAATCAAACTAATCTTATAAACCAACTTCAAGTATTGAATCTTAATTATATGAAACTACATAATAAATCAAAATAAATTGAACATTAATTAATCATTAAATAAACTAAAAAAAATCAAATTGATTAATAAACCAATTCAACATAATCATTTAACATTAATTAAATTAAACCAAATAAAGTTAAAGTAAACTTAATTAACATATGATTAAATCAAATTTATTTGGAATAATATAATTAATTAGCCATTATACATAAACCTAATAATCAAATCAAATATAAATTCATAATTAAAGTATTAAATGAAATTTAATGAACATAATGAATGAAATCAAACTTAACTATAATTATGAATAATTAAGTTTAACTGAAATAAAAATGAATAATTAACTCACTTAATATAATTAAACACCTAATTAAATAAAATTTAAGTAAAACACTTAATTAAACTTATTAAATCAAACCATTCACAGGGCAAGTCATTAATTTATAATAAACAAATCTTTAATTAATCTAATAATTCAAAATTTTAGTTTTAATCAAAGAAAATTAGTCAAACTTCTAAATACAAACTTAATGAATTAATCCATCATCTTAATGAATCAAATTAATTTAAATAAATTACATTAAAACTAGCTCTTAAATTAAGCTTAAATCAAACCCTTAATTAAATCCTTAATCAATCACACCTCTTAATTAAACTAATTATTTAATCAAGTTAAGATTATTAAACCTAAGCTTAATCAAACACAAATCTGAACATAATTAAATCATAATTAAATGACAATTAAACCTCAAATCAAACTTAACTTGTCAAATCATTAATTTAAACAAACATGAAATCAAATTAAAGTTTTTAACAAATAAATAATGCAAATCAAATCAAATCAAATTAAATTAAGAAAGACTGTCATCAATGTAATATGTAATCAAATAAAATCTCATTCAACCTAATTAAATAAGAAAAACTAATTAGCTATCTAATGTATGAAATCAAAATACAAACCAAATTTTGATAAAGATGACAAATGGATGAGATTAAAAATAAAATTCTAATTACAAAGAATCAAATTCAATTAAAATCAAAATAAAAACTCAATTAATCTAATCCAACTAAACTACAAATAAATGGACCATGATTAAATCAAATAAACATAAAATTAAATCACATAACTATAATCAAAGAAAATAATTAGATATTAATTTAAAAGGATATTGAATTATCAAGATTTAATTGAATCAAAACATCTAATTAAAAATTAATCAATCAAATTACATGAAGGTAAACAAATACAAAACAAATGTAACAAATAATAATCAAATAAAATCAATTCAACTAAATCATTCAAATAAATCAAATCAAATCAAATATTAATTACAAACAATTAAATTTAAGATTCCTCTTTATGTTTTTAACAACATAAAGACCATTTAAGGAAATTATGAGTAACCCATAAGTATGTGATAGTCATAAAAGTACTTAATTAGATTCATTAACATAATTAATCCTTAATTATGAGCTAATTATATTAGGTTCTTTAGTAGCACAACAATTTTATTTTCTCACATGTTCATGTCATTTATGGCTTATGATTAAGTGGTTAATCAAATTAAAGAAGCATAGGTAAGGGTAGTTTATTGATTTAATTAAAGATCCAACTTAATTAATTCATAAAATTCACTAATTACCTTTCCATTAAACCAAATTAAATCAGAACATGGAAATAGGATTAGCAAACTTCTTATTTATATTTCTTGAATCAAATCAAACATGAAATCAGAATGACAATAAGAAGCTTTAGTTTATTTTAAATGATCTTATTTAATATGATTGTCATTAGGAATTAGTTGGAATGAGTGAGATCATTTGCCTATGTTCCTTTACTTATTTCCAATCATGCTAAATATTTTTTTTCCATATGAAATCATGCATTCATTTCTTTTAAATAATAATTAAATAAAATATTTTCTTTTATGTCAAATTGTATGTGTTGACTTAAATTAAGAATTTGAATGACTATTATCACTATTAGAACAAAACTATTTTCAACACCTATAAATCAATTATTGTAAATGAAGTAATGTTAATTATAAATATTTATAAGCTTGCATGTGATAATATCATAAGATGTGTAATATGAAATTCTCTTTCCCTACCTTAATGTGGATTCATATTGGATTTGTAAGTGTATAGTTCATTTGAAAAGAACATAACACTTGCCTAAATATATTCTTATGAATCTTCATGTTAAGACTTTGGAAGAATTTCACATTACACATGTAAATCAAAAATCAAACATAATTTCTTGCATGATTCTATCAATTTGGTTCTTTTGTACATTCATATGTATTTGAAAAAGTGGTATCAGACATCCTGCTAATGAGCTTTAAGTATCCCTAAGTAGGTCTTGTACCTTACACCCCTGGTGTAGAAAATAATGGCACTGTACTCACTTAAAATTCTTATACATATGCATGTGTGAAGTGGCTAATGAATAAAAAATCATAAATAAAATAAAAAAACATAACTTTTGCATGCATTTTCTTATCTTTAGAGTTATTCATACATTTACATATATTTAAGAAAAGTGATATATTAGTCTGGACATCCCGGGATTGTGAGGCTTTAAGTAGCCCTAAGTGGTCTTGCACCTTATGCCCCTGGTGTAGAAAATAATGGTGCCATACTCACTTAAAACTTTTATACATGTAAATATGTAGCTAATGGCTGAAAATCTCTCTTTTCTATATAATAAAGATATGCATTCATAACTCAATAAAAAAATAAAATATTTAAATCTCGAAATACGCTTCTTTGCATTCATCATCAAAGTGTGCTAAGATTTATATTGCATGTATAGATATGCTTAGGATTAGTCATGTGCATGATCTACATGATGAAAAAAAAAATAAATGGGTGTGTTATGTGATAGTAATCCATCCTAATTAATCTTAAGATACCTTTGTTATTGAATATGGTTATTTAGAATGAACCTAAACTTAGGGTTAATTAAAACACATAATAAACCATTCATTAAAGAGAACTAAGCTAATTAACTCACTTTAGAAATGACTTAAGGTAGGGATGAAAGAGGTGTCCCCTCTCTTTCTTCTCTTTATAACACTTAGTTCTTAAGTGTAATCCAAATAAAATAAAATAAAATATTAATTAAAACTTGGAAATTAAGTAAACAACTTAAAGTGAAACCACCTTTAAATTGAATCTTTCTACACTTAGAAAATTCTAACTCTACTAGTTAAGACATACCACACAAGCTTTAACACACATTAGAATTAAGTCACCACTTCTAGCTTTATTAGGTGTATGTTTTGATGTTTTATTTTGTGATGTAATTATTTTAGACTGGATGTTAGGTGTATGTTTCATAGACTGATGTTAGAATTAGCCTAATTATATTTTTTGCATGTGCTTAAAATTTAATAAAAAAAATATAAATACTTTTACAGTGGAGGTTGCTTAGCCCCTAAGTATAACCCACGTTAGGACAGGAGGGCTTGGTTACCCATGTGTGGGGTGTTATCCAAATTATTCATATAATTGCTTGGGTTGTATGGTGTGTTTAGCTAACATTAGCTAGATTTACTTTTCCTATTATTAATATAATTTTATATTAGGAATTAGGATTAGTGTTATGGGTGATTAGAATGAGCAGTGGCTAGAAGGCTTAGTCCTTGGGGTGCCCTATGATGCCTTTGGAGAAAATCAAATCAAAAGAAAGAGAAGGAAGAAAGGAAAAAAAAAGAAGACCTCCATAGCATATGTTATTTTGTAACTGTATAAGTGGAGCCGCTACCCATCTTTTTTTTTCTCTTTCTGGGTACTGGAACCTGATTGCACTAGCCTTATATTCTTTTACGATAGCCTATAAAATTGTTTGATGTTGTGTTTAAATTAAGCACTAAAATTACATGCTTTTCCTAGTTTCTTCATAACCTTTTTCTAGGGATTTTCTTTTCTCTTCTTTTTCTCTCTCTCTTCTTTTCTAGTGAAAGAAGCTCAGGCATGCGGGGGTGACGATCGCCTCTCACTCAAGGAGGAGTGGGGTGGTGGCAAGAAAGAGGCGCCCGGCAGGGTGGTGGTGGCGTGCCTTGAGGTGAGGCAGCCACCATGAAGGGAGAAGGTGGTTCGGCCATGGCACCACCGTGAAGCCTCCAAGGAAGGTAAGCAAAAACATTGGTCTCCTTGGTGGAGGATGGAAGCTATGCAAGAAGGAGGGGAAGGCTACCTCATGGCCTAGCTCAACAACTAACAGGAAGAGGGCCGATGGAGCTTGAAACAGCAGAGGCCAAGGGGAGAAGTCGAGGATTCACTACCATGATAGAGGTGGAATGCCCTTGGATCCAATGGAACAAGAATTGTGAAGGAGCCACACAACAATAAGCAATGGAACAAGGATCTGGATTCCAAACAAGAATGCTTGCTCGGTGGTTCCAAATCGAGCTAGCTATATATGTTGCCATTATGGATATGGATTCTACCGCCAACAACAACGAGGTATCTTTACAATGCTACGAGGCCGCAATCAGGAGGCTACAAACGCTTTGCTATCGCGGAGGTGCAATTAGAGAACATTGCGACACGGAGGTGGCGCCACCACAATTGGAGCGAATTAACTCACAAAGAACAATCATCGCCGCCATGCAGTAGAACGAGGAACGCGACAAGCTACATCGACTCAAACCAAATACAGAGGATGGCGAATTGAAGTGCACCATGGATCGACCGCACTGTTAATAGAATTCGCCAACCCGTTCTATCGACAAAGATAGGCACTGCTTTATGCACAATGTGATCTCAAGAGTCTGTGAGTCGATCGGCTTGAGGCGGCATCTCAAGGATTTGAGATGGCCGACCCCGGTAGATACAAACCCATGGGATGTCAATTCGAGGTACTCCTTGCCCGGCCAAAAAGGAGGGGTAAACACATACCTCATTTTGAATCGGGAACATACACAACCGTTTGTCAAAATGCGCAGAAAGTTCCAAGGAATTTGGCCAAACAAAGCAACTCGATGTCCCTATGCATGAGGGTTTCTCCATCCATGCCCTCCCTCAAAGTCAAGACGTCTATTTCAGCTCAAAGGATCGGTTTTCCCAAAGCCAACAACCAAGATTTTCGCTCAACAGATACATGGCAAGTTCAGCTTACCAAAACAAGGGTCGCTCTACCACAAGACAAAAGGGGTCGGACACAACCAAACAATGCTTGAAGCCACCAACGTGGTCCCACTTAAATATAAAGAAGAAGTCCAAGACAAAGAAGGAGTGGGTGTCACCCTGATAACCACTCCATGCAAAACAATATCTCGGAAGGCCAGCTTGTTGGAAACTCAGGCAAGAAGCTCTTCTACTACCTCAACATTGATAGACCAAATGGAGTCAATGGGGAATTTTGAGTTGGTCCTTGGCCTGGGATTGTTTTTTATGTATTTTCCAATCTATTGAAGCCTACGCAGCTTCTAGCAATGGACCGTGGTTTATCGCCGCGTCATGGCGGATAAATGGACACTTTCTCTCCCGACTAAAAGGCTTGACCACACCTGGATGCAACTGGACTACCACTCATTTATGGGATGACAACAACCCCGCCGGATAGCTTCATTCGTGGTGAACCATTATGGATGGATAACCAAACTAGAAATGGGGCAAAGCACATATGCTAGGATTTGTGTCAAGATCAATCTATCAAAATGACTCCCTGAATATGGATCCATGGCTACAACTACCGCTTCTTCCAAAAGGTGGAGTATGAAGGAATTTCACAATTATGTTTTAAATGTGGAATAGTTGGCCATAACCAAGCTTGCAAAAGGCTAAAATGCATGCTCCTATCAATCCTTTCAGCTCTCCTCTTGTTCCACAAACCCATTGCAAAAGCAAATTCCCCAAGGCAGAGAGAAGAAATCACCTAGGCTGAAAATATTTCATCAACTCAACATGTCTTTCCCTCATTGGATCAAGTGAAAGCCGATCCTTTTCTAGAACAAGTTCAAAAACCAGCCGACCAACATACTTATCGAAAAACAGCCCTCAAGATTTGAGTAAGCAAAGGGACACCCTCCAAGAAGAAATTTTGCAAGAGGTCGATTGCTCTCCTCAAGGGATGACCGGAAGAAAGAGACCTCCACCTCAAAGCAAATGAGCTGAACTCTACCCTTGCCCGATTATCTTGTTGGTGGCAAAGAGCTAAAGCTAGCAAGAGCTAAAGCTAGGTCAAGAGGGGATGCCAACACACATTACTTTCATGTGGCAACCGCTAAAAGAGGTCCAATAGAATTAACACCCTCAAACTTGATGATGGCCGTTGGAGGACCCGGTTTTAATCAACCAAGCTTTTATGAACTTCTTTCAACGTAAGTGGAGGGCACATCCTATTACCACCAACAATTGGCCTTCCTTTCTGAAATCCACCATCTCACCTCAGTGACCGGGATGAGGATACTAATGAGGTTGAAATATGGGAGGATCAAATCGATGGGAGCTAATCGCACTGGTATTGATGGCATCACAACATCCTTTACAAACACTTTTGGAGGATTATTGGCCAAGATGTTGTGACTATCAAGGAGTTTTTTTGTAGTGGTACTATGATTCCTCAATGGAAGGAAACCTTGGTTGTTCTTATACCTAAGTCCTCCAATGCTGATTGTCCCGCAAAATATAGACCCATAAGCCTTTGTAGAATGCTACAAAGTCATAGAAAGATCCTTGTACACCTAAAAACATTCTACCAAATCTCATCTCAAGAGCGTGCATTTGTGCCTTCTAGATCTATCTCCCACCACCGCCATGCCCAAGAAATCATGAATAAATTCCAACACTCCACCTCAAAGGAAGGTTTTATGGCAATTAAAATTGACATGGAACAAGCATACAACAAAATGAGTTGGGAAACCTTAGCATCATCCCACAGAGATTTGGATTACCTATGAAGTTTGAATTGGCTCCAGTGCATTTCGCCTTTCCTTCTCCCTCTTGTTAAATGGCAAAGAACCGGGTGGATACAAGAGTGGCTTCCCAAGGGTGCCCGTTATCTCCCTATCTTTTATCCTTTGCTCGAACCGCTTCTCTTAACCATCAAGCAACATGGTGCTGAATTTGGTGTGCCTATTGCCAACCTGGGAACACGATATCACACCTTCTCTATGATGACATTTTCTTGCCACCAAAGCTTCCATGGCTCACGAAAAGGTGTCCTCCATATTCAAAATTATGAATGACGGGCAAATGCAACCAAAACCGCCATAGTTTTCAAAGAAAGCCACACATAGATGGAAGGCCAATGTAATCACCAGCTCACACTGAAGAGTGGAGGAGCTTGATTACTTGGGCATCAAGCTTGCCATGAGGAAGTTAAAAGCAGATTTTCATCAACTCCTCCAAAAGGCTAGAGACAAAATCAGCTCTTGGGAGTTAGACACCTTCAATGGCCGACTTACACTCATAAGGACATCCTTGTGCATCTCTATGTACCAAACAACACACCGTAATTCCCAAGGGAATTACAGAGGGGATTGAAAAGCTTTAGGAACTTCCTTTGGCAAGGAAACAACAACCATCATTGCATACACTATGTTGCTTGGAACAAAATCTGCATGCCAACCAACAAAGGAGGCCTTGGACTACACATGGTCAAAGCTGGAATGGACCCTTAAGGGCTAGAATGGCTTGGGAATTCCTCTCTAAACCCACCAAGCTGCTCCACAAGTGGTTTGATCGAGAAGTATGGGTTGGACCCATGGCATAGGGAACCCAAGCGGGGAGACTCCAATTGCTGGAAAATTATTCAGAATGGTGCTTCCACCTTGAACCAGAATTTAAAATGGAGAATTTGCAATGGCAAAGAGGTGGACTTTCTAAACTCCATTTGGATATCCAACCTACCGCTGTCCAAATGGCCGACATTTCTCAACATGGAGTGCATGGAGGAATGGAAGGTGGAAGAGTCGAGCTGAAAACGTAACTGAAAACTGAAAATCTGCACATCCTTTTGGATTGGAGCTCTTAACTCATCTCCAACATTTCATTGAAGAGGAACATCAACATGACATCCCGTGAGCTCATCAAGGCACCTATGGGGACAACTCTCACATCCATTTTATACAAAATCTGCTTTGAAATTTCTGATTGGCCCTACAATTTGAAACTCCCACCCGTGGAAAAGTCGCTCGGTGGCTCATCAACCACTCCTTGCCAAACAAGGCTTGCTCGGAGGGGTTTAACTCACACCACCCTTGCCCTTGGGTGTAATCAGATGAGACACTGAACACATTGCTGTCCAATGCCCGTCACGAACAACATTATCCATTTTGGCAACATGGCAATCCCAATTTTCAGCAATTTGCAAGATTTACTCCAAGCTCTCATGGTACGCAGTGACAACTTATGTTGGGCTAGAATGTATTGTGGTGTACCGTGTGTGGATAAGTCGCGACCGCCAAGACTCACTGCCGTAGCCATGGTACTATTGTCGCCTGATTCTAAGCTCTATCACACATTCTTCCTCTTATCCTATCCGTAATGGGACATCACCCAGCCTTATGGGTGATCAAACTAAATTTGTGGTGTCCTCCCCTCCCGGCCGGATCAAGGCTAACGTGGATGGCTCACTCCTTCCCAATGGGGTGGTTGATGTGCTAAGGGATGCAAATGGCAACTTCCTCAAAGCCATGGGTCATTGTTTTCGATTGGGACAAAGACATCTTATTGAACCGGAGGCTATGCTCTACACTAGCAAAATTATTGAACCGTGGATGACGAATACAAGGGCATTATCATTGAAGGAGATAATAAAGGTGTGGTGGATCACCTCAAACTTTCTCTTAACAATGAAATATGGCGTAACCGACCGGATGCTCGACACTTCAAGAACTTCCACCGTTATTTTTGTATACACAAATAGATCTAACAACACTCTTAGACTTTGTGCAGATATAGCTACTTTGATTTTGTATGGCATAGTCTAGATAATCACACTATTCCTCCACGCTTTTTTGCTCTTTTGGAGGAGGATAGGAAATATGCGTTAGTAGCTAGTTTTTTGCTTTCTTTAGCGCTTTTTCTACATTATAATCGCTTTTTTATTATCAATGCAAATGCATCTTTTCAGCATAACCTTTTTCTAATTACATGCATTAGCAAAAAATGTATTCCTATGGCCTAAATGAATCCTAAGTCAAAAATTAAAAAAAAAATGAAAAATATGCATTTGTTAGATGTATCTTCATACCCTACATAATCTTAGGAGTTAGGGAGTGAGTCTAGGTTGCAACAATCCAACCATCTTGCATTCATATGACTTAGCCTCATGGTTTTAAAATACGCTTAGGTGGTGTTAGATGACAGCCTTCTCCATGTAGGTTGTAAGTCTAAAAGAGTCAAGGTTAGGTTAGTTCCCTCAAGTGAGGAGAATGGATAATGAATCACAAGGATAGAACTAGGTCAAGCATCTAATATGTGTCAGAAGTGCATGTAGACTAGGTTCTAAAGCATCCTTTCTAGGAATAAGTCTTCAACTCTAGGCATTTTTGTAGTCTTGTGTTGCTAGAATCTAAGCTCTAGATTTTTAAGAAAATGATAACTCAAAATCTAAAATTAAATCCCAAATTTGAAGCCCAATCATAGGATAGTTAAAATGTCTATTGGGTATCCCAATATCAATAGACATTTCCTGCTTTTTCCTATTTGACTCTTGAAAATAACTCTCTATAATTACGATCTCTCCTAATTAAAATTTCTAAAAGTCAATCCTTTAAAAGCTACCTTAATAGTCTTTAGGAATAACCACTTATTTCTTTAATCGAGAGTATTCTTAGGAAGAGACCCTTCCTAAGATCTAATTGACTATAGAGGATTGCCTTTATAGGGAACCATGATCCCAGGATAAAATAAAGCCTGTTCTACTTTTTCAGGTATTTCAAGGGAAAATACTCTGGTACATGAAAGACCCATTAACCTTAGAATTATTTTATTGATATGATCAAATCCATTACAAGAAAGCATTTTTATCTTTTGAGATAATATATTTATTCCTTAATGCCATATTTTGGTCATCTAAATAAAATATTTCTAAACTCTATGTGGTGACATTTCTTTTCTCTATTTTGAAGAAAACACAAACATATTTTTTGGCAACTCCACTGGAGAATGGTTCCTCTCTCCATCTTTAGAAATAAGTGGTTATTTCTATATATTGGTAGTGTACTAGTGTGTATCACTAGTCATAACTGCCTTTCTTTCCATTGGATACTTCTCCATTTCATCCTTGGTTGAATTTATCCAACATCTAGAAACAAAATCTGAAATGAAATAAAAGAGAGAGAAAGAGAGAAAATCTTAACCATATTATTGGCTAAAATATCCTGATAGGTCAAAAACTTGTTTTGACCATATTCTCATTATTTTATATTTTTGATAAAATTAATTTTGTCTCTAAAAATAGGAAATTGGTTGGTCAGTTAATCTTTGCAGCCACTTTTGGCATTAGCTTTTCTATTGACAGTAACAGCTTACCTGATGGCTCCATCATCAAATTTGGGGCTGGATTTGAAAACCTCAACATTACTGCCAATAGAGTGACTCTTGCTCCTGTTGTTGAGGCAACTCTGAAAAATAAGCAACCTATTCTAGAATTTTCTAGTGTTTCTTTTCCCATTCTCTGCTGAGGATAGGATGCTTACTAGCCAGACTGTTGAGAGGGTCTAGCAGGGACCTGTTCAAAAGATACCAAAGCTGCCAACTTTAGAGGCATTTCCTACTCTAGTTCCCTTTAGCACCTTTGTAGTAGGTTCCACCTCTAAAGCATATGAAATGATCAAAAGTCAGAAGAAAAATAGAGGGAGGAGACTCAGGAGGATAGCTTTTAGGGAGAGGAAGCATAGAGATATGCTAGACATGGAGCTAGCTATGAAGAGGGATGTATATACTCTTCCTGACACTTCCCCACTCTTAGGTGGGAGCAGATTCTACCCTTTGTCTTCTTCCTTAGAGGAGGAGGATGTGATGAGTATTGCTAGTTCTCCACCCCATCCTTTCATCCATCCTGAAAAGAAAAGCTTTAAATAGGTAAATAGGGAGTCCCAAGGTCAACTTCACTAAACCTTACATAGGATTCCTAGATCTTCTTCCTACACTAAAGAAGATCTACTGAGAGCCATGCAACATCAGGCTTCTCAAAATTTATCTAGAGAACTATCAGGAAGACTTACCACCTTCCATCATCAAAAGGAAGGGAGGGCGACCATTTCTGATAAGAAGAAACCTTCTTATCTCGTGCCTATAGTATCAGGACGAGATCCTCATCCTATACACTCACTTACATGGCATAGAGATCAATCTACCAGGTTAAAAATTGATAGGACTTTTCCTAAGAAAAAGAATAAAAGGGTTTATATTAAGAAAATCCCTTCTACTTTTGAGCATATGATTCCTTCACCACCCTTACCTTCTTCACCTTTAGAGAGATCTTTTGTTAGGCCCAGTTCAAATATGCCTCTATTTTCATCACCAGGGCCTCAGGCTGAGGTACATTCATTAGATGCTAATAAAGGAATGGATTCTTCTCATCCATCTTCTTATGTTAGAGAAATTACCGATCATAGCCACTTAGGCCTGGGAGCCTTCATCGAGAGTATCCCTACAACTCTGGGGAATGTGAATGTATCATATGAATTTAGGCCAATGGAAATTGGAGAACCAACGGATGTCATCTTAGATAGTAAAGGTGTTCCACTCTCTTTATCCAAAGAAGAGATGGAAAACATTATTAAAGAAGATGAAGAAAAATAAAATTTGAAAAGAAGCTCTGAATATTTTGATCATGAGCATGATGACCTGTTGGATGATGATTTAGGTTTGCCAGTAGCACATATCTATATGGTTGACACCAGATCATCTAAAAAAGAGTAGGAAGAGACACAAGAAGATCCTATTTTAACCTCAACCCAAAACCTTATCCTTTAGCTTCAAAAGAAGGATGAGCAAATTGATTCTATGAATAAGAAGATGGAAGAGATGATTGCTACCATGCAGTCACTCCAAAGTATGATTCCATCTCCTTCTTGACCCCATCAGATTGAGCATTTAGATTCACTGCATCCTACTGATGATTTGAGGTCAAGTTTGGAAGAGTACTGGCAGGAATCAAAACCCACAGTTGTAGTACCTTCCAACACTGAACTAAAGACATTTGTAGAATAACAGGTGAAAGAAGCATTTACAGACTCGGGCAACCGATGACTCCAAAGGGTAGACCATACCCGGGAGTTTGATTCCATTCCTTATCCTAAAGGATTTGTGTCTCCATCTTTCAAAGTATTTGATAGAATCGAAATTCCAAGTAGCATTTAGCTCACTTCCACGCAAGTTGTTGTAATGCCGGAGGGAGAGATACTCTTTTATTTAGACAGTTTGTTAGCAGCTTAAGCAGAGTTGCTTTTGCCTAGTATGCTGGTTTGTTAAATGATTTAGTGTGCACTTTCACAGAATTAGAAGAGATGTTTGTGAAGAGATTCATTGGTGTTCAACATTATGTTACTGTAGGAGACCTAGTGGTAGCACATTAGAAGCCTGGAGAGTATCTAGTAGATTATATCCTTAGATGGAGAATCCTCAACATAAAATGTTGTAGAGATCCTCCTCAGGAACATACTTAGCCCTATAGACTTCATGCTCAAAGGCTTTATTATTAAAACTTTCAAAAAACTTCTGAATAAAGCCTCTAGTTTACAAGAGGAAGCTCCTAGGATGTCATTCTTAAAAGACCAATTTGAGTCATCCAAGCCTAGGAAGCCTTTAGAAAAAAGAGTAGGCAATATCTCTGCAGTGGATAGAGGGAAAGCTCCCATGCAAGTACAACCAGAGTGAGCTTCATCTTATATACCACCATAATAGTAGAAGCCATCACTCCTTAGGAATTTTCAAACTAGCTCTTTCTCAGAAAGGATGAACTAGACCCATTCCTTTAAGAAAGAGGTAGTGAGGAAAATTTTCAAAAATTTGATGAAAAAGCCAGACTTTAAACTCCCTGACCCGAGAAAGCCAGAGGAGGTAGGAAAAGTAAATGATTCTAATATTGCCCATATCATTGGCGCAGCATACCATTGAGGATTGCTTTTTTTTTTCAATGATTGGCTTGAAAAAAATTTTAAGAAGGGATTAGTGACTATTCCAAAGGAGTACCTTATGGACCCTGGACAAGGGTCCATTAAGGTTATAATAGGTAGTTCTTCTTCCAATTCTTCATTTCAAAATGAATGGGATATAGCTTTATACCGTTCTATAAAGAAACATATGATAAAAAATTTGAAACATGCCATGCAGGATCAAACTCGGGAGGTGATCACCCAGGTTGATTCACTAGAGTCTAGACGAGTTCCACCTTAGCCCAGTTCAACATGTTCAACTACACAGAAGATCAAAAAGTATGGTGAGGGAGGGACATCTGTATATAGTGATAGAACTCTATATGATAAAGATGGAAAGGCAGTACCATATAAGCCTTTATCTTTATGTACTTATTTCAAAAGAATGAATAAAAAGTCTATCTCTGATGACATTTCTTACATTCATGCTATTGATGAAAATGAGAATGAAAATATTGAAAAATTTAAATATCAAAAGAAGAATCTCATGATGTTTTACATGGATCGATCAAAAACCTACATGGAGGATTTGCATGGTGACCCACTTATCATAGATGTAGAAGTGTCAAATTTTGATCATTCATCAGAGAATGATGGTAAAAATGAGGAACATGTTGTTTTGAACCTTGGAGATATCATTGAAATAAATCTCCATAGTAGAAGAGTCTTACCGCCTCATTTACCTCCTACTCCTCAAGAAAAGGGAAGCAAATCATGGATGAAAATCCAAGCTCAGATTCCTTACCTAAACAAATGCCAGCTAAAATAAAGGTTTCTAAAATAGATTATAATGTTCTATCCCATATTAGGAAACTCCCTGCTAGATTAAGCATTTATGATGTTCTCATTCTTTCAAAAGAAATGAGAGAGACACTAGTACATGCATTACTTCATCCAGAGATATGTTTGACTCAACTAGCGGCTACTTCCTCAGAAGAGGCCTGTTACTTTAAGGAGAACCCATGAGTTACTTTCTTTGATGAGGATATACTTTTAGGAATCAGTGACCATAACCGTGCTCTTTATATTGTTGTAAAAATTGAAAATAAAAGATTGTCAAGAGTTCTAGTAGATTCTGGTGCATTGGTTAACATCATGAACTCTAGAACATTGGCATTCTTAAAATTGATAGTAGAAGACTTAGCTCGATAAGATATTATTAAGGGGTTTAATGAAAAAAAGTGAAAAGCTTTAGGTTCAATCACTCTATTATTAGAAATAGAAGGATTGAAAAAAGCTAAATTTCACATTATAGATTCGAAACTTCCTTTAATGCTCTAGTGCATCTTGGATCCATGAGTATAGAATGGTTCCATCTTCACTCCATGAGTATATTAAGTACACTAGGGATGGAGTAGAATATGTTATAAAAGGAGATATACAACCATTCACTATTCATGAGATTGAGCTTTATGAAGATGCTATTTACTACATGCCTAAGAAACCTAGAGTTGATTCTATAAAATCCATTATTGATGTATAATAATCAAGAATGATGAAGCAACAAAGAGGAAAAGAAAAGAAAAGAAAGAAAAGAAAGAAAAGAAAGAAAAAGAAAAGAAAAGAAAAAGAAAATGAACCTCCAATAATTCATATTGATTTGAAATCTAAGATGAAGGATCCATCATAGAAATGCTTCAATAAAGTTTGAGATTTCAGATTTAGACACGATAAGGAAGAAATCAAACATTAAAGGAAGAGTCCAACTATCAACATATATGAAAAATTAAAAAATATGTGGATACTTTAACTTTGACTCTAAATCAAAATAAAATATCTGAGGTCAAAGTAGCCCCAAACTTATCGAGAAGTGGGGAGGTCAACAAAATTTTATTGCATTTGGCCCTTCAAGCTCGAAGGAGATGTAAAGCTTGAAGAACCATCTTTCAATGAAATAATAGAACTTCCTTTGACCGTACTTGTGTAAAGAATTCTATGAAACATGGTTTTATCACAAATGTTTGGCCTAAAGATAAAGCCCAATGCATGGAGAGCTTATGGAATCAAAAACATAGAAATTTTCACTCCAAAGCTAGCATTGGGTTTGGTACTGTTGAATCATTTGATGATATTGAGCATTCTTTAATGATAAGTAATTATCAAATAGATCAACTCTTTGAAGTCTCTTCTACTCTTCTAGAAGACACATTTATAAAAACCATAGAGGAATCCAAAGATGATTCACTTTAATGCACCTCAATATGAGGAAGAGATAAAATCTACTATAGATAAATTAAAGGAGATTAACCTAGAACTCTTGAGAACCCAAAATTGACTTTTATTAGCTCGATAAGATTCAAGAGTTAATCACTTTACTCTTTGAGTATAAAGATTGCTTTGTCTAGAGTTATAATGAAATGCTAGGTTTATCCCGTGATGTGGCATACAAACTAGAATTAAACCCGATGCTATCCTGAAGTAGCTTCTATGGATGCACCTAGAAGTAGAACAACAAGTGATCATTGAAATAAAGAAATTAATTGAAGCTGGATTTATATGAGAAGAATAATAATGATTGGCTAGCCAAATAGTAGAAAAAAAGAAGAATGGTCAAATACATCCTGATTTTAGAGACCTAAATAAGGCTTGTCCCAAAGATAAGTTCCTCTGCCATACTAGAACTCATTCGACATAGCTTCCTCGATGAGATCTTTTCATTTATGGATGGATCATCCATTATAATCAAATTAAGATGTCCCCAAAGATGAAAAGCATGATGTTCAACTCCAGGATTTTCTGCTACATTGCCATTTGGTCTCAAAATGCTCGAGCTACTTATCAAAGAGCTATGACTAATTGATCTAGAAAAGATAAAAGCTATTACAGAAATGCCACCACCTAGAAGTCTTACACAGCTAAGATCATTCCAGGGAAGGCTTGCATACCTAAGGAGATTCATATCAAATTTCTTTGGGAGGTGTCAACCCTTTACAACATTACTAAAGAAAGATTCCAAATTTATTTGGGATGAAAAATTCCAGGGTGCCTTCAAAAACCTAATTCAATATTTAATGAATCCTCCTGTTTTGGCTTCCCCAATTCTAGGAAAGCCATTAATCCTCTATACTACGGTTATGGATGAATCTGTTGGGGCATTATTAACTCAAATAAATAAAGAGGGAAGGGAAAATGCCCTTTATTATCTATGTCTCAGGCTTATCCCAACGGAAAAGAATTATCTTCCTATTGAGAAACATTGCTTAGTTTTTGTCGCTAAAAGGCATTATATGCTTTCTCATAAAGTCAATTTGATTTCAAGGGTGAATTCTTTGCAATATCTCATGGCTATCTGGGCATTTAGCATATGGTCAATAATTTTATTATAATTTGAGATCACTTATATTCCTCTTGAGTTGTAAAAGGATAAATAGATTTCTAAAGACACCCTATGCTTAAAGGGTCTCCTTTAAATGATCTATCAGATGAATAGATCATAGCATTGGAAGGTGAGCCTAATGCCACTTGGGAATTATGCTATGATGGTGCATCATCATTAAGAAGACATAAAGAATCAAACTCATCTATCCCAGGGAAGGTAGGAATTGGGTTAATCTTTATAACCCCAAAGAAAGGAATGATGAGATATTCATATCATTTGACTGAGCCTTGTACAAATAATGAAATTGAATATGAAGCTCTTATTACTGGTTTAGAGTTGGCAATCCTTATGAAAATTAAAAATATAAAGATTTTGGAGATTCCCAACTGGTTATAAACCAAGTAAGCAAAATCTATAAGGTTTTGCATCGAAAGCTCTTCAAAATCAGTAGGTTTTGTCTCCAATAGATTTAGACTACATTAATAAGCAAGAAGAAATGCAAAGAATAGCCACTCTTACTGAAGGTCAAATAGAATGCGATTGGAGGCAACCATTTATTAACTATTTAAGTAAGGGGAGGCTTCCTGAAAATAAATCATTAGCAAATTAAATAAAGAAATGTGCCTTATCTTATGCATTAATCAATAATGCTTTATATCGTAGGTCATTTGACCAAATGTGGCTTCATTATTTAGACAAATCGGGAGCTCATAAAGTTGTGACTGAGATACAATCAGGATTATGTGGAGGACATCAATCTAAGCCCAAAATGAAATTAAAAATCAAGGGACTTGGATATTATTGGCCATCAATACTAAATGACTACATGGAGGTTGAATGTGATTGTCATCAGTGCCAAGTACATGGTGTGGTGTTA
This sequence comes from Cymbidium sinense, assembly GCA_021442155.1. Lineage (NCBI taxonomy): Eukaryota > Viridiplantae > Streptophyta > Magnoliopsida > Asparagales > Orchidaceae > Cymbidium > Cymbidium sinense. The sequence goes on from CM038219.1 coordinate 144,418,758, forward strand.
CATCAACCACCCAATGTATTAAACCCTACAGTTGCCTCCTGGCCCTTTGAGAGTTGGGGTACCGACATCATTGGGCCTATTGATCCTCCTTCATCAAAAGAACATCATTTATTTTAGTTGCAATGGATTATTTTTCCAAAATACCAAAAGAGGTTAGAGCATATCATGTGTTGAAATTCTTTCAAAAAAATGTTTTATATCGATTTGGCATTCCCCGTCGAATCATATCCGATAATGGTTCATCCTTTAGGCCCATGAAAATAAATCACATTATGGCTTGACATAAAATTGATTGGAGATATTCGACCATCTATTACCCTGGGGCAAATGGATTGGCTGAGGCATTTAATAATATATTAGTAAGAATTCTAAAAAAATTACTTGATGAAAATAAGCGCCAATGGCATGAAAAGTTGGGTGAAGTCTTATGGGCCTATCAGATCACATATAGGACACCAACTCAGTCTTCACCATATGCTTTAGTTTTTGGGACTGAAGCGGTTCTTCCAATAGAAGTGCAACTGCCTTCATTAAGAACAACTGTTAATAACAATGTTATGATAGACCAAAATCATAAGATTCTTTAGAAGAACTTGATAATCTTGAATGAAAATGAATGAAAGCTTAAGAAGACCTTGAATGCACCAATCAATGTATGGTTCAAGCACATGATATATTAGTTCATCCTAGAACTTTCCAAGTAGGAGACTTGGTCTTAGTTCTTAGATGACCAATCCTAGCCCATCGAAAAATCGGCAACAAATTCAAGCCAACATGGGAAGGACCATTTGTAGTGGAAAAAGCCTATGAAGGATGCTCTTACCAACTTATTACCTATGATGGTGAACGTCCAATACCACCTATCAATGGACGTTACCTAAAAAAATATTATGTGTAACTTATAACTTGTTACCAAATAAAGATCAATAAAATAAAAGCTTATATCTCTTTATGGCTTTTGCTTAAATTTGTATCATTTATCTTGAATGTTGTAAACTCATTTGCAAATGTATTCCAAAATAGACTTTCTATCACTCTTTCATCAAGCTAGACTAATCAAATAAGGATCGAGTTCATGAGAGTCTTGCTTATTAGTCAAAACTTTTGAAGATTAGGAATTAATTTATTTTAACTCCTCCTCACCATATCGCCTGTAGGATAAGATCAAGCCCTTTGTGACTCCATTCCTATGCATGACTTGAGATGGGAGCAAGCCCTCTATGGCACCTATCTCATACCCTTCTGAGATGGGAACAAGCCCTTCGTGGAACCTTTCCTAGTTTTGTGTACATGATTGCATCAAGGCATTAAAGGCCCTTTCATGTTACACAGGTGAGCTATATTAGATTAAGTCTTTATGACCCCTTTCTAATAGACAGAAATATATAAGTCCCCAGTCAACATTCTTTCTAAATCATCTAGGAGTAAGTCCCTAATTGACATCCTACTTTGGTGTACATGATTGGATCAAGCCATTAAGGCCCCTATCATGTTACACAAGTGAGTTAGATTGGATTAAGTCTTAATGACACCTTTTTAATAGGAAAAAATATATAAGTCCCCAGTTAGCATTCTTTCTAATCATCTAGAAGTAAGTTCCCAGTTGGTATCCTACTTTTGTGTACATGAATGGATCAAGCTATCAAGGCCCCTCCCATATTACACAGGCAAGTTATATAGGATTAAGTCCTTATGACCCCTTTCTAATAGCTAGAAAGATATAAGTCTCCAGTCAGCATTCTTTCTAATCATCTAAGAGTAAGTCCCCATTCTGCATACTACTTTTGTGTACATGATTGGATCAAGCCATCAAGGGCCCTTTCATGTTACACAGGCAATTTAGATTGGATCAACTCATTATGGCCCCTTTCTAATAGCCAGAAAGATGTAAGTCCCTTAGTCGACATTCTTTCTAATCATCTAGAGTAAGTCCCGCATCCTACATGAGTAGTTGGCCTATTCAAAAAAACTAAGAAATGGAATCAAGCCATTGAAGGCCCCATTTCTTTGGACTACTCAAATAGGATTAAGTCCATGTGACCCCTATTTATTAGTCAAAGTGTTGCGGATTAGGATCAAGCATTTCAAGCCTCTTCTCCCCAGCATAGCTTTTTAGGATTGGATCATGTCTTTAAAGACCCCTCTCCTCTCTTCAGCTAACTAGGATAAATCATGCCCTTAATGGCCTCATCTTATTAGCTAATTACATGGATTACCACTATTCTCAAGTAAGAGTATGTCCCCTAAAGTCATCTTCCTTAAGCATAGTGATTGTGATTAGGGCTAGACCATTCTTTGGGTCTACCCTTAATAGTATTCCTCTTCATCCTAGAACTTAATGAAAGTTAAGTTTTTAGGAATGAATCACACCTCCAAAGCAAAGATAGGTATACATATACCTGTCTTTCATAATCAAAACCTAAACAGAAATTCAAATCAAAAATCAAAATCATGAATTTGACCCCAAGTTTATGCTTGTATGTTGATCAATCTGGTCAACACCAATATGTGTAGTGTATTTTGACTAATCCACTACACATATTGGGGGTCTATTTGTTGACCTCATTTTTGGAGAGGTCATTTTAGCAATGATAAGATCTCAAGCTCAAATAGGAATTTCCTAACTTACTATTCAAGTCATTATGCTTAGTGATTTAGGAAATGCGCTAAATCTAATCTACCTAGTTTAATTCAAAATCAAGCCAAATATCCAACATAAATTAAATCAAGTAAGTCAATGAAAATAAAATGGAAATTCAAAGTCAAACCTAAAGTCAACTCTAGTCAACCAAGGATTGACTTAGGTGGGCTCACTTGGTCAAAAGTCAATCCACTAAATTTGACCAAATTAAATTGTCAAAAATATTTTAAATGATCAAATGAATATGTGATGACACATAAGAAATTTGAGTCCATGGAGGCCTAGGGTGAATTAAATTTCTTAAATCAAAATAACCTAAATAGGCTACATTGAACTCAAATCCAAGAAAAATCAAAATAAATCTAAATTGATTGTACCAAATCATATGGGGATGGTGATGGGACATAACCCAACTCCCTATTGGGTGTAGTTGGGTCGAATGGGTAATTTGACCCATAAGAAATTAGGTTTAATTCACTTAACCCAATTTGGGTTAAGTGAGTTAAGCAAGGTAAAAGAAATAAGGAAATATCAAACCACTTCCAACCAAATCACATGGGATGGGGGTGACACTTCCTTAAACCCTTTTAATGAAGGTTTACATCCCTAATCAAGCTTTTCTTGCATTATTGAATTATTGTATAAAATCCAAAATAAGGAAAACCAATGCAAGCAAAGGAATTGGAGAAGCCAAATTCCTTCTCCCTTCTTCCCACCTCTTCACATATGATAGTTGTGGGATAGAAAAGGAGAGCACTAGCTAGCTTACAAGGTCCTCCATCACTAAAACTGACCAAGAAATAGCTAGGAGGAGCTTAAAGGCTCTCCATATGGGAAAAAAAGGAGAGACTTCCTCAAGGAGAATTGAACACACACACACCTTCACACATCAAAACTAATGCTAATGAAAGTTCCCCCTCCCCCCAAGACTCCTTAACCACCACAAACCATCAAAGCTAAAAAAGAGCACTCAAGGGTTGGTCAAGGGAGCAATCCATAAGGAATTAACCTAATTCCTTTGGCAAGCAGGTTCGGTTCAAGCATTTGAAGCTCTAGGATAAATTTCAAGGCCAATCGTCCAACGAATTGAAGTATGTCATTATTACATTGAGCTTTTCCTTAAAGAATTCAGTTGTTATCAGTTTAATAGGAAACATGATCTTCAATAAGATTGAACCATATATAAACATATGATATTCATCCATGATCATGTAGCAATTGAAATCACTTATGGCTCGATCGATCACAAAAGAAAAAATACCATGATAGTCCTCGCCCCATTAGGTTGGAGATGAAGGACATCCGCTTTTAAAAGAAATGGAGCATCTAGGCGCACAACCAATTAAAATCCTTAAGGAACCGTGGTAACCTGACCATTCAATCTTGATCGGATGGTTCAGAAGCGATCGCTTTTGAACTACGGACGCTCGGATGCCACGTGGCTCCATGTGGACCAACCCTCACGCACCACATCGTGGGACGTGCCACGTAACATGTGGATCCCGCGTGGGACCGCCACTTAAAATCGTTAAAATTCATTATTTAACATATTTAATTAATTTAAAAAATGCAAAAAAAACTTCTAAAAATCATAGAAAATTAAATATAAATCAAAAAATTACAAATAAAGCTCTATAGATTTATCTTGTTGAGAGGAATCCATAGAAATTAAAATCCCTAATTTTTATTGGGTAATTTTCCCTTAATTTGGGTTTAATTAAAAAATATTAAACCTTAATTTCTCTTAAATTAATAATCCAATTAATTTGAAACTTTGGGAAAATGAAATTAAGCATAAAATACACCTTAGGTGAATTTTTGAGGATTTAATTCTTTTAATTCAAGGGAAATTGATCATCCTTTTAATTAATTAAATTAATTAACCCTTAATGAAATAATTTAAAAACTTTAATCAAACAACTTTAAATCAACATAATGAATATTAACGAACATCATAACACTAATTAAACCTAATTAAACCTAGTTGAATCTAATAAATCAAACTTAATTAGATATTTAAATGAATTAAGTAATATAATTAAATAATTTGAACTTAATTAAATCATAATAAATCAACTAGTTAACCAAAAATTATGAATAAACCCTCATTGGAAAGGTATTTCAGTGAAGTATAAGTCAGAAATAAAATCCTTAACTAAATCTTAATAAATTAAACTTAATTTAGGTTTTAATGAAATAATCAAAACATTAATTACACCCTAATTACATTTCTAATCAAGCTAAAACTTTACGGACATAAAATTGGCATATAACCCTACTTATTAGAAATATTTCTGGTCTAATTGATTTTTCTATTAAGAGTTCTTAAATTTCTAAATCCTTAGGTCAATGTTATCAAATTTTAGGTTAAGGGAATTAATTAATCTATTAAATTGAATGGTAATTCAAATCAATTTCAATCAACCAATAGAAAACAATTCAGAAACTTCTCTAAATTTGCTATGTCAATCAAAGTAGTAAAATTCAATCTTAGGATAATAAAATAAAACCTTAGGTTAATAAAACTATTAATTAACTTAAACATTAAACTTTGATGACTAAAATTTAATGAAAACACTCATCCCTAGTGAATTTAAGAATGAATCTAAATATTAGGTCAATTAAGTTAGATCAAATAAGATTAAATAATTAACCTAAGTGCTTTAGGTTAAGCATAATTCATGAACAAACCTAAAGTATTAATTCATGTTAATGAATTTAAACCTTAAACTTACAAATCTATGATTTAAAAACTTAAGTTAAATTAAATGAATTCAAACTTTAAATCAAACTCTTTAAATTAACTTGAACAAAATCAAATGAAACCTATATAACTTAATGAAACTAAATAACATTTAAAAAAATTAATTAAGATACTAGTTATCTTAGACTTTGGGAAACCTCATTAGATTTAGATGTGGAATAAGTGAGTTTCACCTAAAATGAAATTCATTACTATTTCTCATTCTTGAAAACTTAAACATTACTTTTACCAAATAAAATGGAATAAAAATGGGAGTTAACTCACTAAATAATTTGAATTGAAACCAATTAAAGGTAAAAAATTAAATAAATTCAAACTTCAAATTGAAACTTGAACTTAAATGAGCCTAGTAAAGCCTTGCCACAATCCCCACTTCCACACATAATTACTACACTTAGTACTCTCTAGATCTATGATAGATCATTCTGTGATTTTTGTATAATCTCCTATGATATGTTGTGCGGTGCTTCACATGTTTGCGTGGTATATTATTTTAGACTGGATGCCTAGGCTTGTTTGCTCATTAGACTGGATGGTAAGGCATTCTTTCTAGATTTAACAATATTTTTTATAGGGGACTGTGTTAAAGGGATGTCATAAATAAATTATAAAATTGTTGTTTCCTTGCAAGTGCTAAAAATTGCTTAACATAGCCTATTGGGCTTAGCAAGCAACTAATGCTAGGCCCATATCTTTGTGAAATATAAACTGCTTTGTGTGTTGTGTGTATTTCCTAACATTCATTTTGCAGGGTTTAGGATTTCTTTTGAGTCTTAAATGTAAATTTGAGCTTAAAAATTATGTTAGATCTATGGGGTCTAGGATTAGTAGGAGTGACCCAACCAGATGGTGGAGTCCCGTGGAGCCATGGATGTCCCTAAAGAAGGAGACTTTCTTGGAGAGAAGACCCATAAATCTAAATTTGTAGTTCTAGGTCGGGGTTGTATAAGGGCATAACTCAACTATCCATTTTCTTTCTTCTAGGGTGTACAGTAGTACCCGACTACATTAGCCTTTTTCTTATAAAATTTAATTTGGCTTGATTTATTTTGGGTGCACAATAGAACCAACATGCTTTTCTTAGGTTTCTTTCTATGCTATGTTTGTGCTGTGATGAATACCTAGACGTAGGCTCATAGGATAAACTAAATTTTCTATCCAACTAAATCAATTGAAACATAAAAATAAATACAACTCATAATCTTCATATGAAAGCCTAGGTATTATAGCAAGATAAAATATGTAGCAACCCCTTAACTGGATGTTTTAACATCATGCATAAATCATATTGTCCACTCTTAACTAATGAAGGACTTCCATCTTTTCTTGAGAGCTTAAGCTTGACCTTTGAGAGCCTATGATGGAAGAACACCTTCTTGTATTATGATTTGGCCCATAACCTTTTTCTAATTGCATGGATTAGGCATAAATTATATTCCTATGGCCTAAATGAATCCCGAGTCAAAAATTATAAAAATATGAAAAAATATGCATTAGTTAGATGTATCTTCATACCCTACATGATCTTAGGAGTTAGGGAGTGAGTCTACGTTCATAGATTTATTTCCTAAAAAAATAACAACCCAACCATCTTGCATTCATATGACTTTGCCTCATGATTTTAAAATGCGCTTAGGTGGTGTTAGCTTTCTCTAAAGTTGTATAAGTCCAAGAGTCGGATAGGTTAGTTCCCTCAAGTGAGGAGAATGGCCAATGATTTCTAATAATAGAACTAGGTTGAGCATTTGACATGTGTTAGAAGCGCCTGTAGACTAGGTTTTGAAGCATCCTTTGCAGGAATAAGTCTTGTGCTACTAGAATCTAAGCGCTATATTTCTAAGAACATGATAACTCAAAATCTAAAATTAAATCTCAAATTTGAAACCCAATCATAGGATAGTTGAAATGTCTACTGGGTATCCTAGTATCAATAGACATTTCTTACTTTTTCTTATTTGACTCTTGAAAATAACTCTCTCTAATTTGGATCTCTCCCAATTAAATTTTCCAAAAGTCAATCCTTTAAAAGCTACCTTAGTAGTCTTTTGGAATACCACTTATTTCTTTAAGCGAGAGTATTCTTAGGAATATAGGGAACCATGATCCCAAGATAAAATAAACCCTATTCTACTTTTCCATGTAGTTCAGAGGAAAATATTCTGGTACACAAAAGACCCATTAGCCTTAGGAGTCTTTTATTGAAATGATCGAATTCATTACAGGAAAGCATGTTTATATTTTGAGATAATATATTTATTCCCTAATGCCATATTTGATCATCTAAATAAAATATTCTTAAACTCTATGTGGTGTCATTTCTTTTCTCTATTCCAGAGAAAATACAAACAGCTAGTATGCCTTTGAAGACATCAAGCAATATCTGATGATGCTGTCAGTTCTATCAGCCCCTATCCAGGGCAAGCCGCTCATATTATATACTGCTGCATTATATGACTCCCTTGGTGCTTTGTCGGCTTAAACCAATGATGAAGGGAAGGAGAATGCTCTCTATTAACTTTATTGTCATCTAATCCATGCTGAGGCAAACTATGCAGTTATTGTAAAGCATTGCCTAGCTTTAATCTTTGCATCCCAAAAGCTACAACATTGCATGCTTTCTCATAAGGTGAACTTGATTTCTAGAGTCAATCACTGCAATATCTCATGACATGATTAACACTGGCTGGACGGTTGGCATGTTGGTCCATGATTTTGTCACAGTTTGATATCACATTCGTATCCCTCTGTGTGATGAAAGGATAAGCATTATCAGATTTCTTAGCAGCACACCCACTTGCTACCGATTCTCCGCTTAGTGATGACCTCCTCGATGAACAAATAATTAACATAGGATACATTAACATTCATCACTAGGAGATGTGTTTTGATGGTGTAACTTCTTTTCAAAAGGGAGAAGAACCATAATTTATTTTTCTAGGAAAAGCGGGGGTAGGCATAGTTCTCCTAACTCTAGGCTATGATGTGATGAGATTCTCGTATCATCTATCCAATCCATGCACCAACAATGAAGATGAATATAAGGCTTTGATTGCCAGTCTGGAGTTAGGCATTACACTATGCATTCAGAGCAATAACATCTTTGGAGATTCTAAGCTCATCATCAATTAAATCGCTGGGTCCTATAAGGTTCTAAAGCCTAAGCTCCATCATTACCATAAGTACACCATGGAGTTGTTAGCCCAAATCCCAAAGGGTACCATCTACAATACTCCTCGAGGAGAGAACCTAATAGCTGATGCATTAGCCATGCTTGCCATAGAGTTAGCATGTCCGAAAGATGAGTCCATTTCAATAAGAGTCTAAAATAGACAAGTATTTTCCCTTATTGATGCCGAACTCATTGAGAGATTCTCTCTTAAATGGGAGGTTGCTATTGCCAAAAAAGATGATGAGTTAGATTGGAGGTAACCATTCATGGATTATTTAAATATAGATAAACTATCTTAAGAAAAATCACTAGCACACCAGATGAAGCAGAGAGCACTTTCCTACACTCTCATGGATGACACCTTGTACCGGTGGTCCTTCGATCATATGTGGTTACGTTGTTTGGACATACAAAGTCTCAGATCATGACCGAGGTACACTCGTTTATCTCTGCGCATCGCCGTCCAAAATGAAAGCCAAGATTAAGAGACTAGGATATTACTAGCCTTCGATGATCATAGACTACATGGACGTAGCTAGAAGATGCTACCAATGCCAGGTACACGGTGTGGTCCTGCACCAACCACCCAACATTCTACATCCTACCTTGGCCTCATGGCCATTTGAGTGTTGGGGTACCAAGATAGTGGGTCCAATTAATCCTCCTTCTTCCAGGGGTCATTGGTTCATTCTAGCTGCCAATGATTACTTTTTTAAGTGGGCAAAGGCAATCCCACTTAGAGGTCATAACGCATGTGCCTAATTTTTTAGAACCATATCATATATAGGTTTGGGTACCTCGATGAATTATATCGATAATGGTGATACATTCAAGAGCACTAAAATCAATAGCTTTCAAGACATAGATTGGAGATATTCTACCATCTACTACCCAAGGGAAAATGGCTTAGTAGAAGCTTTCAACAAAACTCTCATCCAAATATTAAAGAAAACACTCGATGATAATAAATGATAGTGACATGAGCAGTTAATTGAAGCATTGTGGGCTTACCATACCACATACAAAGCTCCAACTCAATCTACCTAATTCTCCTTAGTGTATGGGTCTAAAGCAGTCTTACCATTAGAAGTAGAACCCTTATCATTAAGGATAGTTGTTGGTGGTAAGATCATAATGGAACAGAATGCTAAGTTGGTTAGAGCTTGAAGGTTTGGAGAGAGATGGGCATGCATGACCTCGAGTTATACAAAGCCAAGATGATTCAAGTTCACAAGTTGGTCCATCCTAGAGCTTTTCAAGTAGGAGAGCTTGTTTTAGTTATAAGGAGACCAATTGTTGCCCATCAAAAGATGGGAGGAAAGTTTGAACCCACTTGGATAGGCCCTTATGCCTTAGAGAAGGCCTACCAAACAGGATCTTATCAACTCATAAATTATAAGGGAGAGTCCCTAATGCTTCCAATCAATGAGCTCTACCTAAAGAAATATTATCCATAAATCTTGTTTCAAATCAATTATCAATAAAATTTCTTTCATCTCAAAATCTATCTCTTCCGTGTTGAGGAGTATCTTTACTTGCGAATCTGCCATGATGTGTTTTGGGTAAGTGTAAGGAACCAAAGAAATATCCTATCCTTAGTAACACAACACCAACATAAACTACACACAACCACATATAAAACAAACATATATCTTTTATTTCAAGCTATTTTGATGTGGGGGAAAGCCCCCTGTGACACTCACTCATTAACTATTCTAGGTCGGGCTGATGTGTTCCCTTGCTAGTGTGTTACCCTAGTGGTTACTTGTTAGGTGGATGTAAGTATACAAGATTTATTCCTAACTTGACCAATCCAAATCGATGAGTGCCTTGTTAGTTTGGTAGGGCTTACTGTGTAGCCTATAAACTATCCCATGTTGACTTTGTTTAAGAGGTTGTAAGCCTACATGCTTTCTTCTTGAACTAGCCATCATGCACTGACTAGGTCAAATATATTTGAGATTTAGGATGAGTCCCCCAGTGGCTCCTTTTCTCCTGGCTACTTCAAGCTTGAGATTAGTCCTTACACGGGACTCCCCACTCGGTAGTCGCCCTAGGTTGGATAGTATCTGTCCCTCAGATGATAGACTATCTTGATGATCATTTTCATCTCTGAAGATGTAAGTCTACAAGCCTTCTTCTTAGGTTGATCATCACAAATCGACCGACACCTTAAGTTTGTTGGTTATTGCCATGCTGAAAATGACCCACCTGGTAGATACACCACCCGTGATAGATGTAAGTCTATAAACTTTCTCCCAGAGTTTTCCATTGTATACCTATAGGCTTTCTTTTACATGGTCCTAGATAAAGTCCCTAGCGACACCTGTGTGGGAACTCTATTTAGATCATGTCCTTAACGACCCTATTTAGACACTACTTAGGTTACTTTTGGATTAGACAACCCCTCTTTCCTAGTAGCCACCCCCGTGGTTGGAGAATTTATCTTATGGATATGTAAATTCTCCCTTGGTCCAGTAAGTCTGAGATAGGACTAGGCTGATATAAGCTCCTTCTCAGTGAGGTCCCTCGCACACCAACAGGGTTTATGCGAACATATAAACAATATATATATATATATATCTCTTCACTTGTGGATTAGGAGGAGAACCCCCCAGCAGTACCTTTTCCGTAGCAATCATCCAATCTTTAGAGCAGTGTAAGCAAAACTCCCTATAGGAATCGTTTGTGTACTTTTGAGTTGAGATAAGTCCCTGTGTCGACACTCTCTCAGTATTCGCCCTTAAGTTGGGTTTGACTCATTGTGCCACTAACAAGTCACCCTGACGGTTGTCCTTGCTTTGGAAGATATAAGTCTATTATGTATTCTTTCCAGCACAATCATTGCACACCGACAAGCAGCCTTAGGTCAGGTTTGATTTGTAGTGCTAGCAACCAATCACCCTAGTAGTTCCTTGTTCAGGAAGTTGTAATTCTATAAGCTTTCTTCTTAGTTTGATCATTGCACACCAAAAGGCACCCCTTAGGTTGATTAGATCTACCTCATGGTTGATAGATTATCCCTTTAGATTTGTAAATCTAAGATAGGCCTAGAATGATATTAGCTCCTTCTTAGTAGATCCATCGCACACTGACAGGGTCCATCTAAAATTAAATTAATTCTGACTATTCTTGAGTCGATATGAGTCCATAGTGGCATTCGCTCAAATAGTTGCCTTAGGTCGGGTTCAATTTATTGTGCCATCGACATATCGCCCCAATAGCTGATCCCTACTTTAGAAGATGTAAGTATACTACACTTTCTCCCTAGTACAATTATTGCACATCGAAAGGCAACCCTTAGGTCGGATAGTCCTACCTTGTGGCTGGTAGACTACCTCTTTGGATTTGTAAATCTAGGATAGGTTAGGCCGAGCCCTTCAGTGACCATATGCATGCAAGGGTCCATAACATAAGACACTAAATAAAATAAAATAAAATAAAATCAATATAAATCAAATTAATCATCAAGACTACTCTTGAGTTGAGGTAAGATCCCCAGCGATGCTCACTTAGTAGTTTCCAGGTAGGGTTCAATGTGTTGGCCATCCAACAAATCACCACAATAGTTTTTTTCCCTCCTTTGGAAAATGTAAGTCTGCTATGCTTTCTTCCTAGCATAGTCATGTTGCATGCCGAAAGGCAACCCCTTAGGTCGATAGTCCTACTTTATGGCAGGAGGACTACCCCTTTGGACTTATAAATCTAAGGCAGGCCAAGACCCCCGTGGCTTTTTCTTAGTGTGTCCATCGTACATCGATAGGGTCCATAATAAAATAAGTTTATAACCAACCTCCTCAGTGGAGTCAAATTAAGCATATCAGATAAACCAAATTTCTTCCCAGTGAGGAGCAGATCAAATTAGCCTCACTAGTGGAGCTTAAATCTAAATCAAACAAATCTAATCGAGTGTGCATCCCTGATGAATATTCCCTCAATATAGAGCCATTCTCTTTAGTGGAGCCATAACAAATTAAACCAACCTCCTAGCAAGGTCTAATCAAAAAAATCAAAAAAATCTAATCAAATCCTTATCCCCAGTGCATAGCCCGAACCTGCTTCCTTAGTGGAAGGTTCACATACCCAATCCCTTGGGAATTCGAGCACATATCTCTAGCAGATATGCCTCCACATCAATTAAAATAAAGCAAAATAAAATCAATTCAATTTTGATCCCCATCAGATTATAAATTCTTATCTCCAGTGCATACACACCCAAATGAATCATATTCATAATCAAATTCAAATTCTTATCCCTCAGCGGATAACTTGAACCTCCTTCACTAGTAGAAGCCTCATGTACTCAATCTCTAGAGGATTTCTTCTAGCTCTCTTATGCCCTTGGCATAAAGAGAGTTGCATCGCACTAAGATCATGATTCTTCTATCTTTTGGGTCTTGTATAGATCGTTCATGTTAGTGTTTGCAATCTTTTGGATGTTGTTGATCATTTTGGTCAATGCCATTATGTGCAATGTGCCTTGTGAGTTACACCACACTTATTGATGGTCCTTTTGTTGACCTCACTTTTGGAGTGAGCTCTTAACCTCCTCTTCTTAGACTTAAGACTCTTCTAGACACTAAGAGCTCCTTAGTCGTAAGACACTTCTAGTGATTAGGTGAAAATTTCAAATGAGCCAAAATCCCTTAGACTCCAAATTGATTGCCGTTGAATTTATATTTCAATTCAGGGCTCATATATAAGTTCAACTAAACTCGAATCAAACCAAAATCAAACTAATTGACCCACTTAGGTCCACTTAACCCAAAGTAACCTAAAGGACCCATTTAAGCCAATTTTCAATACAACCCAAATTGGATTGAACCAAGCTCACCAAAGCCCTTAATTGTTGATCACCCTAAGATGATCAATTGCAATCAATTGGGTCAAACCAAGTCCACTTAGGCATTTGATAAAGTCAACCCTTAGCCTAAATGAACCAAAATTAGCCAAAACTCATCTTACATCAAACTGATTGAAACCAATGTTTTGAATCCACCCAAAATCAATATTTAAATATGACTTGACCACCAATTAAGCCAAAGCCCAATTTTATTGATCCAAGTTGACCCAAATTGGCCTAAAAGACCAAATTGGGTCAAATCATAATCTAACTCAAATTGATTGCAACCAATTGCTCAAATTCATTACAAATTGATTATTGAACTTGATCAAAGCCATAATTGAACCTAATTTGATCAATCGAGCCTAATTGAGCCATTTAACCCTAATTGGCCTAAATGGTCAATTTGGTCTAAATCAAAATTAAATCCAAATTGATTTGAACCAAAGACCACATTCATCTTTAATTAACCAATTAAACATGAATCAACCCATAACCCAGGCCAATTTGACTAATTTTGGTCAAATTGGTCAACTTGACCCATTTGACCCATTTGAATCCAAATGAGCCCAAACCAATTCTAAGCCAAATTAAATCAAATTGATCATAGCAAAAATCTTCAAATCATCATTTGAACCTAACCTAAGCTTTGGTTTGACCCAATTTGACAAATTGATCAACCTAACCCAACTTTAATATGGAATTGATGAGCTAAACCCATTTGAATCAAGTCAAAACCCATTGCAATCTAATCCAACCCATCCTAAGCCCACTTAGAATCAACCCAAGATTATGCCAGCCCAATCAAATCCCTCATGGAGCCTCCCCCACATAAGATTTTACCTAATCTCATTTATTTCTCCCCATCACATGCATTCGACTCCTCCCCAACATTTGCATTCAATGGAGTTGATCCTATGACAACAAATGAAGACTTTCAAAGCTAAATCCAAAGTACCCAATCAGCCATTACCTCCCAACCATCTCCCCATCACACTTAATGATGGATTTTCATCTATCCACTTGAAGAGAAGAGAGAGGGGTTAAAAGTTGAGCATATTCTACTTATTCCACCCACTTGGAACTCCCAAAGACATCAACAACCACTTCCCCACTATTCTTAAGCTAAGAACATCAAAATTGGGTGGATCTCAATGAGAAAATAGTAAGCAATGAAAGATACATCATTCTGAAGTGAAGGTGAAAGTCTACGCTCATTCCAAGGCTTCTTCCTCCACTCAAGATTGTACTTAGATCAAGAAATCATCCACGATGAGGTAATTTCCAAACTTTAGCCCCATAAGATCTATGATTTGTGATAGTTTTCATGCTATCTTAGGAATTTCCCTTAGATAAAACTTGTCATTTTAATTTTATATCATTCTTATGTGAATCGAGAAATTTTTCCTGTGAAAATTGCCGTGAAAATGAGCCTAATAGGCTGAAATTTTACCCAAAAAAAATGCAAAAATTGCTCGAGTGAATAGTTTTTGTCTGTTTCACCGTTTGGAGAGTAGAAGTCATTTGATCCCTTGAATCTTCGACATCGCATCAGACCCATGTGTTTCAACCCCATATGATCCACATGATGGATCATCATTTCACCGGATTAAGAGATTTAGTATGATTTGTGATTGGGCTTGGATCGATGGCGCATCACTATCACCCGCGGTCTTTCCCTAATAAACCGACATGGCACGCCAATCATGCGATACATGTGTGCCATCATATGCCCACATTTTGTCATGTCAATGTACATGATGTGTGTTATGGAAAATTATGGTATTTTTTGATTTAAAAATTTATTTAAGTTGCTCAAAACTTTGAAAATTAAAAATAAAATACTTAATAAAAAATTACAAATAAGGGCTTGTTGGATTCGTCTTTCCGAGGGGAATCCAAGGGACCGAAAATCCTCAAATTCCCCTAAATGGTTTGAGCTTAGTTTAAATTTTATTAAAAATTAAATTTCATTAATTAGTCTAAAAATAAAAGTTAGATTGAGTTGAAATTTTCAAAAATTGAAACTAAAGTGAAAACACACCTATGAAAAAAATCTCAAGTAAAAAGGACTTCTGGATTGGAAGAAATTAAATTTTGAAGTTTAAATTATCTATTTTAATAAAATAAATCAAATAAAAATCTAGAAATTTACAAAAAAATCTTCAAAATAGCTTAAATCACTTCAGTTGACATGTGGGACTCTTAAGAAAATAATGTGATTTTCTGAATCCTAATGAACCCCAAACAAACACTTTAGATTAAAGTTTAATCAATTAAGAAATTAACTAAAATAAATAAATAAATATCAAATCAAAATAAAAATGATATAATACCCAAATGATTGGTAATCAAACCTTAAATTAGAAAAATATCATGTATCCCTCAAATGAAATTAAATTTAAACATAATTGAACCTAATTGAGTTAATGAAATTCAATTAAATGATTAGTTTTTTTAAATTAAACTCATAATTAAATAAATCAATGAAACTTTATTATAAAATGAAACTAATTTTGTAAACCAACACCAAGTATTGAATCTTAATTATATGGAACTACTTAAATCAAAACAAATTGAACATTAATTCATTAAATAAACTAAAAAAATAAATCAAATTGATTAATAAACCAATTCAGCATAATCATTTAATATTAATCAAATTAGACCAAATAAAGTTAAGGTAAACTTAATTAATATATGATTAAATCACATCTATTTGGAATAAGATAATTAATTAGCCACTAATACATAAACCTAATAATTAAATCAAATATAAATTCATAATTAAAGCATTAAATGAAATTTAATGAACATAATGAATAAAATCAAACTTAATTATAATTATGATTAATTAAGTATAACTGAAATAAAAATAAATAATTAACTAACTTAATCTAATCAAACACCTAATTAAATAAAATTTAAGTAAAACACTTAATTAAACTTATTAAATCAAAACATCCATAAGTGAGCAATTAAGTCATTGATTTATAATTAGACAAATCTTTAATTCTATTAATTCAAAATTTTTATTTTAATCAAACCAAATTAATCAAAAGATCTTAATGCAAACTTAATGAATTAATCCATCATCTTAATGAATCAAATTAATTTTAAATTACATTAAAATTAACTCTTAAATAAATTAAATTAAATCCTTTCAATCACTCTTAATTAAAAATTATTTAATCAAGTTAATCTTATTAAACCTAAGCTTAATCAAACATAAATCTGAACTTAATTAAATCAAAATTAAATGACAATTAAACCTCGAATCAAACCTAACTTGTCAAATCATTAATTTAAACAAACATGCAATCAAATTAAAAGTTTCAACAAACAAATAATCTAAATCAAATCAAATTAAATTAAATTAAGAAAGACTCTCATCAATTTAATATGTAATCAAATCAAATCTCATTCAACCTAGTTAAATAAGAAAAAATAATTAACTATCCAATGTATGAAATCAAAATACAAACCAAACTTTGATAAACATGACAAATGGATGAGATTAAAAATAAAGTTCTAATTATAAAGAATCAAACTCAATTAAAATCAAAATAAAATCTCAATTAATCTAATCCAATCAAACTGCAAGTATGATTAACCCATTATGTGTTTAACAACAGAAAGACTTTTTAAGAAAATTATGATTAACCCATAAGTATGAGAAAGCCATAAAAGTACTTAATTAGATTCTTTAACTTAATTAATCTTTAATTACGAGTCAATAGCATTAGGTTCTTTAGCACATTTTAATTCCTCACATGTTCATGTCATTTGGCTTATGATTAAGTGGTTAATCAAATTAAAGAAGCATATGTAAGGGTAATTAATTGATTTAATTAAAGATCCAACTTAATTAATTCATAAAATTCACCTAATTACCATATCATTAAATCAAATTAAATCATGAACATGGGGCACATAATATGATTAACAAACATCTTCTTATATTTGTTGAATCAAATTAAACATGAAATCGAATGACATTAAGAAGCTTTTGGTTTGTTTTAAATGATCTTAATATGATTATCCTTAGAATTAGTTGGAATGAATGAGATCATGTGCCTATGTTCCTTTATTTCTTTCCAATCATCCTAAATATTATTTGCCATATGAAATCATGCATTCATTTCTTTTAAAAATTAATTAAATAAAATGTTTCCTTTTATTGCAAAGTGCATGTGTTGACTTAAATTAAGAATATGAATGACTATTATCACTATTAAACCAAAAACTATTTTTAAAACCTATAAATAAATTATTATAAACAAAGTAATGCTAATTACAAATATTTATTAGCTTGCATGTGATAATAGCATAATATGTGTAATATGAAATTCTCTTTCCCTACCTTAGCATGGATTCACATAGGATTTATAAGTGTATAGTTCTTTTGAAAAGATCATAACACTTGCCTAAATCTATTCCTATGCATCTCCATGTTAAGACTTAGGAAGAATTTCACATTACACATGTAAATCATACAACCAAATCAAACATAATTTCCTACATGATTCCCTTCCAATTGGTTCTTTTTGTACATTCATATGCATTTAAGAAAAGTAGTATATTAGTCTGGACATTTCGAGGCTGTGAGGCTTTAAGTAGCCCTAAGTAGGTCTTCTACCTTACGCCCCTGGTGTAGAAAATAGTGGCACCGTACTCACTTAAAATTCCTACACATATGCATATGTGATGTAGCTAATAAATAAAGAATCATAAATCAAATAAATAAAACATAACTTTTGCATGGATTTTCTTATCCTTATAGTTATTCATACATGTACATGTATTTAAGTAAAGTGGTATAATAATCTAGACATCTTGGGGCTGCGAGGCTTTAAGTAGCCCTAAATAGGTCTTTTACCTTACGCCCCTAATGTAGAAAACAATGATGCCGTACTCACTTAAAACTTTTATACATGTAAATATGTATTTAGCTAATGGATGAAAAATTTGTCTTCTTTTATTTGCTTGAGTGATCAACCTCTCCATCTTAGACATAGGATTCCTCTAAACACTAAGAGTTTCTTAGTCTTAAGACACTTATAGTGATTAGGTGAACACTTAACTTAACCCTAGAGACTTAGAAGAGTTAGCCATAGGAATAGGTTATGCCTTAAGGGTATTAGGAAAACTTACTTTAGCTTTGAACCAAATCCTTACTTCCTTCTTTCAAGTCAAACTTCAAATTCAAACCAACTTCAATCCAAATCAAATCTCAAATCAATTTGAATTCAATTCATTTTCTCAAATCTTCAATCAAATCCAAAGCCTTTCCTAAGCCCTTTGATTTCACCTTATGGACTTAGCTCAAATCAAACTTAAATCAATTTCAACCCAAGTGATTTTTTCAAATCATCAAATCAATTCCAAAATCCAAACCATGAATCAGGTCAAAATCAATTGATTGAAACTCATGATTGAATTCAAATCATAAAATCTTTTCTAAGTCCATATGTGAGTTCAACAAAACTTGAATCAAGCCAAGATCAAGTTAATTAACCCATTTAGGCTCACTTGATCCAAAGTGACCTAAAACACCTTTTTGAGCCAAATTCTAATCCAACCCAAATTGGATGGAACTAAGCCCATCCAAACTTCACATTGTGAGCAACAATCATCCTAGGATGATCAATCATTGAAATTGGGTCAAACCAAGTCAAACCTATCCTTTGACTAAGTCAACACTTAGCCCAAATGAAACCCAAACTAGCAAAAATCCACCATAAGCCAAAATGATTGAAACCATTGATCTAAACCAATCTAAAATAAATGATTGAACATGATCAAGCCATCAATTGAGCCAAACCAAGCCTAATTGACCACTTTACTCAACTTGACCCAAGTTGACCTAAAAAGTCAAAATGGGTCAAATCTTGATCTAAGCCAAATTGATTGCAACCAATGGGTCAAATTTATTCTAAATCACTTGTTGAACTTGACTAAAGCTTATTGGCCAACAAGCCCAATTGACCATGAACCCAACTTGACCTAAAAGGTCAAATCAACTTGAAATCAAACCAAACTATAATTTATTGAAACTAAAGCTTGCAATACATTTCAAATGATCAACCAAGCCTAAACTAACCCATGACCTAGCCCAATTGGGTCAAATTGGTCAACTTGACCCATTTGACCTAAATGAACCTAAATGAACTAAAACTAAATATAAGTCAAATTGAACCAAACCAATGATGCCCATAGGCTTCAAATGATCATTTAAACTTGTCCTAACTAATGGTTTCACCCAATTTGACCAATTGCTTAACCTAACCCAAATTGACATAACTTCACCTAAATAAGTCAAATTGAACCAATTCAAACCAAATAAACTCCAAATCAATTGAAATTTGGCCCAACCTACTTTTGAATCATTTCAAACACCCAAATCAAAATTAAGGCCAAATGACCATTTAACCCTTAGGTCAAAGGGTAACCAATGGCCAAATCCACTTGAAATTTGGCCAATTCTTTCTCAAGGTCACTTAACATCCTCCTAATGGACCACATGGACACCAAGGAGGGTGGTGAAAATGAACCAATAGATTTGGGTCAATCATGATCCAACCCAAGCCAAATCAACCTCTCTAATGAAAATTCATCACTTGGATCACTCCATACACCCACCTAGCACATGTGCACTCCCTCTCCTCCACTCCTCTACCTGAAATGAACCACATGGAGTGCCTAACAGCCAAAACAAACCAATCAATCCAAGCAATTGAAGGAAAATGACAAGATGGCTCTCGGCCATTCGATCCAAGGAGGGGGAGATATACTTGCCCTCATTCCCACTCAAACTATAAACCTTGGAATCAATTGAACTCTAGGAATTGAAAGAAAGCTCCTCCAAACTTCCCAAGGCCTTTTCCAAGCATCCTGAATTTCTCCTTCTCAGTTTTCTTCAAAGTCAAAATAGGGGAGGTAATTCTAAATTCCAATTCATCCAATATCTACCAAACCCAAATTCATTTTGAAAGCACCATTAAGGGAGCTAGTCGAGCTCACCCACCTCGATGATAGTTGTGTTTAATGGAGATTTCAACCGGAGGGGATATTATCATTAAAGTGTGCTTTCAATTTGAGATAAATTAGCATAAATCAAACGTCAATAAAAATGTACAATTTGATAAATCATTAAGTTCTAAATGTTTAAATAAAATTCAACATTAAATAACACAAATAAAAAATTCAATTAATTCACATTTCCTACAATTTTATTTTATGAGCAAATTAAGAAAATCTCTAAATGTCAAATCAAGTATTCTATTATGTTCACTCCCAATCAATCTCATACCCATAAGAATGTGTCATGTGTCCTCTGACCATGTGGTTTAGCTGATAGGCTCCACATATGATGTGGTTAGGACTAGAGTCCTCTGAGCGAGTGGTTTGTCGTCAAATGATGCCATTATATTACTGTCACGATTGTAGCCCGTATGTTTCCCAATGACTCTATCCATTGAGTTGTGAACTATAGGGTGCATTTGATAGGGAAAAAAGCCCTTTGTAAACTAAGGTGGACTTGAAGTTATCCCCTCAGATAAACACCACCCCAAGTCTACAAGATTCCGCGGGCGTAACCCATGGTTCACAAGGATCATCGGATCAGTTGGGTCAATATCTCCTTTGACCAAGTACTGGGACCATGATGGATAATGACTAGATTTTGATCGAGCACATCATCATTCGCCCAACCATCGCTTTAAGATAAAATGATGAATTTCATAAATTCACAATCTTATACTCCACATGCTGCTACTATATGCTATAAATTTAGCGATCTAACGACTAGCCATAATCAAATGTTCTCTCTTAGCATTATTGTTGACTTACATGTATGCTCCATTAATTAAGTCGAGCTCATGAGTCGAATTCAACAAACTTCGGATGCGACGACATGCAAATCAAAGCTAAAATACACTCAATGTCACCGAAACTAGTTGAAATGATCTCCGATCGATGAATGGACTTCGCCATCACATTCAGAAAGTCAAAATTGATCAGAATATACATATTGCATAATTCGACGGTTGATTGATCAAAAAGGAAGTTCGTCGATGTGTCTACGTGTATATCGAGGTCTAGAAGCTGTAATGATGCTCAAACAACTTTCGTTCATAAAATTGATCACGTCGTTAGCATCGAAACATTGAAACCTATCAAATAAGACTGGTTGTGTCCAATTCGGACGAGTCTGTCCAAATGTTGAGCGATCAGAAGTGATGGCGTGCAACTTTGAACCAAAATTGACTCGATTTGGCATTGATTTTAATCAAACAGCCTCCGATCATAAAATAGACTGCACCGTTAAATCCGGAGCATTGAATTTATCTAGTAATGACATCCATATTATGTGTGCTTGATTTCAACAAGATTGATAAAAGTTTTGACATTATATTATGGAAATCAAACATCCAATTTAATTAAATAAAATTCGATTTATTTTTAATTATTAAATGATTAAATCAAAATTTTTGCATGAATAGAGACTAGTGATCAGATTATACTCTTTCCATAAATACTCTTACATTTCATTTGAAATTGCGCTCAAATTTTGAAAATTTTGCCTAAATACATAAGGAAACTAATTATTCTTTAGGGCTTCTAATCTCATATTTTTCTCTCCCAAGACAAGGAGGCAGCTAAGAAAAAAGAATTTTTGCACACACACCAAAACCTATCTCACTCTTGTTCAACCCTGCAACTTCCTCCAAGCCGCCGCTCTTCTTCCCGTTGCACAGGAGCAGCTCTCCAGATTATCTTCTCCTTATTTGCACAAAAGACTCGAGTAACCGACTCCTAATCCCATTTCTCTCTTATCGAACCTCATCTTTGGGGTCGGTTATAATCAAAATTTTCCTGTTTTTTTCCTCCCAACACTGGTTTGTTGATAGCTTCCACACCGTAGTGTCTCCAACTTCTATACGTCAGCTGAACATTTTTATTTTACATATCATCAACTAATCTTTCTCTACAAGATAAAGACAGAGGGAGCCACTGGCATCTTCCTTCTTCTTCCGATCTCAATGCCGATTATTTATTGAAATTGAGCTGGTGTTTTCAGATTCTCTGTCCTTGTCTCAATGAGGCTGTTGAAGTGCACCTGACAATTTAATTTTTCAAGTGTCTTTATAGTGCCAATTCTTCTATTTATTGAAAGTTTAAAACAGCTGAAACCTATTGGGGAAGTTGATTTGTTGATAAGGAGAGGAAAGGAAAGGATTGAGTTCGATTGGTGGTTTGGTGTCGTGACCATAATCTAGAGGTTTCTGCGAGATGATGTTGGGTCAAGATTGCCTCGACGATTTTGCTAATCACATCAATGGCTATATCTCACTCTGTGAGTGGCACTCGTAGCAAGATTTAGTAAGTTCATAGCACCAAAAATAGTATAGCCCAGAGGCAACTTTGCCATCATGCAGGTTCCTCTCGGCAACCACTCTTTTTCGCATATAAGAGGGAACTCCATCATTACATGGGTTCCCCTTAGCACTATCCCCTGCAGCTATTTCACATCCCCTATTTGATTGAGCCCAATTGCCTTTGTCACAATCGATAAAGAACACGGTCATCATGAGGGTTCTCTTCTAGGTCTTTGACATTTCCATTATTCCTATAGCCAAACAACCCCTCTTTCCTTCCTTGCAAACAACAAAAATCGAGAAGTAACACCGTCATTAGGCGGGTTCTTCTCTAGGTTTCTGATGTTTTCACTACCCCTGCAGCCAAACAACCCCTATTTTCTTCCTTAGAAACAACAAAAACCAAGAAGTAATACTATCATTAGGCAGGCTCTTCTTTATGTTTCTAGCATTTTATCCACACCAATGACCCCTCTTTCTCACAAATGACAGAAATTGAGAAGCAACACCGTCATTAAGCGAGTTCTTCTCTAGGTTTTCGGCATTTTTAGTACTCCTGCAGCCAAATATCCCCTCTTTTCTTCCTTTCAAATAGTATAAATTGGAAAGCAACACCATCATCAAGCGGGTTCTTCTCTAGGTTTTCAGCGTTCCTACCACCCCTATAGTTAAATAGCCTCTCTTTCCTTCCTTGCAAATGACAAAAACTGAGAAGCAACACCATCATTGGTAGGTTCTTCTCTAGGTTTTCGGCATTTTCACTACCCCTGCAGCCAAACAACCCTTCTTTTCTTTCTTGCAAATGACAGAAGCTAAGAAAGAACACCATCATCAAGTGGGTTCTTCTCTTGGTTTCTGGCATTTCATCCACCTATTCAATCCAAATAATCAACACTCTAATATCTCATATTCAATCCCTGCTAGCCGAACTCATGCAAAATTATTATTATTATTGTTGGTGAAGGTTGGGAGGTGCTTCAATGTGAAAAAAGAAATTATATACTTGTACTTGGGCTTCTTTATGCAGGTGATCGAAGACCCCGCTAATTCCCATTAGGGCATAGTGGGTGCGAAGACATGACTGTGTATCACAAGACACCACTCGTTATGCTCTTTAGGGATCGAGTAAAAAAGCGATTATGTATATAGATGATCTTGAATACTACAAATAATGCCAAAATTTTGATTAAATTTTGGACTTGAAAAAATAGGGAAAAATCAAGATTCATTTAAAAAAAGAAATCAAGCACATTGAAAATAAAAATTCAAAAATAAAATTTGAATGATTTGAAATTTCATATATGCTTGTGCTTCTTCATGATCGAAGACTGCTAATAATGCATTAAGCATAGTGGGGTGAAGACACTGTGGTGTCAAGACACTTTTCTATGCTCATTAGGGCATCGAGTAAGCTAAAATAGTTCTGATGTAGCCCTATATGGGGATGTCAAATCTACAAATCTTTGCAAAATTTTGATTAAATTTTAGACTTAAAAAAGGGGAAGAATTAAGATTCATTTAAAAAAGAAATCAAGCACATCAAAAATAAATAATCTAAAATGAAATTGGAATGATTTGAAATTGCATATATGCTTGTGCTTTTTATGCCGGTGATTGAAGACCCCGCTAATGCCCATTAGGGCATAGTGAGTGCGAAGACATTGTTGTGGGGTTAGAACACCACTCTTATCATTAGGCATCGAGTAAGCCAAAATAATTTCTATGTAGCCCCCTACACGGGGATGATGCTGGAATACTGCCAAAATTTTGATTAAATTTTGGATTTAAAAAAAGAGGGAAGAATTAAGATTCATTTAAAAAAAAGAAATCAAGCACATCAAAAATAAATAATCTAAAATGAAATTTGAATGATTTTAAATTACAAATATGCTTGTGCTTCTTTATACAGGTGATCTAAGATCCCGTTAATGCACATTAGGGCATAGTGGGTGCAAAAAAATGGTTGTTGTGTCACAAGACACCGCTTGCTACACTCATTAGGGTGTATCAAGTAAGCCAAAATAGTTTTGGAGTAGCCCCTACGTGGGATGATGTCGAGAATCTTTGCCAAATGCTACCGATTTTTTGTTTGAAATTCGGTACTTAAACAAATTTAAATAAAAATTGTTTAAAGCACCATGGCTCACATAAACCAGCTTGAATCAAAACTCAAAAGGAAATTGAAGTATAAGTGACAAATGAAAATACTAAATCTTACTTGAAATGCAATTGAAATTGTAGAATCTCTACGAGAAAATTAAGATAAATGAAACAATGAATTTAGAAGAAGGGAATACATTCTATTTATATGCATGAATGAAGAATCTTCCTTCAATCCAAAAATAAAAGAAATTTTATTCTAATTATGATTTTTAAAATCAATGATTTGATTAATTAGATGAAATTTTCTAAGTCATAAATACCTACATGTGCTCGGACATAGAGATTTAAAGTCCAAATTTTAATGTCTGAAAATGCTACATAGGCTAAGTTGAGATTAAATAAATATTAAATTAATCTCATAATTGAAAAAAGAAATCTAAATTATCAAATAACTGCATGGGCCCCGACACAGTGTTCAATGTTTAGATTTAGTGTTTGAGGATGCTGCACAGGTTTAAAAATAAAGGAGAAGAATGATGAAATCAATTCAATCATTTATAACTATATGCATGTAAGCTAATGAATGTCTCCATATTCTAATTCAAATCAATGAAAGAGATAAGTATTCAGCTCCATAGAATGTGATCATAGTAAGCCTAATCCTCTATGCTTGAAATAGAGTTGACCAGGTCTACTAAACGATCAACTTCTAAAGGAACTTAAATTACAATAGATTTCTCTATATTCACAATAGAGTTGACAAGGTATGTTATCATATCAATTTCCTAAATGATTTAAATTACACATGAGTCATAAGACCGATCCTCTACTCGCAAATAAGTAGAGTTGACAAGATGATGATGGTTGTATTGACTAAAATCTCAAGCAGGAGGATTATTACTATTTAGATTTTAAGTTATTGTATTTGTAATTCATCTTAAAACTAAATTTCAACTAAGAAGACATCTGACCTAAATGAAATTCATTATCTAAATGCTTAAAAAGTAAACAATTCATCCACCTATCCACCATCGTTTATTGGGGATGACAGATTAAGAAAATTTTAGCTCATAAAGGAGCTAATGTCAAGTCAAATAAGCCACTATATTCAAACTCAAATAATCTCATGCCAGTAAGGACGTGGCCCGTGTCCTCTGTCCGTGTAGTTTGGTCAGTAGGCTCCACATATGATGCGGTTATGACTAGAGTCTTCTGATCGGGTGGTTGTCGTCAAATACACCATTATATTATGGTCACGACTATAGCTCGTGTGCTCCCTAATGGCTCAGCCCTTTGAGTTATGAATTATAGGGTATATTTGATAGGCAAAAGCCTTTTATCGACTAAGGTAAATTAAGCATGTCTCCTTAGACAAACACCACCCAAGGTCTACAAGGATTTCTTGGATGATGTAACCCATGTGTTGCTGATGAGGATCCTTGGGTTGGTGACCTACTCTACTAAGTAGATAGACCATGACCAGGATGATGGAACTATGGGATCTAGATCGGGCACATCATCATTCCACCAACCATATACTTTAAGTTAAATAATGGAGAATTTCATAAATTCTAAACCCCAAATTTTAATCTACACATGCTGCTACTATACGCTATGTATTTAGTGATCTAACGACTAGCCTTAATCGAAAGTTCTCTCTTACTTACTGGGAGGGGTAATTAACTATATGTGCTTGCGCCTATAGAAAGCTTGGAACCAGATCTAAAGTCCTCACCAAATGAGGACAAAATCTATGTGTAGTGTCTTATCTATTATCTCATCTACTTTCTGAAAATTACACCGACAATTCAAATCATACTCTCTTCAATTCATTTTTGTAGAGGTGGTGGCGAAGGAGCTATGAGGGGTAATTAACTATAAGTGCTTGTGTCTATTGGAAACCTGAAACCAGATCTTAAGTCCTCACAAAATGAGGGTGAAATCTTTGGGTAGTGTCTTATCTATTGTTTTATCTGCCTTTTGAAAATTTGACCATCATTAAATCATACTCTCTTAATTGAGAGATTGGTGGCAATTTTTGGAGCCCACAACTCTGTATTGAAAGAATTTATATTTCACCTTCTATGATAATTATGCTACTGATTACATATGCATAAGCTGTTGAAAGAAAGTGCAAGTGTGCATAAAACAATTCAATTCTAAATTCCTATAATTGTAGCCTTCTCCAATACGTCTAAATCCATGAAAATCTTAAATTTATGGTCGAGTGATAGATAGAAAAAAAAGCTTCATTTGAGTTCCCATTTGTCCTAAAAAAATATTCAACTAATGCAATTTTTCTATATATATATATATATATATATATATATATATATATATATATATATAAACAAAGGAAGAATATTGTGATCCATTCATGTTGCCATAAACTCTAATAATTAACGAATGATATAAAATATATTATCACATGGTTTGCTATTTTATAAAATGTATCATAAAATATCTTAAAAAGAGTAATTTGAACCTAAAAATTATGTTATTTTTTTTTGCATCCATCAAGCAATGTCATTTGACATCTGCCCACTAAGACTAAGTATTATGGTATAATAATATCATGAAATGGTTCAGCTCACAAGAGCGTATATAGATAGACTCATCAAGTCTAAATTTCAGAAGTAGTATGCTAAAAGTTTACAACTTATCATATTGTAATATGAAAACAATAAATTATAAAACTCCCTTGATATCTAATAATAAAGGTTTACGTAGGTGGATTTGATTTGTGTATGTAAAGAATTCACACAAAATGACGCGGCAAAAATTGTGTGCATAAATGCTCATATCATTTACGTTATATAATGATGAATTGAATATTATTCACATAAGAAATTTTTAAATTAAGTTAATTAGTAATCTTATACTCTCCAATCTTTTATCCAATGAATGAAATTATTCAGAAAAATTTAAAAACAATAAAAAATAATTTTTTAAATAAGATATTATTTAATTCATTAGAATTTTTTTTATAAAATTTGTGATATCTCGATTTTATTGTTGTCTTTTTAATATTATAGTTTTTTTTATTTTTAATTTCTGTCAATTAATTTTAGTGTGATATTCTTACTAAGAAAAATTTATCAATTTTAGTATCAGAAAATATGACGTTGAATCCAATATTTGAAAAAAAATAATTATTTTGGGCACCAACAATGGCCCAAGATGTAAAGGAAAACTAGAGAAGATGTAGGCAAGAGCCATAGAAAATCAATGGAACAATAACTCGAGGTAGGAAGAAGGACATACTCGAGAGCAGCCAACTATTAGAAGGAACCTGAATCAATATAGAGCTTATTTTCTTTGTATTTCAAGACCTACAAATGATGAAATGAATATGAAATTTTTTTGAATAATTTCAATGGAGGTGAGTTGATAAATCTACTTTATTTTAGTTAGACATTTATATTCTAAGATGTGTTTGAATATTTGGAAAATGAGATACTAAGGATAAATTATATCTTTGAGTTTTAAGATATGTTCATATTTTATATTTATTGTTTAGTATTTGCATTTTTTCGTTATATGCCCAATGATGAAACCTAACTTGGATGTTCATAAGTTTAATATGGATGGTGGATAATAATTAATACATAATGATAGTGGATAATTTTTTTAAGAATATATTGATCGATGATATAAATTTTAGGCCATAAAAAAAGACTTTCACCAAAATCCCAACATCGAAAACTATGAAACATTTGGCTTCATCATCAAATTATAAAATAATTTTATACTTTTTTTTATATTTGTTTAATGATATATGTTTATTACTCATATCAAGATGTTCACAAAAACTTCAATCCACAACACAAATACAGATATACAAACCATAAAGTTAATGTTAATAATAGTCAATAACAATTAATCTTTAGTAACTCGGATCTTAATTAAAGATAGGTGTCTACATGCATCAACCTCTATAATTTCATAATTAAAAGAATCTCACATATTTTTATTTTTTGTATGAACTATCAAAATTTTGACATCAAACAAATATTATCTTGATATCATAATTTTTTTGCTGGCCGATTGCAACATACCATCCTGGATGGTTCAATTAATTCTCTTTAAAATATAAAGGAGTTAAATTACAAGGAAAAACTATATATATAAAATATTATTGTACGCTATGTTTATTATATTTGTTTAAGATTATATATTTATTACTCTCATCAACATGATCACAAAAATTTCAATCTCACAACATACAAATACATATGTGCAAACCATAAAATTAATATTGAAATAATACATCTGTCATAACAATCTTTAGTAATTTGATCATATCTTATTTATATAATATAGACCTACAAGACTTGAATATAAATATTATAAAGACATTGAGATATTACACAACAATTTATGCTCAATATAATCAAACAATATCTCATGTTTTACTTCTAAGATTCAGCTTTTAAAAGCTACAAAGTTTTACTTTCATTAATTATATATCTTAATAGATATATAGCACAAACTTAAGATTCCATTTATTGGTTAAGAATTAATAATGATTCACTAAGTACAAAACAAATATATATTCAGGTATTCACACTGTTGATGAACAACTAGGTGGATTTTGTATAGTGGGTAACCATTGGCATCATCACTTTTCTCAAGGGATACAAAGTATGACCTCCTTAGGCTTTATTTGAGTGAGATCCATTTTGAATAAAATTTTAAGAAAGTCACCTGTAAGTCATACAAATATTTTACATTATTTATTTTTAATTTCAAAAAAGTTAGGTTACTAACAATTGAAATAAAGGTACTAATGAAAAATAATGATGATGATGATCGGCATGAAAATCTATTGTGAAATATATGAATAGCAATGTGTATGATTTGTTAATATTTTGCTATCTAAATTATTGTCCGATATACTTACCCAAATTCAAAAAAATTTAGGTCATATTGTAATACAAAAAGAAATATCCTTTGTTTTTTTTTTTTCCGAATTGATTGTGTATATTGTGTCATTGTGACCATTTTATATCAAATTGAGATGAATCTAATACGATTCAATTGCTTTTTATGTTGGATTGGACCGAACATGATTAGTTGAGCAGTGTTTATGTTGTAGCCCAATAAATAATTTACTCGGGTTAAGATTAACTATAATTTGTTTTATCGATCAATTTTCATTAAGTTGATGGTCAATGACTTAGAAAATTTTAAACAATAGATTGATTCTCTCTCTACCCAAAAATGCATCTGACAAATAGAAACATTGTTATTTTTTTTAATAAATGAGCAGCAATGTGAGAGTACGGATCATCCCATGCATCTGGTTCCGGTACCTAATTGAGAGCTAGAATATGAAACATCAGGCCAGAATCCTGATGTAGCAGCTAATACTTCATTTAAAGCTATTTTATGGCTCTTTGTTTTCATAATTAGTTAAATATGGTGTTATTACGTACTAAGCCAATTAAATTAGTCTGATTAGTTTTTGTGATCAGGTTAGTTAGTTACTGGTAGCGCTTTTTATACTCTGCCAAGAGATAGGGGAGGGGAATTATCGCTGATTTCCTTGTACCTGCTTGCCTTCTCTGTTATTTTTCTTGCTGGTTTAACAGATGCTAAGCTAATTGAATAAAAAATGCACATATATATGAAGGTTACTCTATGGGATCTGAGCTTCTACCTTTAGTCGTTGATGAAAAGAAAATAATAAAAGAAGAATATGACATATTCATTAACTCACTTGTTGGCGTTTTTGAACTGTGCTCACCAATTGCTGCAGATTCCGCAGTATGCAGCAGGAGGAAGTGTTGGAGGACGATGACGAGAAGAAGAACGGTGATGGAAATAGCCATGCAATTAGCCGCCATTTTTTCTTAATGTTTTAGAATTGATATCATACGGAGACTAGCTACCACATGAATTTATACAGAAAATCATTGACTGCGATGGCATATTTTAACATCATTAATTGTTAAGTTATATACCGAAACATAAAATAAAATAGTGTGATTTTAAGTGAAGATTGGAATGGTGACTAGACTCGAAGTCAAGTTTTGAAAGTTCGTCTTACTATTTTATTTTTGTATAAAATATCTATTGAGAGAAAAGAAATTGTTGACTGCGATAACATCTTTTTAATTATTTACACAAATAAAAATAAAATAGCGTGATTTAAGCTGCTAGGTCATATAAAGCCTGAAATGGTGACTTCAACTCGATTTGAAAAGAAGAAAAAACGTAGTTTCATGAAAATTTCATTTCACAAGAGAGCTCATAGACTTTTCAAGCCTAAATTTCAAGAGTTGCATGCAAAAAGTCTATTACTCGAAGAATTGTAATCTGAAAATAAAATAAGCTTGACCCCAAATAACAATAAATGATTAGCTAAATTTTAAAATAAGTATTGTTTAAATTATAATTAACAAATTAAATATTATTAAAAAAAAATTAATTTAGGTATAATCTCTATTAAATGACTAATGGCGCGGACGCGCTACTGTATTTGGATGGGAGCTCTTCGCTTGTTTAACGGGCAAGTAGCTCAGTTCTAGAGCTAGTCACCTAAACGCAAACTAGCGCATGCATTTTTTTTTAGCTAGTTTAACTACTATGGATGCGATACATTTGTTAAGAGGTTTGATGGAGAAATATAGAAGAAGTAACGAGGATCTACATATGATATATGTTGATTTAGAGAAAGCATATGATAAAGTTCCAAGAGAAGTGTGGGCTCCGAAAATTCACCACCGACCTCTCGACAATGAAGGAGAGTATGATTTTAAGTATCGGTATAATTTTAGACGGCAGATAGAATAATAGATAAGACACTACCTAGAGATTTCGTCCTCATTTGGTGAGGACTTTAGATATAGTTCTTGGTTTCCTACAAGTGCAAGCACCTATAGTTAATTACCCATCTCAATGCATAGAGAGAACTTTCAATTAAAGCTAGTCATTAGATCACTAAATGCACAGCATATAGTAGCAGCATGTGGAGTTTAAAATTTAGAATTTATGAAATTCACCATTTTAGATTAAAGCAGATGGTTGGGGAAATGATGATGTGCCCGATCTAGATCCCATGTCGTCATCCAGCATCGTTTACAGGAGGTAATAGAATCTAACCGACCGAAGGATCCTTATCAGCAACACATGGGTTACGTCGTCCAAGAAATCCTTGTAGACCTAGGGTGTGTTCGTCTAAGGAGGCATGCTTAAGTTTACCTTAGCTAAAAGAGAGCATTTTGCCCTATCAGGTGTATCCTATGATTCACAACTCAAAGAGAGAGTGGGGAGCATGGCTACAATCTAATAGTAATATAATGGTGCCAAAGAACCATCTAATAAGAGGACTATGGTCAATCGCATCATATGTAGCCTCTGGCCAAGCAGTTGAGGACACGCAGCCATGTCACCGGCTTGAGATTGATTGAGAGTGAACATAGTAGAACAATTGATTTTACTTTCTTTTGTGAGAGTTTTAATTTAATTTCGACAAAACAACAATTGTAAGGTGGATTGAATTTTAGCATTAAGTTTTAGAGATTGAATTTCATTTAAGCATTTTTAGATTTTGAGTTAATTTGATTTGAAATTAGAATCACATTTTGATGATGGTATCCTCAGTTGAAATCACCATTCATCACTATCATCAGTGTTTTAGATCCTACTCTATTAGTTTAATAATAGAAGATCAGATCTACTGTCATACGATAGAGTTAACTTCTCAGATATTTCACTAAGTTGAATTTATTGTAGTTTTATTATTAGATTTTTAGGTTTTCTTACCTACCAAAACCAAAGGAAGCCTCATAGCATCCTCTGACACTAAGTTAAAGCATTCAGCATAGTGTTGGGGCCCATGCGGGTATTTAGAATATTTATATGAATTTTTGGGAAGCTCAAATTGAATTGAAGATTGCTTTATGTTTTGTATAAGAATTCATTTCTTTCAAATGATTACACAAATTCTGAAGCACTTGAATTACGTGATAGTTGGCTCCATAATTTATGCAAAATTAATACATTTGAAGTCTATTCAGAATTTAAGCTAACACCTTCTGACTGCTTGTATAAAGAATTGAAGATCCGGTGACATATTTTTAGCTTTATATATGCAATTCAGATTGCACCTTTGCTTACATTTAAACTAATAGCAATTTAAATAAAAGTAAATTGATTACTTAACTTATACATATTAATAGGCTTTTAAATCTTTGTAAATCATCATCAGCTTTATTCTTTCCTATGTGATCTGGCATATCACCTTTAAATAAGCTTGTGTGAATTCAAACACTAGCCTTTTCCTTTTAGTATGTAATGCAATGCTCCTTAATTATTTATTGGAATTTTATGTTCATGCTTCTTGAAAAGCCATTTAGTTTTCTACACATTTCTTATAAGCCCGGTTCGAATTGCATTTGTATTTGAATGCTAGCTTTCAAGCTTACTATAAGTCTCTTGTGATTTGATTATAAATCCAACTAGATTTTCTTTTGGATCATTTAAAGTGATACATAGTAAGAATTATATTCATGGTAATTAAGTATGTATCAAATTATTTGTGTATCTCACTTAAACTTTCTCAACACTTTTCAACTAGCTCAGAATTAAGCTATCAAGCTTCATATAAGCTATCCATATTTAATTGTGTTCAATTGAAATAATTTTTAATTCGCTTGGAATAAATTATAATAACTTCAGTGTTTATTGTGTAAGCCATTTAATTCATGCTTGCAAGTGGATTATCAATCCATTTTTAATTATTTCAATGCTTGAATGTTCATTGAAAGGTCTCGTAGGCATTGGTGAATTTCTAAAATCATTTCAAGCTTGGCTTAAGATTTCTAAGCCATTCAATTTAATTAGTGAGATGAATAATTATATTCAAGCGATCATTAAAGGTTATATTTGCACCCATTGGTAAGTTGTATGGTTGTGTTTATAAGCAAACTATCAGACTCCCTATAAGCACTTGTTCTATGTCTGAATGATATTTAATTCTCTTAGCACAAAATATAATATACTCGAGTGTTCATAAGATTTTTTTTTCATATTTTCTTTCGCTGACATGCAGACTTTTAAATTCATCACCAATCATTTTTTTATTTCACACAATATTCAATTGAAATATTTTGGTTTCACTTAACATTAAATGGGTTGTTCAAATGTCCTTTGATTTTATTCCTGTAGGTTCATTTTCAAATTTAATATATCAATTTGTATTTATTTTATACATTTATAACTTCATATTTTTAGCTCATTATAACCAAAGCTTTGATTTAAGTCTAATTAAATTATATTTAAGCTCTTTGATTATTTCTTTTTCCTTTTTTTATTTTATTTTATAAGTCCCAAAAATTTGATGAAATTCAAAGATTTATGATTCCGTCATCCCCACATAATTACATCAACTATTTTGGCTACCAATACACTTTAGAAAGCATAGGTGCTATACACGAGTCCTCCACTAAGCCCTATTGAATATTAGTGGGATCTTCGTTTACCTGCATATAGTAAACATATATAATTTTCACATATTTAAGCCTCATCTTTTTTTTTCTAAGTCCCAAATTTTCTAAATTTTGGCAGATTTCAAAGATATGATTTAATAATTTGTTTTTTTACTACTCCCTATTGAGTAATGCTGCTGATACCATCTTTTCTTTCAGACTCACTGCATTGGGCATTAATGCCTATAAAAAAAGCACAAGAACAAATATTTCATATACACATAATATATATATATTTTTTATTTTTTATTTTTCTTGCCAAGCCTTGATGAACGTGATTGTCGACGTTTTGCAATACCTCGGCCAACTTCATCTCATCACATCCTAATAAATGTTAAAGATCTTCAAATCTGAAAGAAGAATCTAATTCTCACCTCACTCAACTTCATCACCTAAATGAAATCAACATAACTGACAACAAAAGCAAATGAAAGAGAAAGAACTCCTTATTTGGCCATAACAGGCTTGAGCCGTGCAGCAGTTGTGGGTACTGTAGCAAAAGAAAAGAAATTTTTTTTCATCACTACGGTAACTTGCTACAATGTTTTGCTACAGTACGAGCTACAGCAGCTTTGCTACAGTATACGGGAAGATGGCTAAAGCAGTATTTAACTTGGGGTTGTTTGGTAGCAGGATTTGAGCGGTATTTAAGCTAGATTTAACTTAAATTCAGCCAAATGGTATTTTTTGATCCGCTACGTTAATGCCACTATCACAAGTTAAATCCGGATTTACGGGATCTAGATAAGTATAAGGCTTCATTTGAATAAGCTTTTTTAATGTGTTTTACTTTTGAAAACGTAAAATTCGGATTTGAACTCATGTTTGAATACTATGTTTTTTGAAACTGTGTTTTATTGAAAGCTCCGTTTTACTCTCATTTCAAAAAGCAAAAAGAAAACTCCTTTCGCCCTGCTCTCCGCTGTGTCGGAGACTGAAATGTCGAAATTGCCCGAGAAAGGAAAAAATAATTATATATCTGGACTATTGATGGACCGCGTTATCAACTATATATCGCTGAAAATTGTTGTGATATAATTATTTTACTTTTTTTTAATTTATTTTAATTTTTCAAAAATTGAACAAGCTCTTTCGATAAAAAAAGAGCCAGCAAAAAATTATATTTACATAATCTCTTCTTAGTTTTAAAAAGGCATAATCAAAAAATTATTGAAAAACTAACTCCAAGAAATCGTGGAATGGAAAATAAATAAATAAATAAATAAATAAATAAATATATATATATATATATATATATATATATATATAAAGCTGAAATTTATTATTAAGAAATGCTCTTTTTCATTATAAATTTTTTTTCCTTAAATTCTAGTCTTAATTTCTAATCCCATATGTTGATCATAATAAAGTTTTAATTAATATATTTTTATTTTTATTTTTGTTAAATTTTGTTTATACAATTAAATTTTGTTAGATATACTAAACTTTTTTTTTAGCATTAGATAAATATATA
This sequence comes from Cymbidium sinense, assembly GCA_021442155.1. Classification (NCBI taxonomy): domain Eukaryota; kingdom Viridiplantae; phylum Streptophyta; class Magnoliopsida; order Asparagales; family Orchidaceae; genus Cymbidium; species Cymbidium sinense. Next base: position 144,454,626 of record CM038219.1, read on the forward strand.
TATAAATTTTGTTAGAAACTCTCTTCATTCCCAATGCTTGTAGCACTTTGTGAGGAAGTGGTGGACCTTCTTACAAATTTGAACCATCCTGAAGGAGATTGTCCTTTGTGTTTATACCCTTTGGTTTCATATGATAAATCTGATACTTCTTTGCCCTTTATGAAGTTGATGTCTTGCTATCACTGGTTCCACAGTGAATGCATGATACGTTTGTAGAAATGGACACAAGAGAAAAAAGAAACCAAAGATATAAACCATACATCATAAATTGATCCTTCATCAGTTGAAGTCCAAAGAGATGATGCCTCTCTAACTCAAGTGTTTCATAATATCATGAATCAACAAAAGGGAAATTGCCTAGTTTGTCGTAAGGTGTTTGATGCAAGGATATTGAACATGTTCTTGAATATCTTGTGACAAACTCATCTATCAGTTTGGCCGCCACGACAGACATTTAAAATGCTATGATGCTCACACACTCATTATGGCATACAGAGAAAGCCAAAAAAGTTGTTAGATGTCACTCCCCCTATGCCAAAATACTGCCCAAATTTCATCAAAATCTAGGACTTAGAAAAAAAAGAGGAGGCTTAAATATGTGAAAATTAAATATGTTTGCTACTTGCAGGTTTCAAGACCTCGGTAATGCCCATTAGGGAGTAGTGGGTTAAGAAATGGTACAGACAAAGACACCTCTCACCATGACACCGTAGACAAAAACATATGTAGCCTCATGGATATCACAAATGAATTTTATCAAAATTTTGGGACTTAGAAAAATATAAAAAGAGAAGGGAAAAGAAATAATCAAAGAGCTTAAATAGAATTAAATAAAAGACTTAAATTAAAACTTTGGTTATAACAAGCTAAAATGTGAAGTTATAAATGCATAAAATAAACACGAGTGCTCATATAAATTTTGAAAAGAGGACCTATAGGAATAAAACTAAATGGTCATTTGAATAATCCCATTTAGTGAAACCAAAAGATTTCAATTGAATAGTGTGTGAAATAACAAATGATTGGTAATGAATTTAAACCTGATTTTGAATAAAAAAATGGAACTTGATGTAAAGTTAAGGATAAATTCATGTTGGATTTAAACTCTTCTTCTGTGAATAAAGCTTCTCTTTGAAAATTCAACGTGTTAAATTCATGAACAAGTAATCAATATGAACAATATTAATTGAGCATTTGAACGATCACATTCAATGTCAGTAGGATTTCAATTGGATATCAAATGACCATAAATCTAAATGTCCAATTTCAAATTGAATACAAAGTGTAGTTTCTTTATTATAAATTCAATTAGGCAACTCATAATTATTCATGAATGTAGCCTTTAAAAGGATCATTTAGACTTGAAGTCTTGAAGCACAGAGAGTGCTACTTTTAATCTAAAATCAAAATTAACTAAAATACATAAGAGGTTTTCACTATAACCAAATGCCATGTTAGCAAGTATAGGCAAGATCCCTTAATGAATAATTAGCTTGTATTCAAAAAAATCTTGAATCCAAATAAACTTGCTTAAATGTGCATAATAAGCTATCTTAAATGTGCATAATAAGCTATCTATGCAAAAATAAATAGTTGAATATGATGAGTTGATAAATATTTAAAAGATTGTTAATGATCGTAAGCTAAATGATCATTGATACTTGTAGAATGCAATGAATAAATTAAATACAAGCAAAGTTGCAATATTTTGAATCAAAAATGTGAAACTCCATCAACGCCACCGGATCTGCAATTCTTTGTATAAGAAAATAGAAGGCGTTAGCTTAAATCCTGAATAGACTTTAAATGTATTAATTTTGCATAAATTATGGAGCCAACTATCACTCAAATCAAGTGCTTCAGAATTTGTGCAATCATTTTAAAGAAATGAATTCTTGTACAAAATATAAAGAAATCTTCAATTCAATTTGAGCTTTCCAAAAATTTGTACAAGTATTCTACTAACCCGTATGGCTCGAATTCTGAATGCTTAAAAATTGGGATGTTGGTTGCTTCGATTTAGTCTTAGACCACGCTAGGTCAACAAAACCAAAAAATCCAATTATTATAAAATTATTAAAATATCTTGGCTAATTTTGTCATATGAGAGTAGAATTGATCCTCTATTATTAAACTAATAGAGTTGACAGAATCTGAAATAATAAATTAAATGATCAAGCAAACTCATATACCCCGATGATGGCTGTGTTGAATGGTGATTTCAACTGAAGGGGATACTTGCCATCAAATTGCTCTTACAAGTTCAAATCAAATAAATCTAAATTAATTATTAATATAAATGTAAAATCAGACATAGCACTAAACTCTAAATGGTTAAATAAAATTCAATCTTTAAAAACTTAAAGCAAAATCTAACCCATCCACCTTCCAGTTTTGTTAAAGGTGAAAATTAAGAGAACTCTAGCTCACAAAGGAGCCAAAGTCAAAGCAAGTGTTCTACTATGTTCGCTCTAAATCAATCTCACACCAGTAAGGACATGGCTCGTGTTTTCAGACTATGTGGCTTGGCCAGTAGGCTCCACATATGATGTAGTTGTGACTAGATTCCCCTGATCGGGTGGTTGCCGCCAAATGGAACCATTATATTATGATCATGATTATAGCCTATTTACTCCCTAATGGCTCTGCCCTTTAAGTTGTGAATCATAGGGTATACTTAGTAAGGAAAAAAGCTCTCTGTCAGCTAAGGTAGACTTAAGCCTATCTCCTTAGACAAACACCACCCCAGGTTTACAAGAATTTTTTGAATGATGTGACCCATGTGTTGCTAATAAGGATCTATCGATTAGGTTAGGTCGACTACCTCCTCTGACTAAGTAGACTAGGGCCCGCGACATCCTGGGATGACAAAACCATGGGATCTAGATTGGGCATGTCATCGCTCCCCCAACCATTCGCTTTAAGCTAATAATGATGAATTTCATAAAATTTAAAACTCCATCTTACTACTATACGCCAATGCATTAAGTGATCTACTAGCCTTCATCAAAAGTTTTCTCTTAGCATTGATAGGGGTAATTAACTATAGGTGCTTGCACCTATAAGAAACCTAGAACCAGGTCTAAAGTCCTCACAAAATGAGGATGAAATCTCTTAGTAGTGTCTTATCTACTATTCCATATGCCTTTTGAAAATTACACCGACACTTTAAATCATACTCTCTTCAATTGCGAGAGGTAGGTGGTGAATTTTGGAGCCCATAGATTTTTGACAACTCCGCTGCGTATCGAATTCTCTTTCCATCTTTGGCTAGTCATATACATACTATAGTAGCAACAAAATATTTGAAAATTCAAAATAAAGAAAATGGTGTTATAAAGGTGTAATAAAGATTATTAATAATGGATCTACAAAGCACTCAAGAAGTGCAAACATCTACGTAGTTAACATCGTCATCAACACAGGAGATGTTGGAGCTACCACTCAATTTAGTAGCAGGGATTTCCCAGCTATCATAGCTGTAACTCTTGAAATACCCACCCGTGGTGCACTAGTTCGAGGCCATGTTGGAAGGCCTCAATTTCCTAAGCTCCTACTCGTCATGCTCTCCAACCAATTCAGCAACCAACCGGTGTTACGAAGTTATCTTGATAGAGAGCTTCAATTTTTGAAATACTAGGTCAATCTGAAGCCCTTGTAATGAAAAGAAACCATCACTGGTAGAAAGTTTCAGTCATATTTGTGAATACAACTACTCGAAGTTGAACCTTCGCACTAGAAGGCATGATGTTGAAGCTTCTTCTTTAGAGGAAAATAGAAGGCAAAGAAGAAGAAGAAATGAACTACGAAGCTCTCATCAATCACTAACCATGTGACTAGACTTGATGTCAAAAGTTAGTGTTCCCATTCACAGCAAGTTTAAAAATCTCAAGTGGGTGAAAAGGAATAGCTCTACTGGTTATATCAAGCAATCATTCTGGGGGCAACGACACCAAGCTATAACTCCATAAGGGAGGCATCCTAAGACTCTTTCCTCTAAAGTACACATGATGCTGAAAGTTGTCAAGGAAAAGGGTCTTATGAGGATAAAGTATCAATGCATGATTATCAGAGAAAATGAGAAAGCTTCAATAAAAAGGCTACTCTTAGTGGGTAATGCTCAAGATCGTTCTAAGAAATTCCTACATGGTGAACATTATATGCGACACGAACCATGTTCAGAATCTACCAAAGGTCTGGTAGAAAGAAAAACAAATGTGGGTGAAGCCTCGAAGAAGTAGAATGCAAAGCTTCTTCACTTAGAAGAAATCAAACCTAGAGACTACGAAGAAAGAGAAATATTGAACCACGTCTCAAACCATTATTCAAGCAAAAAAGTTGTACAACCAACTGTGAAACCAGAAGTAAGTGCTTTAACCCATAACAGGTTTGACAGCCTACGATGGGTAAAGAAGAACAACTCTACTGGTCAAATTGAACATTACTTCTAGACCCAACAATGTTAAGTTTTAACTTCTCTAGTGAGGATACTCGAAACTGTATATGTAAGAGTGCATCAGGTCCTCAAAGTTGCTAAGGAGAAATGACTAATGAAAAGAAAATTTTAAAGTCATGTCATCAGGGAGGTTAGAGTTGCTCCTCCAAGGAGACATCCTCCGACAACCCAAGCAAGATATCAACCAATTCAAGTCCCACACGATGAGCATCGAGGCATAACACTTGGACCACAGATCCAAGAATCCACCGTCAAAAGGTCCCGACGAATAGGTAAGCAAATTTGGAGGCCAAAACCTTGAAGTGGAACTACCTTAAAGAAAGACAATGATGTGACATATAGATTGTACTTCTACAAAATCATTCCTTATGCGCTAGTGTTTGGAGCTGAAGCAGTCTTGCCACTTGAAGTTGAACTACCTTCACTTCAAGTATCCATTCAATACAATCATACTCAAGATGAGAATGCCGATCTATACATGGAAGAGCTTGACACGCTTGACAAAGTTAGGCTTTAAGTTCAATGAAATTTAGAAGTCTATCGAGCGAGGATGTCCAAAGCATTCGATCATATAGTGTGACCTTGAACATTCCAAAAAGGGGAATTGGTCTTGGTGCTGAAAAGACCAATTATTCATAATAAAAAATTTAGTGACAAATTTGAGCCTAATTGGGAGGGCCCTTTTATCATTGAAAATGTATATCAAGGAGGGGCATACCAACTCATTGACTTAAAAGGTGAAAGACCAATGCCACCAATTAATGGTCAATACTTGAAAAAGTATTATACATGATAAATATATTCTTGAGGTACAATAAAAATCCTCCTGCAAGAGAGGGGCATTTTTTTAGTATATTTATTTAGGTTGACATCGTGCTTCATGCTGAGATCCCTAAATAAATATACTTACTCAAGATGAAGAAAATTTTATGTGAAAATTCCTCTATTACAGAGGAGGTATTTCTAAATTTCTATACATAGATGAAATCAATGTTACATGTTAAGACCCTCTTAAGATCAAATGTATCAACTCATACATTAATATATTTTTGTGGTGTTTATTTCTGAGTTTTGTACTTTATGTGTATATGTGAGGGGATACCATGCAGATCCGTAGATATACTTATTAGGGTGATCAGGTACAACATTAAAGAATAGTGCACTATCTCAAGAGATAAAAGTCACTACACTATAATAGACCTAATCACCTAATAAGGACTCCTAAGGAATGATGAGTCTTTGAACATACCATAGATTTTTCCCTTACTTTACATGGAAAAAAAGCAGGAGTTTATTTAAAATGGGTTCGTTAAGTTTCCTATGGAGGCAAGCCTTCATAGTTAATTACATCTTAAAGAGAATGAATCCCTTAAAAATACTCTCGATTAAAGTAGACGATTATTTTGTCCAAAGAATTCAAAGATAGGACTATCAAAGGATTAGTTGTATTTTTGAAAATCAAGTGGGAAAGCTCAAAAGGGATGAGTTCTTATCGAAATAAAGAGAGATGAGTAGGGAGTGCTCAAGATACTAGGAAGCCTTGTGAGCACTCCATTCTATCCTATGGTATGCTTCATATATTTGAAATTGAGGAGATTTATTTTATTTGAGTTGAACTTTTATTAAAAATCTAGGACTTATAATTCCACAATATAAGATTATTGATATACCTAAGAGGTGAGGATTTATGCTTGTAGCCCATAAAGAGAAACAACAACCTCAGATCCTAAATCTAGGGAGCTTTGGCGAGGGCCAAAACATGACCTAAATCTAAGGCGAAAGTGGGTATATGATTTACCTCCACAAGAGAGAGTAAACCACCTGACTGCTAGGCTTATTATCGCATGGAGTGGCAGCTAGTAATCCTCCTACACTTTAAATCTATGTAGGCAAGTCATATGCTTTGCAAGATGGTTAGTCTATTATTTACTTAGAAGAGAAACTATGTCTTTAAACTCACCCCCTAATAGACTAGATCATAAAGGGCATGAGTAACAACTTAATCTAATGCAAATTTTATCAAGTTTTATTTGATTTTAGACTTTTTATTTTGACACAGGCTATAGGATTTATATGCCTAAATGTATGAAAAATTGATTATGGGCTAAATCAAAAGAGAAAGAGGTGTCTTTCCATCAAAGGCTCTTACAGGTAAAACCTTTATTCTCTAGCACTGATGGGAGCCCTCTCTTAGCAAGAGTGGAAGAATATGACATGCATGATATTATGCATTCAATCATTCAGCTAAGTGGTTGTGAAAAATTTTATTATCTTAATATAATTCTTAGGCTTTTATGTGAGGTTATGAATTATTTTAAAATTTTAGTTATGAGTTGTTAATGGGATAGAAAATTTATTTTTAGCCTAGGAGCTTAATTGCATGCAGGCCACACAACAATCACCAATCATAAAGAAACTATTAAAAGGCATGTTATTGCTAATGCACAAGCTAAACATAACATCGAATAATTTTATAAAGCTAACACAAAATAATAAAATGTCTGGTGGTACCACCGAAAATGGGTAGCCGAGCTCTACCCTTATACATCCCGATATAATGAAAGAATAATTATAATTATGAAATGATAAGTGTTATGGGGGTCTTCATTCTTCATCCTCTATTCTTCACTCTTCATCTTTCATTTCTTCATTTTTTTATTTACTCCATTTCTTTCTTTCTTTTGGCTTGATTGGGATGTAGCTTGCTCCAAAGGCATCACATGGTGCATAAGACTTGGTCTTATAACCAATGTTCATCCTTAATCCATAACACTTATCCTAATCCTAATGCAAAATTACATTAAAAGGAAGGAAAGTAAATCTAGTTGCACTAAATGTTAGCTAAACACACCATACAACCCAAATTGTAGGAAGAATTTGGACTTAGCACCCATACATGGGTAAAAAGTCCACTCCCTAACTGCTAAGGCTAAGCTAACCGCATGAAAAAATGCATTTATATTTTTATTACGACCCTTGAGCATGACCCCTACATAAAACATGATTAGGCTAATATCAACCTAACATTCAGGCTATGCACATACACCCTAGCATCCAGTCTAAAATAATACATCACAAAACTAAACATTCATCAAACCATGCACCGCCATAACATAAAGCTAGAAATGGTGACTTAGCCTAATGTGCATATGTTAGAGCTTGTGTGGTATGTCCTAACTAGGCTTTAGAGTTATGACTTGTGTGTGAGATTTAATTTATGAAGGGTTGATTTCTCTTAAGTGGTTTAGTTAATTTGGAGATTTTACTTAGTGTTTTTTTGTTTCATGTAGCTACACTTAGCAACTAAGTTATAAGAGAAGAAAGAGAGAGAGTCTCTCTTTTTTACCTACCTTAAGTCATTTCTAAGGTAAATTAGTTAATGAATTTTCATTAATGAATGGTTTGTTATGTGTTTTTAATTAACCCTTAGTTTAGATTCATTCTAAATAGCCCTATTAAATAGGAAAGGCATCTTAGGATTAATTAGGATGGATTAATATCACATAATACACACTCATTCATTTCTTTCCATCATTTATAGCATGCATATGAATAATCTTAAGCATACATAAACATGTAATGTAAATCTTAGCACACTTTGATGATTAATGCAAAGAAATGTATTTGGAAATTTAAATATTTCATTTGTTGATTGAATTATGAATGCATGTGTTTGTTATGTAGAAAAGAGGGATCTTTCATCCATTAGCTAAATACACATTCACATGAATAAAAGTTTTAAGCGAGTACAGTGATATTGTTTTCTACACTAGGCGCGTAAGGTACAAGACCTACTTAGGGCTACTTAAAGCCTCACGCTGGATGTCACTAATATACCACTTTTCTTAGATACATATGTATGGATAACTATAAGGATAGGAAAATCCATGCAAAAGCTATGTTTTATTTATTTGATTTTTGATTCTTTATTCTTTAACCACATCATACATGCATATGTATGAGAGTTTTAAGTGAGTATGGTGCCATTATTTTCTACAAGGTAAGGTACAATACCTTTAGGCTACTTAAAGCCTCACTCAGATTGACTATTATACCACTTTTCTCAAATACATATGAGTGTTCAAAAAGAACCATATGGATAAAGAATCATACAAGAAATTATGTTTGATTTGGTTGTATGATTTATATGTATAATATGAAATCCTTCCTAAGTCTTAACATGGAGATGCATAGGAATAGATTTAGGCAAGTGTTGTGTTCTTTTCAAATGAACTATACACTTGCAAATCTTAAGTGAATCCATGTTAAGAGAAGGAAAGAGAACTTCATAATGCACATCTTATAATATCATCACATGCAAGCTTATAACTATTTGTAAGTAGCATTACTTCATTTATAATAATTGATTTATAGGTTTTGAAAGTTGTTCTTGGTTTAATAGTGATAATAGCCACTCTTATTCTTAATTTAAGTCAACACATGCAATTTGACATAAAAGAAAATTTTTATTTAATTAATTTTTTAAAGAAATGAATGCATAATTTCATATGGCAAACAATATTTAGCATGATTAGAAAGAAATAAAGGAATGTAAACACATGATTTCATTCACCCCCACTAAATTCATAAGGACAATCATATTAAATAAGGTTATTTAAAATGAACCAAAAATTCTTTAAAGGCTTTTTTTTATCATTGAATTTGATTTAATTTAGGAAATATGAGAGAGGTTTGCTAATCCTAACCAATTTCCCCATGTGTGAATTAGCTTGGTTTAATTAAGAATATTTAAGTTGATTTTATGTTTTGATTAGGTTCGTATGAATTAAATGAATTAATTATCCCTTACCTACATCACCTTAAGTTAATTAACTAATTAATAATAAGCTAATATGATATGCAACCATATGAAAAGTAAATTTACAATGCTCCTAAGAAATGAAAGGAGCCTAATGCAATTGGCTTATGATTAATAGTTAATTAAGCTTAAGGATCTAATTACTTTTTATGCTTTTCTCACATATGTGAGCCAATCATAATTTCATTATCTCACTTGGATTAATGAACACCCAAGGAGCTCCATGAATCAAAGGTTGCTTAGGTCACATGGTTTGATGGATAATTCCCTTGGTCCACTTGGTTTTAGGCTGATTTGGAAATGAAATGGGACATGCTTGGGTTTGGCTAAGTCCTAGGGTCTCATAAGTTGGTTTGGAGGGATTTGGCTTCATTTGGGTTCCATGGGCTAGGTTGGTTGGGTTGACCAATTGGTCAAATTGGATCAAACCAAGGCATGGGTTAGGTTCATATGATGATTTGGGATGTTTTGGTTTAATTAATTTGGATTGGTTTAGGTTTGAATTTGACTCATTTGGATTCAAAGGGTCAAATTGGTCAAGTTGACTAATTTGACCAATTTAGTTGGGTTAGGTTGAGTCAAGTTCAAATGGTTGCTTAAAAATGATTGTAGGCTTTGGTTATTTAATTTAGAATTAATTTGAATTTTGGTCAATTTTGACCTTTTAGGTCAATTTAGGTTGGTAAGTTGACCAATTGGTCAACTTGGACTCAATCATTTTGGTTAAGTTCAACAAGTAATTTGGAATGAACTTGAGCCATTGGTTGCAATCAATTTGGATTAAATCATGATTTGACCCATTTTGGCTTTTTAGGCTAATTTGAGTCAACTTAGGTCAAGTTGGTTTGGCTCAATTGATAGCTTGGTCATGTTAAATCATTGATTATGAATGGGTTTGGGCCAATGGTTTCAATCAATTTGGTATATGATAAATTTTGGCTAGTTTGGGTTTCATTTGGGCTAAGTGTTGACTTGGTCAAAATAGGTTTGACTTTGACCCAATGGTTGATCACCCCATGATGATTGTTGATCATGATTGAGGTTTAGATGGGCTTAAGTTCAATCAATTTGGGTTGGATTAAAACTTGGCTCAAAAGGTCCTTTAGGTCACTTTGGGTCAAGTGAGCCTAAATGGTCAATTAGCTTAATCAAGGTTTGATTCAAGTTTGGTTGAACTCACATATGAGTTTAGGATTGAAATATGAATCCAATTGCAATTGGTTTGGAGCCAAATGAGTTTTGGTTCATATGACAATTTTAAGTTATAACTCTTTAAATTTGGGAATTTGGTTTTGGTTTGATAATGGTGATTTTTGTTTATATTTGGATCCATGATTGAAGGAATGATTGAATCATGAAGAAATCCATGAGTTTTGAGTTGATTTGGGTTTCATTTAGCCAAGTTCAAAAGTTTGGCTAAAAGGGCTAAAATTGAGAATTTGACTTGATTTGAGTTTAGTTTTGGTCGTTTGAATTTATATTTCATTTATATTTGTAAATATAAATGAAGATATAAATGGGTCATGAGAAAATCACTTGAGTTTGGAGTGATTTGGAAGCAAATTTGATTAAACTTAGGGATGTAGGTTAAAAGGGCTAACTTGGGTTTTTTTATTTGGTTTGATTTGTTTTTGGTCATTGGAGGGTGGGTTTCATTTATATTTATGAGTATAAATGAAGAAATGATTGATTTATAAAGAAATCAATCATGTTTGAGTTGCTTTGGATCAAGATTTGTTTAGGATTATGGAGGTAGGTCCATATGGCTTAAGAAGGGTCTTAATTTGGTTTGATTTGGTTTGAAAGGTTTGAATTTGGATTTTATATATGTTTGTGAACATAAATGAATGAATGATTGATTTATAAAGAAATCAACCAAGTTTGAGTGGGTTTGAAAAGATGTTGAAATTTGGAGTTAATCATGGGTTTCAATCATTTGGAGTTTGGAATTGATTTATGATTTGAAATTTGATTTGAGATTGAATTTTAGAATTGAAAAAAATCAATTTATTGGGGTTGATTTGGATTTGGTTAAGGCTAAGTCCATAAACATAAATCATAGGGCCTAGAAGGGATTTGGAGTTTGAATTTGGTGATGGATTTCAATCAGATAGTTGGATTTGATTTTGGAATTTGAATTTGAATTTGAGATTTTGGTTTGAAAGAAGAAAGCAAGGATTGGGTTTGGGCTATAGGGTAGGCAAGTCTTCCTAAATCCCAAGCCACAACCTATTCCTATGGCTAACTCTTCTAAGTCTCTAGAAGTTAAGTGTTCACCTAATCATTAGAAGTGTCTTAAGACTAAGGAACTCTTAGTGTCTATAAGAGTCATAGATCTATGATGAGGAAGTTGAGAGCTCACTCCAAAAGTGAGATCAACAAAGGGCACCCAATAGGTGCAATGTGACTGACAAGGCACATCGCACATATTGGCATTAATCGAGATGATCAACAACGTCTGAAGGATCACAAGCACTAATAAAAATGATCTACTCCTAAACCCATGGAAGGAATCAAGATCTTGCAATGCAACTCCACTCATGCCAATGGCATAAGGGAGGAAGAAGGGATCCACAAGGGATCAAGCATGTGAACCTTCCACTGGGAAGTTCAAGTTATCCACTAGGACAAGAAGTTTGGATTTGGATGCAAGGTATGATTTGGGTAGAGTATTTGCTGGGATAGACGTATGAACCTTCCACAAGGGAAGCAGGTTCAGGTTATTCACTAAGGATAAGGAGGGATTGGATTTCTTTTGAGAGTGCACTCGTTAGGAATGTAAGTTTGAATTTGATTTAATTGACTCCATTGGGGAAGTCAGAATGATTGATGTCTCACTGGGGAGAAATCAATTGATTATTTGTTTAAGTTTTGGATTTTAAGATGGAACATATCGGTTTACGATGAATCATCCTGAGAAGGGGCTATGTCGGCCTAGGCCTATCTCAAATTTACCAATCCAAAGGGGTAGTCTACCGGCCACATGGTAGAACTATCCGACCTAATGGATTGCCTTTTGGTGTACAACAACTGTGCTAAGGAGAAAGCGTAGTAAACTTACATCTCCAAAAGCAAGGGGCAACCGCTGGGGTGATCTATTGGATGCAATAAATCGGACCCAACTTAGGGCGACTACTAAATGAACGCCTATGGGGGGCTTACATCAACTTGAAAGTACTCAAGATAATGTCATTTGATCAATTTATTTTAATTTGATGGATCCCCTCGATGGATCCACTAAGAAGGCTAAATCCTAAAGTCTTAGATTTACAAATCCAAAGGGATGGGTTTAGAACTAACCAAACAAAAGGTGCCTTTTTAATGGTCAAGTTAGGAAGAAAGCGGGACTCACATCTTCCTAAAGAAGGAACCACTAGTGATGGTTGCTTGCTGAAATCGAATACCCAGGCTTTCGCTGATTTGCAATGGTCATACTAAAAAGAATGTGTAATAGACTTATATCTTTCGAAGTAAAGATGGCCGTCGAGGTAACTTGTTGGTGGCACAACAAGATGAACCCGACCTAAGGGAGACTACTGAGAGAGTGCCAACCCAGGGACTTATCTTAACTGAAAGTAGTCAGGATATTCCTATAGCGAGTTTTGCGACACGCCTAATGATAGAATGCTGCTTGGGAAAGGGCCACTAGGGCTTGAATCCTAATGAAGATATATTTTATTTATTTTACATTTGCATGGACATTGTTGGAGAAATGACCATATTGAGAAGGAGCTCATATCAACCTAGTCCTATCTCGCACTTAGACCAAGGAGAATCAGACCAACAAGTTCTCCAACCAAAGGAATGATTACTAGGAAAGGGAGTCTAATCCAAAAGTAACCCGATAGTGTCTAAATGGGTCGCTAAGGATGTGATCCAAATAGAGTGCTCATGGGAGGTGCCATTGCATTATCCAAAATCCTGTAAAAGAAAGCCTATAGGTATTCAGTGGCCAACTCAAGGAAAAAGTGCGAGGACTCACATCTGCCAAGAGTGGCATATCCACCGGGTGGATCACCATCAACATGGCGATAACCAACCAACCTACGGTGTCAGTCGATTTGCAATAATTAGTCTAGAGAGAAGGATTGTAGACTTACATCTCTCCAAAGCGGAACTGATCGCCATGATAGTCTATCTTCTCGACAGGGCTATCACCTAGGGACTACTGAGGAGTCATGTAAAGACTAAACCCAAGCTTGAAGTAGTAAGGAGAAAAGTATCCTCTGGGGACTTATGTTAAACCTCAAATATACTCACCTAGTCAATGCATGATGGCTAGTTCAAGAAGAAAGCATGTAGCTTACATCCTCTAAATGAAGTCAACATGGGGTAGCTACACTAGCCTAAACCAAACTAACAAAGGTGCTCATTATTTATAGTGGTCAAGTCAAGAAGAAAGCGGAGTCATATCACCAAATAGATGACCAAGGGTGACATACTTAGCTACCTAGAGCACTAATGAGTGAGTGAAATAGGGCTTGCTCCCACATCAAAGTCGAGCAAAAGATATGTGTTTAGTTTATAGGGAAGAGGATGCCGCTTGGGTTCTCTTACACCTATCAAAACATGTAGGAACTCCACAAGAAAGGATGTTTTTACACCTAACTAGTTGTAAGGAAATAGGATGCCTCTGGGTTCTCTTACACCTATCCTAATAACACTAGAGGATTGAATGTGATTTGTGTTTGTGTTATGGAGGGATAGGATGCCGCTTAGGTTCTCTTACACCTACCTTAAACACATCATGGTGGATTCCCAGCAAAAGATATTTCTAACACATAAGAGGTGGAATTTGATATGAAAAGAAGTTTTATTGATGATTATTTTCAAACAAGATGTTTGGGTAATATTTCTAGATGAGATTGATTAAGCTTTCTTTTATGAGTTGATAAGATCCTCCTTAGTAGGCCTTTTGAAAGGGCCTTCCAAGTGGGTTCAAAGATCTTTAATCACAAAAAAGGTTTAGAATATAAGTCATGAAAAGCTCTAGATGGACCAACTTTATTTGAATCATTTTGGCTTTATAATGAGGTTGCATGTAGTGTCTCATCCAAACTTGAGCCTTCTAATAAGCATATTGCTTTGATAATCTGACTATAGCTATCTTAGTGATGGGAGTTGGACTCTAATGGTAGAACTTGCCACAAGGAAAAAATTGAGCTATATGTGGTGTGGTAGACAAGCTTCAACCAAAGCTCCGCCACGCTTATTATTATCAAGTGTCTTGTGCTTGAATCATTTTGGCTTTATAACTCGAGGTTACGGCATGCTCTAGGCATCTCTCCTCCAAACTTTCGAGCTCTTCTAATCGTATCTTGGCATTTTGCTTTGTAATAATCTTGTTACCCATAGCTATCCTTAGTGATAGAAGTTTGACTTAATGGTAGAATGGCTTGGACCCACTAAGAAAAAAGGGGTAGATTGAGTTTCTATATGTGGAATAGACCCAAGGCTTCAACCAACTCGGTCCACTATCGCTATTTTCGTCAAGTGTCTTATTCAATATTTGGATGAGAGTTTTGTTGAATGCTTCTGCTAAATCATTTGCCCTTGGATAGTAGATGGTGGAATACCCTTAATCTATGTTTTGTCGTAGCTGATTTTGGTGCTCTTGAATGTCATTATTGATATAATTCATCGAGGCTCCAAACCTATATATGATATGGTTCTGAAAAACTAAAGCACATGCCGTTGTGACCTCTAAGTGGGATTGCCTCCCCACTTGAAAATGTAGTCAGGCTAGAATAAACTAGTGACCCTTGGAAGATGAGGATCACCCATATGTGCCCCAACACTAAAATGGCCATGAGGCCAATGTAGGATGTAGAATGTTTGGTTTGATGAGGACCACACCATGCACCTGACATTGGTGGCACCTCCTAGCTACATCCATGTAGTCTGTAATCATCGCGGGCTAGTAGTATCCTAGTCTTTTGATCTTGGCTTTCATCTTTGGGAGATCTTCATAAGCGAATGTACCTCAATCATAATCTTATGTTCATGTTTGGCTAAACAACAACCACATATGATCAAAGATACCGATATAAGTGCCATCCATGAGAACATAGGAGAGAGCTCTTTATTCACCGATGAGCTAATGACTTCTCTTGAGGTAATTTTCCTATGTTTAGGTAATCAATGAATGGTTGCCTCCAATCTAACTCATTATTCTCTTTGGCAATGGCAACCACCCCTTCAAGAGATCTCTCTGATGATGAGATCAATAAGGGATACTTGCTTTTTGGACCCTTATTAAAATGTACTCATCCTCTAGGCATGCCAACTCCTTGGCGAGCTTGGCCAATGCATCTGCTACAACATTATCTCCTCAAGGGATGACCTCTGGGATCTGAGCCAATAACTCCATAGTGTACTTATGATAATGATGGAGCTTAGCCTTTAGAACTTTGTAGGACCCATCAATTTGGTTGATGATGAGCTAAGAATCCCCAAAGATGTTGATGCTCTGGATGAATAATGTAATGACTAACTCAGATTCAATCAAAGCCTCATATTCGCTTGTTGGTGCATGGATTGGAAGATGATATGAGAATCTCATCTGTCCGAGTTAGGAGGATTATTCATACCCCCGCCTTCCCCGGAAGAGTAGATCGTGATTCTTCTCCTTTTGAGAGGAAGCGCACCATCAAAATATATCTCCCAATGGTGAATCTATGTCCTAAGTTCATGATTTATTTGTTGGGAGGTCATCACTAAGCGAGAATCCAGAAGTGGGGCTAAGAAATCCACTAGTGCCTGTCCTTTCACAGCACGGAGGGGTATGAATGTGATGTCAAATTGCAATAAAATCATGGACCATCATGCCAGGCATCCATATAACATTGGCCATGTCATGAGATATTATAGTGGATTAATTTTAGAGATCGATTCACCTTATGGGAAAGCATGTAATGATGTAGCTTTTTGGATGGAAAGATTAAAGTTAGGCAATACTAAATAGGTGGGTAGTTTTAGTGGGAATTAGATGATGATTGAAGTAGTAGAGCATTTTCTTTCTTCATCATTGGTTTGATCCAACAAAGAGCCAATGGATTCATCTAATGCAGAATGTAGAGGATCAATTTTGCCGAGATAGGTTACTAGAACGGCGATCATCGTAGCTTGATGTCTTCAAAGGCATGCTAGACTTATCATCCCACTTGAACTTGGCATCCTTAACAAGAATGATCTTCAGATAAGTTGATATGAAGCATCTTAGATATAAACGCCTTGGAATGATCTCAAATTGAGTTAGACTTTTAGGGATGGCATTTCTAATTTAATCTTCTGGGTTTACCTTTCTCGGTGACAATAATAAACCCAAGGAATTTCTCTAAAGCTACCAATGCACACTTCGTGGATTCATTTTGAGGTTAAATTATCTTAATCATTCAAAACTACTCAAATCAAAGAGGTTTCCTTTTCTTTAACTACTAGATCATCAACATAGAACTTGATGATGAATGAGTTATTGAAGATCCCATGCTGGTATGTAGAGACATTTTTAAGGCTGAAAAGCATGACCTTATAACAACAGATTCTGATTGGGGTTTGAAAAGTAGTGTTTCTTTCATCCTCGTTTAGCCAAATGATCATCCAAAAGGAGAATACATGAGATGAGGCAATGCCACCATCAATTTATAGAAAGTGAAAATTCATCTTTAGGATGCCTTGTTCTGATCCCTAAAATCATGCATATGCAAATTTGGCCATTTTCTTAATTGGGATGACAAGCTAACTGTTGAGATTTTCTTCCTTGATAAAGTACATCGAATCTTGATTCAAGTGACCAATTATTCAATTTCTAATGCATGCATGTCTAGGAGCTTGCTTGATAGGGTTAGTTTGTATTAAATCTTTATATGAGTCATCCTCAAGTTCTACATCGCTTCGACTGAGGAGATGACTCCCAACAAACCTCTCTCCTCATATGTCGATGACTTGGGGGCCTCCTTAACTACCAAACCATTAACTTTCTAGGAGGAAAGTGCAGTTAGAGCTAAAGTTTCCAAATGTTGTCTGACTGTTCTATTAATGATGACTTGGAGACATTCATGCTTTGCTTGGAGGCCTGGTCTTCACCATTGATTGGATGGAATGTCACCTCCAAAGAGACCCACTGAGAGGGTTTGGTCAGCGTGCTAACCCATGAGACTCATCTTCCAACTAGACTCTAAGTCTATGTGGATAGTGGGGTACTCTGAGGAACATAGTTATTGGCCACCAGCAAGGAGGTCTTCCACCTCTAGAACTACCTCTGAATTTGCCTCTTCCTCTACCTGGTGGGGGTTGAGTCATCCTACCCATGTGATCATATGGAGGAACAAACTGTGGGCAGAATCTAACATCTGGCTCTACCTCTTCCTTGGAGTCTGATTCTCGTTTACTTGTACTTTTTTCCCTTTTTCTTTTCTTTTCATTTTCTTTTTTCTTTTGTTTCTTTTTTTTGTATTTTGAACTTTCCCCAAGTTCACAAGAATAGTCTTTTTGATTTGGAGGAAGATAGTAGCATCTTCATAAATCTCAACCTCTCTCGAGAATGTAAGTCTCCTTTGACATAATACTCGATTTTACCTCTTCTAAATTTGATGCACTGGTGCAAAGAGGATGGAACCATATTATTTGCATGTATCTAAGGCCTACCAAGCAAAGCAGTGAAAGATGTATCTGAATCGATTATGTAGAACTTGGGTTCGCCTTTTCTATCTATCTCTAGGTAACACTATGGAGCCAAATCCCTCTCTTGTTCATTGAATCCTCAACATCATCCCATCTCCTCGAGTTGAGATGATCCTCAAGTAGGGTTTTAGACTCATAATTTTCACTGATGCACCTTGATCAACTAACACCTTGGAGAGTTTAATCTATCCATATCCACCGTGATGTAGGGGATGGGTTGTGCTCCATTGTCCCAAAAGAAGGTCTTCATCGAATGTAACTCCTTTCTCTCTTGAAAAACATGCCTCCTCTCTAGGCGAGCTAAGCATATTTCTAGATCAAGGAGGGCTTTGATCAATGACTCCCTCATCTCTTTATAAGAAGGGCATCATATATGCTTAGTTTAGGAAACTTTCTGTGTGAGGACATTGTAGTCAACTCGGTTGGTCCTCCACAAGCATATAGGTGGAGAATCATGTGGAGGGGCATCTAGACTACTAGCCAATGACTTGTTTACCCTTATCCGAGGTGCTACCCAAGGTAGAACTTTGCCACTATGAAGGTTGACTTGTGACTTAGATAGTTTAGTGGAAAGTTCTACATCATGTTCACCTAGCTTCTCTATAGGAACTTAAAGTTAGATGACTCCAAATCTATCTCAATGGATGAACGTGATTTAGGAATGGGTAATCCATTTAAAAATTAGAAAGGAGTGGATCCTAACTGTTATAATTTTTAATACTTGGAGAGCTTTCTATAGGAATGAAATCATCAAGATCATCAAAAGTAGAGAGAAGCTAATCAGTCTTCTTCTTCTTCATTAATTTCTTAGATTGGATGAAGCTACAAAATAAAAAATCAGTAAAGTGAGCGAGCGAGATTTGGCACCCCTCCACTCCAAGACGACTGCTAGAAGAAGAATTGGCTGAAGGAACTATGGTTGTAACTCAAGGGAGGCCTACTCTGGTTACACCTAATGTGCTATCCGCAAGTGCAAGCTGCTGTTGGGCTTCTACCTCCCTCAAGTTGTCCTTAGCAACTTGCAAACCTTCTTAGAGTTGGAGGTTTGAGCTGCTGCACCCACAAGGGTAACTTTTGATTTTAGAAATTATTTTCTTGGAAGGTTTGAGATGAAATATCCCAACCTTCCTCTATCTTAAGAAGATGTGTATAAGGGTTGTTCTAGTAAGTATTTCTTAGGGATGATAATGACACGACTTGTAGCTGCTCAAATCCTTAAAGGTAAAAGCAATCTTCCAAGATATGCATGTGTGGGGAAAAGTTTAGATCATGACACTTGCCCACATCTTCCTCTAGCAGAGTTGAAAATCAAGCTTCTTTAAGAGGTTCTTAAAGAACTTCCTAACTATCCTTTGAATGAATAAGGTTTATTCAATTTATTGGAAAAGTAGTAAGTGATAGTTACTCGATGGTGGATAAGAATATCACGATGTGGATGGGGGATACTACTTAGTAGGTGCGCGGCGGCCGTAAATTGAGGTTAATATGACAGCAAGGTGGTAGAGGAGTGCAGCTCGGGAGAGTCAAACCCCGGTTCTTCCCCTTATCAACCATTGTGATTGCCCCCTTTTTTCTTAAATGCCTTGTGGTTTGGGCTTGTCGATTGATCTTGGAAAGGTAACTATTTGGCCTCCTTGTATTAATTTTCTCAAATGCCTTAATGGTGAACCCTTTAAGCATGAAGTGAGCCATGAATATTCTTGAGTAGAATTTCAATGGCATGCTGTTCAGATAGCCATGGTTCACATTTCAATTAAATTATGCCATCTAAGAATTCAATCAATGGACTCACCTGGGTATTGAGCTACAGATCGCCTAGTTACCCTTTCGAGCTCCAAATCTTCTTAATAAAGAGTCTAACTCAAGAAATGTCTTCACTAAACCATCGGGTAGTTCAACATACCAATCATATGCGATGCCTGGCAAGCTATTGACGAAGAGGCGAAATAAGAGTGCATCGCTGCCACCGACATTGCAACATTCGACTCTGAAATGTGGTATGTGCTTCCGGGAGTTCCCACCACCATCAAAAATTTTGAAGGATGGAGGCACAAAGCCCTTAAGGTATTGGACACCATCAAATTCCTCTAGGTAGGGTCTACCCTTTGGAACATATGAGCCACCTCGAGATTGCACCAATGCATCCCTCACCTATTGCTCCATCATGTATTTGATGTCTTTTTCATGTGGAGGTGCTATCCACCACCTTCTTATATCTCACTATCTCCTACAAGAATGCATCTAGATGATCTAAAGTGTGTGTCAACTCTCCACGAGAGAAGGCTGAAATCGAGTTAAATTCCAATGCGACACTATCATCATCAACTCTTAGATCTTCTTCCCCATTTGATCAATATGATCATCCCTCTGCCTAAGCTGGTGAAGGAGGTACTAAGTTGAATGGATGGTATCATCCTCTTCAACTACAATACCTTCCTAACTGTGTTGATCTCTCTGAAGGGACCCCTTAGTGTCGACCATGTGAACTTCAGTCGAATCCTCAAGGAGATCATCCTCATATAGATCAAAGTTGACCTTTCCCTCCTCATAATCTGATCAATCACTCCTTAGAAGCTCTCTCTTTTCTGTAAAGTATTGTGCTAAAATATCATCTAAGAAATGATCTAACCGCATAAATACGCTAATGATGCAGGGTTGTGCTCACCGATGCACCTAACACCGCCTAGAGTGCTCTTGGAGGGTCATGATAGCTATAAGGATATTCTCATGACTGCTCATGGGCGGAGTAGTGTCCCTAAGGAGATCTACTATCATGGGGACTGCAGAACTATCCCCTTCCTCTTCTACAGCTACTCTCGATAGTGGTTGTGGTGTGACCACGATGCTGCATGTCGCCACTCCTTCTTCACCAAGATTGAAGTGGGAGGTCGAGTAGGTGAACTCGTCCTTACCTCAGTAGGTGGAGTAGATGAAGTGGGATCCTTTGGTCATAGCCGGATCACCAAGGGGGCTTTTCTCCCGATATCTTCTATGCCTTTATAGGCAGTGGATGGTGGGTGATGGTGGGCGAGGAGTGGATCGGTGGAGACAACACTCTACCCTCGGGGCTTTCCCTGACTGGTGGTACCAAGATATGCTATCGCCCCATCGGCCCTAATGGCCCATGATTGGAAATCAACTAGAGCGGAGGTCATCACTATTTAAACCTTCATCGCCTCGCCCCTAACGAGCCGCTACTTGGGCCTCTAATGTCATCAATGCTTGGTAACACTAATGGATGACCTCAAGTCAAATAATGTGAAACGTCCATGTACCTACCTACCATAATACCATTCGTAGATTAGCATAGGACTTCTTCCTGCCCCTAGCCAAAATCTCATACTATGTAGGAGGTGGAGGCAATGCAGCTGTCCTCTGATAGTCCTCCTCTTCATCTGATGTCGAGAGGGGTGGAATTGGTTGCAAGTCAGTAATGGGGAAACCTCGCAAGGAGAACCCTCCTCTATAATGTGGGATGTAGCATCCATTTCCTGGGTGGCACGCTCATGGTGCCGCTGATCTTTATCGCCTCATGTTGCACCATTGACGAGCAAGGTGGTGAGAGCTAGATCCTACCGGGGAAGGCTATCTCCAAAGCCGATAGCCTTTTCCTTAGGGGGACCAATGAGGAGGTGCTAGCAATGCACCGAAGTAAGAACAACTGACCGAGTATGAACCGAATGACTAGAAGAACCACCTTCCTCTTCAGGGAAGGATACTCAATGTCGGAAGGGTCGATGATGAGATTTGCCCACCACCTCATCCCGCTAACAAATGAGAGGCCTCGCAAGTGATGTGGGCTCCTCAAATCCTCAGCCAAAGAACACTAAATGGGTGGAGTCACTCTGAGGGAGGCTAGCCTGATCCAGGGCCAAATCCCTCAATGTAAAGGTGAAAACAAACTTCGAGAGGCCATGTGTGAAGACCGCAAAGACGCAGACCGATCGAGAGCTATATGCTGTATTTGTTGAAATATAACTTATATTTGCCTGATATTTATTCATGAAAGTAATAAAGTTTGGAGTTTTGACCCACACTCAATTCAAATATGTTAAGTGGGTTCATTGGAGAGATTTGGATGTTTTGGAAGAGATCCTTTTTCCATTTGATTTTTTATTTTAGAACCCATACTCAACCAATTTAGGTAAGGGGGGTTTAAAAATTTGAGGAGAGATTTTTTTTTTAGATTTGGAGATTGTTTGCATTTTATGTTTCTTGTTTGAAAATATATGGATGAAAGAACCTCTACTTAGCAAATTTGGGTATGCTAAGAAGAGGTTGTTATTATGTGTTTCAGATATTTTTGCTTATGAAGATTTGATTGTGTGATATTTTGATTTGAGAATGGGACTCCCTACTTAACAAATTTGGTATGTTAAGTAGAGGCCACATGTGTTTGATTTATGCATGAAGATGAGACTTTCACTTAACAAATTTGGTATGTTAAGTGAAAGCCAAATGTGATTGTGAGATAGATTTATTTTTTTTTGAAGATGGGAGTCCCACATAACAAATTTGGTATGCTAAGTGAAAGCCCCAAATGTGTTTGAGATATGTTTGTTTTCCTTTGAAAATGAGACTCTCACTTAACAACTTTGGTATGTTAAGTGAAAGCTCAAGTGTGGTTGATATAAAAAATTGGATCCATCAACTGTGTGTTGAAAGGAGACCCTCACTTAACAAATTTGGTATGTTAAGTGAAAGCCTAAATGTGTTTTATATGTTTTTGAAAGTGGGACTCCTACTTAATAATTTGGTTTGTTAAGTGGAAATCAAAGTATTATATGACTTGAGAATGGGATTCTCACTTAACAAATTTGGTATGTTAAGTGGGAATCTAATATGGTATGGTTATGTGATTCTTACTTAACAAATTTGATGTGTTAGATAAAACCAAACATATGCTTTGAAAATGAGACTCCTACTTAGCAAATATTGGATATGCTAAGTGAGAACCTAAATGTATGTTGTTTTTTTTTTTTTTTTTGAAAATGAGACTCTCTCTTAATAAATTGAAATTATTAAGTGAAGATCAAATTTATGTTTTGATAATGAGACCTCCACTTAACAAATTAAAATTGTTAAGTGAAAGTCAAATTTATGTTTTTAGAAATGATACCCTCACTTAACAAATTGAATATGTTAAGTGAAAATCAAATTTTTTGTCTTGAAAATGAGACCCCCACTTAACAAATTAAAATTGTTAAGTGAAGGTCAAATTCATGTTTTGAAAATGAGACCCCCATTTAACAAATTGAAATTGTTAAGTGAAAGTCAAATTTTATGTTTTGAAAATGAGACCCCCACTTAACAAATTGAAATTATTAAGTGAAGGTAAAGTTTTATGTTTTTGGAAATGAGACTCCCACTTAACAAATTGAAATTGTTAAGTAAAAGTCAAATGTTTGATTCAAATAGAGATCCTCACTTAAAAATTTGGATATGTTAAGTGGGAATCAAATATGGCATGATTTTTTTAAAAGAACCTCCATGTTAAGTGAAATCATGGATTTAGATTTTTAAAATTTGGATTTTGTGAGTTTCTTGAAAGGTGCTTTTAGAAAGTGTCATTTTTTTTTTTGAAAGGAATTATTTTCTTTAAATTTTATGATGAATCTTACCTCACAAAACTAGTGGTGAGGAGGTTCTAAATTTTATTATCTCCCCTTTCGTTGATAAATTATGTTTTCACCTATTGGGGAACCCAACATGTGTTTCAAGACCTACATGGAGTGAGGTCCAAAAACCTAAAGGTCCCAAGATCCAATGGTTTTAAGGTTTAAATCTCGTGGTTTGATGGCTACTTCCCTTGGAGGGGTCCACTTGGCTTTTAGGCTGATTTGGAAATGACATGGGACATGCTTGGGTCAGGTTCGACTAAGTCCTAGGGTCCTATAAGTTGGTTTGGAGGGATTTGGCTTCATTTGGTCAAATCCATTTGGGCTAGGTTAGGTTGGATTGACCAATTGGTCAAATTGTATCAAACTAAGGCTTGGGTTAGGTTCATATGATGATTTAGGATATTTTGGTTCAATTAATTTTGATTGGTTTGGCTTAGGTTTGAATTTAACTCATTTAGATTCAAAAGGTTCAAATTGGTCAAGTTGACAAATTTGACCAATTTAGGTTGGGTTAGGTGTTGAGTCAAGTTCAATTGGTTGATTAAAAATGATTGTAGGCTTTGGTTTTGTTTAATTTAGAATTACTTTAAATTTTGGTCAATTTGACCTTAGAGATCAATTTGGGCTTGGTTAGGTCAAGTTGACCAATTGGTTAATTTGGATTCAATCATGGCTTTGGTCAAGTTGAACGAGTAATTTAGATTGAACTTGAGCTATTGGTTGTAATTAATTTGGATTAAACTATGATTGACCCATTTTGGCTTTTTAGGCCAATTTAGGTCAACTTTAGGTCAAGTGGCCAATTAGGCTTGATTTGGCTCAATGGATAGCTTGGTCATATTCAATCATTGATTAGAAATGGGTTTGAGCCAATGGTTTTAATCAATTTGGTATATGATGAATTTTGGCTAGTTTGAGTTTCATTTGGGCTAAGTGTTGACTTGGTCAAAGGCTAGGTTTGACTTGGTTTGACCCAATTCAATGTGGTTGATCACCCCATGATGATTGTTGATCATGACTGAGGTTTAGATGGGCTTAGTTCAATCCAATTTAGGTTGGATTAGAACTTTTTCAAAAAGGTCCTTTAGATCACTTTAAGTCAAGTGAG
>CM038219.1:144479411-144700167 GCA_021442155.1 Cymbidium sinense
TAGGTTACGAGATTGCTACTTCCCTTTATGGGCCATGAACATAAATCCTCACCTCTTAGGCATTTCCATGGTCTTGTATCATGGAATTGTAAGCCCTAGATTTCTAATAAAAATTCAACTCAAATAATTAAATCACGTCAATTTCAAAAATATAAAGCCCAACCGTAGGATAGTTTGGGATGCTTACTAGGCCTCCTAGTATCCTAAGAATCTCCCGCTTATCTTCCTTTGTCTTGATAATAACTCCCAATCCCACTTGATCTTCTAAAATAAACCAATCGATTGGTAGTCCTATCTTTGAATTCTTTGGAGACAATGATCATTTACCTTAATCGAGAGTATTCTTAAGAAATCTTATTCCTTAGGATGTAATTAACTAGGGGGTTGCCTCCATACGAAACTTAACGAACCCAGTTTAAATTAAACCTTACTTTACTTTTCCATGTAAAGTTAGGGAAGAATCTCTGGTACATTCTGAAGACCCATAGTCCTTAGAGTACATATTAAGGTGATTAGGTCCATTTGTAGGATGGTGACTTCTGTCTCTTGAGATAGTACATCATTCCTCAATGTTGTACCTAATCACCATAAGAACAACGTATGCGGATCTGCATGGTGCCCAACACAAGAAGTGTTTTGATTATTTTTGTTCTTCATTTATTTCTTTTCTCTCTCTGAGAAGATTAGATGAAGGATGAAAATATTTCACCATGGATTTTTCTGGCGACTCCGCTGGGGACGGTTCCTCTCTTCATCTTTGGTAAATGATCATTATCTCCAAGTATCGATAGTGGGTTGGTATTTTATATGAATCCAAGACTATCTTTCTTTTCTGTTGGCACTTAGTTTATTTCATCCTTAAGCTAAGCTAGCCAACATCTTTAGGTTTTAGGACCTCACTCTGTGTGGGTATTAAAATCTCTATTGGGTTCCCCAATTGGTGAAAATAAAAATTTAATAAAAAGAAATAACTAAAGACTTCCTCCTTACCATTTTATGGTAAGGAAAGGTTCATTCAAAAATAAAGAAATCCTTTATAAAAAATATCAATTTCCAAAAGCACATTTTCAAAATGCACATAATAAAATGTTTTGCACAAATTTTTTTGTAAATCACCCTCATCCAACAATCTTCATGATTGTTATATGAAGGATCATTTCAAAATAAAATCCAAAATCATATTTTCCAAAAGCATAAATGAACATCTTCATTCAATTTATTGAATGAAGATGTCATTTTCAAATAGAAATCAACAATCACATTTTCAAAATAAAATCAACAACCTCTTTCTAAAAGTAAAATCAACAATCATATTTTCCAAAAGCACAAATGAACATCTTCATTCAATTTATTGAATGAAGATTTCATTTTCAAACAAAAAAACAATCTCTTTCCAAAAATAAAATCAACAATCAAATTTTCCAAAAGCACAAATAAACTTCTTCATTCAATTTATTAAATGAAGATTTCATTTTCAAAACAAAATAAAAACCCACATTTTCAAAAAAAAAAAAAATCACAGTTTCAACAATAAAATCAACAATCACATTTTTCAAAACAAATCAACAATCACATTTTCAAAATAAAATCAATAATCATCTTTTCCAAGAAATAAAATCAAGAATCATATTTTCCAAAAGCACAAATGAACTTCTTCATTTAATTTATTGAATGAAGATTTCATTTTCAAAGCAAAAATAAAACCAACAATCCTTCTCAAAAATAAAATCCAAAATCATATTTTCCAAAAGCACAAATGAACATCTTCATTCAATTTATTGAATGAAGATTTCATTTTTGAACAAAAATCAACAATATCATTTTCAAAATAAAATCAACAATCTCTTTCTAAAAATAAAATCAATAATCATATTTTCCAAAAGCACAAATGAACATCTTCAATCAATTTATTGAATGAAGATTTCATTTTCAAAAAAAAAAAATCAACAATCACATTTTCAAAATAAAATCAACAATCTCTTTCCAAAAATAAAACCAAAAATCATATTTTCTAAAAGCACAAATGGACATCTTCATTCAATTTATTGAATGAAGATTTCATTTTCAAAACTAAATAAAAAAAATCACATTTTGAAAAACAAAATCAAAAATAAAATTTTCAACCACAAAATCAACAATCACATGTTTCAAAACAAAATCAGCAATCACATTTTCAAAAGAAAATCAATAATCATCTTTTCCAAAAAATAAAATCAACAATCATATTTTCCAAAAGCACAAATGAACTTCTTCATTTAATTTATTGAATGAAGATTTCATTTCAAATCAAAAATAAAACCAACAATCCTTTTCAAAAATAAAATCAACAATCATATTTTTCAAAAACACAAATGAACATCTTCATTCAACTTATTGAATGAAGATTTCATTTCCAAAAAAATGAAATCAACAATATCTTTTAAAAATAATAATAAATAAATAAATAAAATCAACAATCATCTTTCCATACTTTAAACAAACATTTGGATTTTTCATTTAGCATACCCAAATATACTAAGTGAAGATCCTCTTTTCAACAAAAAAAACCAAAATAAAAATAAAAAATAAAACAACATTTGATCTTTCATTTAGCATACTGAAATTTGTGAAATGAAGATCCTCTTCTTCAAAAATCAAAATCAAAATTAACAAAAGAAAAAAAAACACATTTGGATTTCCTTAGCATACTTAAATTTGCTAAGAATCCTCTTTTTCAAAAATAAACAAAAAGAAAACAAAAAAACAAAACCACATTTGGACTTCCTTAGCATACCTAAATTTGCTAAGAATCCTCTTTTTCAAAAAAGAAAAAGATAACCACATTTGGATTTCCTTAGCATACCTAAATTTGCTAAGAATCCTCTTTTTCCAAAAACCAACAAAAAACACATTTGGATTTCCTTAACATACCTAAATTTGCTAAGAATCCTCTTTTTTCAAAAACCAACAAAAAAAACACAATTGGATTTCCATAGCATACCTAAATTTGCTACTCTTTACAAAAAGCAACAAAAATAAAACATATTTGGATTTCCTTAGCATACCTAAATTTGCTAAGGATCCTCTTTTTAAACAATCAACAAAAATAAAACACATTTGGATTTCCTTAGCATACCTAAATTTTATAAGAATCCTCTTTTTAAAAATCTTCAAAAACAAAACACATTTGGATTTCCTTAGCATACCTAAATTTGTTAAGAATCCTATTTTCAAAAATGTTCAAAAATAAAACACATTTGAATTTCCTTAGCATACCTAAATTTACTAAGAATCCTATTTTCAAAAGTCTTCAAAAATAAAAACACATTTGGATTTTTCATTTAGCATACCCAAATTTGCAAAATGAGGATTCCATTTTCAAAATCACATGATTCACAAAACAAGCAAACAAAAGAGATGAATTTGTTTTCAAACACCTCACTTAGCATACCCAAGTTTGCTAAGTGAGTGAATCTAAAATCACAAATCAAAACAAAATCAATTGACCCTTTACTTTAACATACTCAAATTTGTTAAATAAATGGTCCTCAAACCAAAAAATGAAAATAAAATATGAACCTATGGAAGCATCAATCTCTCCAAAAATATTTTAACCCATTTCCAACATACACAAGTTTATTGAAAATGGATTCTACTTTCAAAAATCTCCTTTCCAATCAATTCAAAATCTCTTTTCTAAATTCATTTGAGCCCGACTTAACACTTTCAAGATGTTGACTGTGGGTTCAAATTCTAAATCAAAATTTAAAAATCAACAAAGTAGAAATCTAATTTGAACTTGTTTTCAACATTATAGACTTTCAATCATTTTTCAATTAGCTTAGTTTATCAATTCAGTTTGAATGGCAGCATAGATGTATGTTTTCATATTTCCTTTTAGGATGGACTTGGCAATGGATCGGGCTAGCCTCCCACAGTTTGACTTCGCCTTCCTCATCCACTTTGGCTGAGGCTTTGAGGGGGCTAGGATCACATGTGAGGGGACCACCCTCACGATAGTCAACAGAAGCATGGTGGCCAAGAAGAAGCCGGTCATCAAGGTTGACATGCCATCTGACTCAGAGATTTCCTCACTAAAGAGGATGATTATGGCAGTTCCCACACCAATAGTTGTTTCAGTGCCAGTGCGCCCAGTTGTTCCCCTTGCTGCCCTAGTGTGGGCTAGCACCCACTCGCTAGCTCCCTCCAAGGGGAAGGCTCCCCTGATTCCAGGGATTATCTCCCCTGCCTTCAAGATTGGGTCTAGTTCCCATACTGCTCGACCTACCAGGGTTCAGCACAGAAATAAGAACTGCATGATCAAGCAGTACCATACCGCATAGCCAGGGAGTTGGGGGTAGATACTCAGTCCGCTATAGAGGAGTTTCCTATCGTTTCCCTTGGTTACAAAAAATAAGTTCCACCCTCTCTCTGGATCTGATAGAGAGGGTGTTAGGAGGATTTTAGCTTCACCTTCACCCAGCGATAGTTTGCTCTAGTGATAGGATGAAGTCATATCGACCTTGTCGGTTCTATGCAGTAGCGAGCCTATGGATGATCAGAGTCTAGGGCTCAGTTTGATTTATGCACAGTCATTCCCAACTATGTGGGTAGACATATTAGGCAGAAGAGGGCCAGGGAGGCTCATACATTAGTGCATATTACTATCAAGCGGCGAGGTAACGGCTCGGTAGCCTCGACTTGTCAACTTTCAGTTGGTGCTACCCACGCCTACCATACTGATATCATCTTCTTGATGGGTACAACCCACCATAAGAGAGGAGCTCCTATTCAGAGAGAGTCGGTGGTGCCTCCACCACACTGCTCCACTCTACACTCACCATCTCCTGTACATGTTCCATCATTTACTGTTCTAGCAAAGGCCATGAAGGCTGCATCGAGGGAGAAGAGAACCCCATTGGTGATCTGGCTATGGCCAAGAGATCCATTCCATCTATGCCACCTACTAAGGTGAGGTCGAGCTCTCCTGCTTGACCTTCTACCCTTATGGTGAAGAAGGAATGGTGACCTCAGAGTATAGTAGTTATTCCATCACCACCATCAGCACTGTGTGGGTGTAGCGTTGAGGGAGGAAGAGACAGTTCAGTAGCCCTTATGGCTATTGATCTTCCTAGGAGTACCACTCCACCTAAATCCAGTAGTAATTAGAAATATATATCCTCTAGTGAGCATAGTCCTCACAAGATCGCTCTCTTAGGAGGTTAGATGTTTATCTGTTCATGATAGTGATCCTACTACCAGTCAGACTTGATCTTTTATACCTGTTCTGTTGGACCGATCCCTAGATGACATTGTAGCTCAGTATGTAGTGGAGAAGAAGAAAATCTTAGGATATGCCTGGTCTAATTTAGAAGATGAAAATATCATTTTGATCCAAATGAAGGCAATCTATTACAGGATTCAGCAGGGGTACACATGGTAGATACGAGGGGTTCCCTCCTTCATGATCAGTAGAGTTTGGAAGGTGTTGCGACTGAGTAGGAAGACATAGCCGACTCGACCTAACACCTCCTTCAATAAATAAAGTAGAAGAATGAACAAATAGATAGGATGGGGAAGAGGCTTGAAGACTTGCGATGATAGAAGCCCAGAAGCCCATGGTGCATCCTACTATAGACTAATCAACCCAGTTATTACATATCTTGGATCCAGCCAAGACTTCACCTCCGAGAAGCGGCGACACCCTCTTGTAAGGAAGGTAGTGGATAGTACCTCCATATAAGAAAGAAATATTAAAGCCATGGTTGAGTAGCGGTGAAGTATTGGCTCAAGTCTGAGGAGGATCATCAGTTCCAAAAGGTAGACCCTACCTAATGGAATTTGATGACATCCAATATCCTAAGCATTTTGTGCCACCTTCTTTCAAAGCTTCAATGGCAGGGGAACCCAAGGCGCATTGCACACTTTAGAAGCCTGTCATAACGGTGGTGGCGTGATGCTCTCCTATTCGACTTTTTGATCTTAGTAGTATAGCCTTGATTACTATCTTTGAACTTTCCAATAGTTTAGTGAAGACTTTTGCTGAGTTAGAGAAACTCTTCATTAAGAGATTTGCTGGAGCTCAACAATGGGTGACTATAGGTGATCTCATTGTGGTTCAATAATACCCTGGTGAGTCCCCCATTGATTATATTCTTAGATGATGCAATTTGAGTATGAAATGTGAACCGCAGCTGTCTAAGTAGCACACCATTGAAATTTTGTTGAAGAATATTCATGGCCCGGTCTCCTTCATGCTCAAAGGTTTTACCATCAAAACATTTGAGAAACTAATCAACAAGGTGGCTAGCATACAAGGAGAAGCCAAACAGTTGCCTTTTCCAGACCAATCAATAAAGTCGAAGCCATATAAATCTTATGAGAAGAAGCCCGGGGTAGTGATAGTAGTAGACGAGGGGAAGCAGCTAGCCAGAGAGCATTTTAAGAGACCTCAAGCTCCACAACCATCACTTCCACCTCCTCTGCCACCACCGAAGCCATCCTACTGGCCACCACAGTAGCTCCCATGGCCTTCACCGTCTCCTCCTTAGCCATATCCACAATAGTAGTTGTACACATACCCGCCACTAGGTAGCTATGGTCCACCTACTCTTTTGGATAAACTCAACAAGCCTTATTCATTTAAGAGGAAGGTAATCAGGAAAATTTTTAAGATTCTCTTAAAGAAACTTGATTTTCATCTACCCAAACCTAAAAGGCCTAAGGAAGTGGGAAAATGTAATGATCTTAACTTTTTTTCCCTACCACTGCATGTTAGTTTACATTTTGGAGGATTGCTTTACATTCAAGGATTGGCTTGAGCATAGCTTCAAGACCGGAGATATAGTTATCTCGAAGGAATACCTTATGGAACAACCATCTAGTTTCATTAGGGTAATCCTTGGGGATACTTGCAATCCTTCCAAAACTAAAGAAGGTTGGGATATCTCCTTATCCGTACCTCTAAAAAAGATTGTGTCCAAAATCAAGAAACATTACTTATAGGTGCACGGCGGCTTGAACCTCAACATCAAAAAATGTTTGCAAGTTATCGGGACAACCAGGGAAAGGGGAGCTTAGCGGTGCCTATGCCAACTAGAGGCCAAGTAGCACAACCACCGATCGAGTCTAGCCTCTAGTCCACCATTGCAGCTACTACATTAGCAAGCACCTCTACTTGAGCTACTTCTTCCTCTAGTAGACATCTTATATCTATGAATGAGGGTATCAAATCCCTCACCCCTCCAATTTTACTTGATTTCTACTATGTACCTCCTTCAAAATCTAAGAAATTGAGGAATAAAGCTAGTTTGAATTATATTTGTGTCACGTCTGATGGGTTGTCTAACTCTATTCCTAATGAAAACTCTTCAAGTCTAAACAACAATTATAACAACTCTGATCTTCCTCTTTCTGATTCAGAGTTGAACTTTCCTTCTCTGAATACTATGGGTTTACCTCTTGAGATAGGCTTAGAATCATCCAATTTTGAGGGTCCTATAGGAGAAGTTGTAGGTGAGCTTGACGAGCAGGTAGAATCTCCCATTAGCTTGCCATAAGAGATCACTGAAGTCAACCTCCATAATGATAATGTTCTACCTCCTACGGTTGCACCTCAAGATACGGGGAAACAAGTCATTGGTTCAGATAATCGAGAAGCCACTCCACAGGATGCTCCACCCTTGGATATGATTGTGGAGGATTAGCCCAAAGTGGACTACAATCTCTTCTCTCACTTGCAAAAGTTTCCATCTAAGTTAAGCATATATGATGCCCTTATCTTATCCAAAAAGATGAGGGAATCATTAATCAAGGCTCTTATTAATCTAGAGATATGCTTAGCTTAGCTGACCACTATTGGAGAGGAGGCACATTATTTCGAAGCCTATAGGACTTTCAGTTCTCATCGATCATGGGTGCATCGGTGTGAACATTATGAGTCTAAAGACCCTTACTTATTTGAGGATCGATATCTCCACACTCCGAGGAGATCGGATGATGTTGAGAGGATTCAATGAAGCAGGGCGAGAGGGCTTTAGGTTCTATAGTGTTACCTTTGAAGATAGGTGACTGGAAGACTAAAGCCAAGTTATATATCATTGATTCAAATACTTCATTTATCACTTTGCTCGGTTGGCCTTGGATACATCAAAATAAGATGATTCCATCCTCCCTCCATCAATGCATCAAGTTTAGGAAGGATGGGATTGAATACCGTGTCAAAGGAGATGAAAAGCTATTTTTAGTTAGAGAGGTTGAGATTTATGAGGATGCAACCTACTATCTTTCTCAAAATAACTTTTCTCATGAACTTGGTCAAAATTCAAATTCAAAAGAAAAAGAAAAAAAGAAAAAGAAAAAGAATAGAAAAATGAAAGTCTAAGTGAATAAGAAAAGGATACTAAGGAAGAAGTAGAGTTGCATATCACATTCCACCCACAGTTCATTCCATCATATGGATATGTGGGTAGAATGACTCGACCTCCACCAGGTAGAGGCATAGAAAGACATAAAGGTAGTTCCAGAGGAGGAAGATCCCCTGGTTGGCAGCAAGTCAACAAGGGTTATATTCCAGTTCATAGAGTACCCCTACTATTCACATAGACTTAGAATCCAGCTCGGAGGATGAGTCTAATGTGATTAGCATACCAGGCAACCCTCTCAGGGAGTTTCATTGGAGGTGACACTCTAGCCAGATAATAATGAAGACCAGTCCTCCAAACAAAGTATGAATGTATTGGAATCAAATGCATGTGAAACTATCAGGCAGCAGTTAGGAACCTTAGCTCTAACCTCACTTTTCTCTCAAAAAGTTAAAGGTTTAGTAGTTAAGGAAGCCCCTCAGTCTTCCAAGGATGTCAAGCTAAAGAGAATCCTATTGGGATCATCATCTTCAAGTCCAGAACCTGATGTAGGACTTGAGGATATTTCAAATAAAGTATTAATGGAATTACCTTTTGACTGGTACTCGCCTTGTGTTCTTAATATTGCGAAGAAGGGTTTGATTCTTTATATATGGTCTAAGCACATATTAGAGTACTTCAAAAAGTTATGGAATAATAGAGGCATGGATACACAATCAAGATACTAAGATTGATGCATGGGTCTAGTCGATGACGATGATTACTGTTTAGTTATCACCAATCATCTAGAGTCTGATAGGTTCTTTTCACACTACACTAATCCTTATGAGAATGTGTGTTTAGAAACTTCAAATGATCCAGATGATCTCTAAATCAAAGATGCACCACCATATTTTGAAGAGGAGATCCATTCAATAATTGTTAAGCTTAAAGAAATCAACCTTGGGACAAAAGAAAATCCACACCCGACATATATCAGTCGTTGCTGAATGAAAAAGGAACTAATGGCATGGTTAGGCTATTGACTGAGTTTAAGGACTGCTTTATAAGGAACTATGAAGAGATGCTTAGATTATCTCCAGATTTAGCAGTCCACAAACTAGTAGACACTAACCAACCCTATCAAGCAAGCTCCTAGGCATGCGATTAGAAATCAAATAGTCATTTTAAAGTCAAGCGATCGATAGTAGTTTCATTAGGGAAGAAAAATACCCTACCTAGTTAGCCAGTGGTGTACCAGTTAAGAAAAAGAATGGCCAAATTCGCATATGCATCAATTTCAGGGACTTAAATAAGGCATGACCTAAGGATGAGTTTCCTCTTCCTATACCAGAATTAATGGTGGACATCACCTCATCTCATGTAGTTTTCTCCTTCATTGATGGGTCATCTAGCTACAACCAAATCAAGATGGCCCCCGAGGATGAAAGAAATACTACTTTCTAAACCTCGATCAAAATCTATTATTATTAAGTCATGCCTTTCAACCTTAAAAATCGGTGCTACTTACCAATGAGCCATGACTTAGATCTTCAATGAACTCATCCATCATCAGGTTGAGTGTTATGTCGATGATCTAGTTGTTTAAAGAAAAGAAAATGAAGACCATCTCTTTGACTTGAGAGTATTTTTTGAATGGTTAAGACAATATAACTCAAAATGAATCCCCTAAAGTGTGCATAAGGAGTAACTTCAGAGAAATTCCTTGGGTTTGTTTTCAACATCGGGAATAGAAATAGATTTAGAAAAGATCAAAGTTATCTTAGAAATACCACCTCCCAAAATTTAACTCAACTCAGATCCTTCCAAGGATGGTTGGCGTATCTAAGACGCTTCATCTTCAACCTATCAGGGAGATGCAAGCCATTTTCAGCACTTGTCAAAAAGGATGCCAAGTTCAAGTGAGATGATAAGTGTCAGCATGCCTTTGAAGATATCAAGCAGTATTTGGTAAAGCTACCGGTTCTAGCAGCCCCTATCCTGGGCTGACACTCATCATCTAAACTATTGTATTGGATGACCCCCTTAGTGCTTTGTTGGCCCGGGCCAACCTGAGGAAGGAGAGTGCTCTCTACTCTCGCCATCATCGATTCCTGAAAGTGAACTACCCAACTACTGAAAAACTTTGTCTAGCTTTAATCTTTGTATCCCAAAAGCTATGACACTATATGCTTTCTCATAAGGTGAACTTGATTAGAAGAATCCACTACAGTATCTTATGACATGGCCAATGCTATCCAGACATTTGGCACATTGGTCAATGATTCTCTCACAGTTTGATATCACATTGATACCCCTCTGTGCGGTAAAAGGTCAAGCACTAGCGAATTTCTCAACAGCACACCCACTTCCTGTTGATTCTTCGCTCAGTGATGATCTCCCCGATGAATAAATCATGAACTTAGGAGAGGTTGCAACCACTGATGGGAGATGTATTTTGATGTTAAGCTTCCTTTCATAGAAGGGAAGCACCACAATCTACTCTTCCATGAAAGGTAGGGGTAGGAATAGTTCTCTTAACTCCAGACTGTGACATGATAAAATTTTCATACAATCTCTCCAATCCTCCAACAACAATGAAGTATGAGGCTTTGATTGCTAGCCTGGAGTTAGTTATTACAATGTGCATCAAGAGCATCAACATCTTTGGAGATTCTCATTTGGTCATCAACTAGATTGTCGGGTCCTATAAGGTTCTGAAACCTAAGCTTCATCATTACCATGAGTATACCATGAGTTTGTTAAAACCACAAGTCACTATCTAAAGGTTCCTGGTAGAGAATGCGGTAGTATATGCTTTGGCCAAACTTGCCAAAGTATTAGCATGTATGGAAGATGAGTCCATTCTAATAAAGGTCCAAAATAGACAAGTCCTATCCCTTATTGATGTTGAACTTGTCGAGAGGCTTTCTCTTGAAGGGGAGTTTATCATTGCCAACAAAGATGTGGAGCTGGATTAGAGGCAACCGTTCATTGACTATTTGAACACTGACAAACTACCTTAAGAGAAGTCACAAGCCCATCAGGTAAAAAAGAGAGCTCTCTCCTATGCTCTCGTGGATGGCACCTTGTACCGACGGTCTTTTGATCAAATGTGGTTATGTTGTTTAGATAAACATGAAGCCCGTAGAATCATGACCGAGGTACACTCAGGTCTATGCAAAGCACATCAATCCAGTCTGAAGATGAAGACAAAGATCAAGAGACTAAGATATTATTGGCCTTTGATGATCATTGGCATGGATGTAGCTAGAAGATGCCATCAGTGTCAAGTGCAGGGTGCGGTCCTACACCAGCCACCCAATATTCTACATCCTACATTGGCCTCATGGCCATTTGACTATTGGGGTATCGACATTGTGGGTCCTATCGATCCTCTTTCTTCCA
Source organism: Cymbidium sinense (assembly GCA_021442155.1). Taxonomy (NCBI): domain Eukaryota; kingdom Viridiplantae; phylum Streptophyta; class Magnoliopsida; order Asparagales; family Orchidaceae; genus Cymbidium; species Cymbidium sinense. Next base: position 144,491,141 of record CM038219.1, read on the forward strand.
AGGGTCATCGGTTCATTCTAGTTGCCATCAACTACTTTTCCATGTGGGCGGAGGAAATCCCATTCAAAGAGATAACAGCTCAACGTGTGCTTCAATTTTTTAGGAACCATATATATAGGTTTGGGGTGCCTCAATGAATTATATTCGATAATGGTACTGCATTCAAAAGCACCAAGATCAACAGCTTCATCAGAAGACATGATATAGATTGGAGATACTCCACCATATACTACCCCAGAACAAATGGTTTAGTAGAAGCATTCAATAAATCTCTCATCCAGATACTAAACAAGACACTTGATGATAACAAGTGGTAATGGCATGAGCAGTTGGTTCAAGCCTGGTGGGCCTACTGTACCACATGCAGAGCTCCAACTCAATCTACCTCATTCTCCTTAGTGTATGTCCGAAGTCATTCTACCTTTAGAAGTTCAACTCCCATCACTAAGGATAGCATTGGTTAGCAAAATCATTAGAGAGCAAAATGCAAAGTTGCAGTTAGAAGAGCTCGAAGGTTTGGAGGAGAGACGCCTACGGGCATGCCAAAACCACGAGTTGTACAAGGCCAAAATGATTCAAGCTCACAATAAGCTAGTCTGCCCTAGGGCTTTTCAAATAGCAGAACTTGTATTAGTCCTAAGGAGACCAATTGTTGCCCATTGAAAAATGGGAGGCATGTTTGAACCCACTTGGGAAGGCCCTTTTTTCATAAAGAAGGCCTACCAAGGAGGATCTTATTAGCTCATTGATTGTAAAGGGAAACACCCGATGCTTCCAATTAATGGGCTCTATTTGAAGAAATATTACCCATAAATCATGTTTGAAAATAATTATCAACAAAAGACCAAAAATTTCATTTTAATTCATCAAAATCTTCTCTTCCTTCGAAGCGTTGTTTGCTTGTCTTATGAATCTAGCATGACGCGTTTTGGAGGATTGCTTTAGATTCAAGGGGCGGCAGCATAGCTTCAAGATAGGCATAGTCATTTTGATGGAATACCTTGTGGAACAACCATCCAATTCTATTAGGGTAATCCTTGGGGTACCGTGATCCTTCAGAACCAAAGAAGGTTAGGATATCTCCTTTTCTTGAACCTCTAAGAAGATTATGTTCAAAATCAAGAAACTTTTCTTGTAAGTGCCTGAGGCAGCTCGAACCTCCAACATCAAGGAAAGTTTGCAAGTTGTCCAAGATAACTTAGAGAAAGTGAGAGCTCAGCAGCAGCAGTAGCCTATGCTAGCCCAGGATAGCCAAGTAATGCAACCACAGACCGAGCCCAACCTCCAGACCACCATTATAGCTACTACATCAGTGAGCACATCTACATCAGCTAACTCTTCCTCTAGTAGACATCTTGTATCGGTGGATGAGGACATCAAATCCCTCACCCCTCTTACTTTACTTGATTTCTATTATGTACCTCCTTTAAAATCCAAGAAATCAAGGAATAAAGCTAGTTTGAATTACATCTGTCACTTCGATGGGTTGTCTAATTCTACTCTTACGAAAACTCTTCAAGTCTAAATAACAATTATAACAAGTCGATCTTCCCGATTGAGTTGGACTTTCCTTCTCTGAATACTGCTGGTTTGCCTCTTGAGATAGACTTGGAATCATCTAATTCAGAGGGTCCCATAGGAGAAGTTGTAGGTGAGCTTGACGAGCAGGTAGAATCTTCCATTAACCTGCTACAAGAGATCACTGAAGTCAACCTTCGTAGTGGCAAGGTTATACCTCCTAGGGCAGTACCTCAAGATAAGGGGAAATAAGTCATTGGTTTAGATGATCTAGAAGCCACTCCACAGAATACTACACCCTTGGATTTGCTTATGGAGGATCAGCCCAAGGTGAATTGCAATGTCCTCTATCATTTGAAAAAGTTTCCATCTAAGTTAAGCATATATAATGCCCTTATCTTATCCAAATAGATGAGGGAATCATTAATCAAGGCTCTTCTTAATCTAGAAATATGCTTAGCTCACGCTATTGGAGAAGAGGAAAATTACTCAAGAGAAGCTCAGAGAATCACTTTCACAGATGAAGACCTTCTTCTAGAGGACATGGAGCACAACCGTCCCCTCTATATTATAGTGCACATGGGTAGATTTAGACTTGCTAGAGTTCTCGTTGATCTAGGTGCATCAGTGGACATTATGAGTCTAAAGACCCTTGCCTATTTGAGGATTGACATATCTACACTCTAAGGAGATCATATGATATTGAGAGGATTCAATGAATAAGGCGAGAGGGCTTTAGGTTTCTTAATGCTACCTTTGGAGATAGGTGACTGGAAGACTGAAGCGAAGTAGATTTAGACTTGCTAGAGTTCTCATTGATCCAGGTGCATCAGTGGACATTATGAGTCTAAAGACCCTTGCCTATTTGATGATCAACATCTCTACACTCTAAGGAGATCGGATGATGTTGAGAGGATTCAATGAATAAGGCGAGAGGGATTTAGGTTTCTTAGTGTTATCTTTGGAGATTAGGTGACTAGAAGATTAAAGCCAAGTTCTATATCATTGATTTGAATACTTTATTCATTTCTTTTCTCGGTAGGCCTTGGATACATCAAAGTAAGATGATTCCATCCTCCCTTCATCAGTGCATCAAGTTCAGGAAGGATGGAATTGAATACTGTGTCAAAGGTGATGAAAAGCCAATTTGAGTTAGAGAGGTTAAGATATATGAGGATGGAACCAACTATCTTCCTCAAAACACCTTTTCTTGTGAACTTGAGTAAAATTCAAGCACAAAAGAAAAAGAAAAAGAAGAAAAAGAAAAAGAAAAATAAAAGTCCAAGTGAACAAGAAAAGGATATCAAAGAAGAAGTAGAGCTACATATCACATTCCAGCCATAGTTCTTTCCATCATATGGACATGTGGGTAGGATGACTTGACCTCCACCAGGTAGCGGTAGAGGTAGAAACATAAGCAGTTCTAGAGGTGGAAGACCCCCTGGTTGGCAGCCATCCAACAGGTTATGTTCTAGTTCACAGGAGTACCCCTACTATTCACATAGACTTGGAATCTAGCTTGGAGGATGAGTCTAATGTGATTAGCATACCAGCCAACCCCTCTCAGTGGGTTTCATTGGAGGTCACACTCGATCCGAACAGCGATGAATACTAGGCCTCCAGACAAAGCACGAATGTATTCAAATCAAATGCATGTAAAACTATCAGGCAACAGTTAAGTATTTTAGCTCTAACCTCACTTTCATCTCAAAAAGTTTAAGGTTTAGTAGTTAAGGAAGCCCCTAAGTCTTCCAGTGATATGAAGTCGGGGAGATTCTTTTTAGGATCATCTTCCTCAAGTCCTGAAGTTGATGTATTATTTAAGGAGAATTCATACAAAGAATTAATGGAATTATCTTTTGATTTATACTCATCGTGTGTTATCAATCTTGCAAAGGGTTTGATTCCTTATTCATGTTCTAAGCATAGGTTAGAGTTCTTTAAAAATCTATGGAACAACACAGGAGGGATACAATCGGATGACTAGGATTACATGCATGGTCCATCAATGATGATGACGCTTGGTTATCACCAACCATCTGGAGTCTGATAGGTTATTTTCACACAAAACCAACTATTATGAGGATGTGTGTTTAGAAACCTCGGATGATCTAGATGATCTCCAAATCAAAGATACATCGCCTGAATTTGAAGAGGAGATATGTTCAATAATTGACAAGCTTAAAGAAATCAACCACGAGATAGAAGAAAATCCATGCCAACATACATTAGCTCGTTGTTGAATGAAGAAGAAACCAATGACTTAGTTAGGCTATTGACTAAGTTTAAGGACTGCTTTGCAAGGAGTTTTGATGAAATGCCCAGATTATCTCCTGACGTAGTAGTCCCCAAACTAGCACTAGATATTAGCATTAGCCCTATTAAGATGCATGTGATTAGAAATCAAATAATAGGTTATTTCTGAAGTCAAGAAACTGATCAATGGTGGTTTCATTAGAGAAGAAAAATACCTACCTGGTTAGCTAGTGTCATCCCAGTTAAGAAGAAGAATGGCCAAATTCGCATATGCATCAATTTCAAGGATTTAAACAAGGTGTGTCCAAAATATGAGTTTCCTCTTCCTATACTAGAATTAATGGTGGACATCACCTCAACTCATGCAATTTTTTCTTTTATGGATGGGTCATCTGGCTACAACCAAATCAAGATGGCCCCCAAGGATGAAAGAAACACTAGTTTTCGAACCCCGGTCAGAATATATTGTTATAGGGTCGTGCCTTTTGACCTTAAAAATGCTGGTGCTACATACCAATGGGCCATGACTCAGATCTTCAATGAACTCATCCATCATTAGGTTAAGTGCTATGTTGATGATCTAGTAGTCAAGAGTAGACAAAAGGAAGACCATCTTTTGACTTGAGAGTAGTTTTCAAACAATTAAGATAATATAACCTCAAAATGAATTCCATGAAGTTTTCATTGGGAGTAGCTTCAGGGAAATTCCTTGGGTTTATTGTCTGATACCAGGGAATAGAAATAGATCTAGAAAAGAATAAAGCTATCTTTAAAATGTCACCTCCTAAGAATTTAACTCAACTTAGATCTTTCCAAGGATGGTTGTCATATCTAAGATGCTTTATTTTCAACCTATCAGGGAGATGCAAGCCATTCTTAGCACTTGTCAAAAAGGATGCCATGTTTAAGTGGGATGACAAGTTCCAGCATGCTTTTGAAGATATCAAGCAATATTTGGTGAAGTCGCCGTTCAGCCCTCAGGTAGGCCCCTCATCCTCTACACTGCTGCATTGGAAGACACTCTCGATGCTTTGTTGGCCCAAACTAATGATGAAGGGAAGGAGTGCTCTCTACTACTTCAATCATTATCTAATTCCAAGTGAACTATCCAACCATTGAAATATTTCTAGCTTTGATCTTTGCCTCCCAAAAGCTACTACACTATATGCTTTCTCATAAGATGAACTTAATTTCTAGAATCAATCCACTGCAGTATCTCATGACACATCCAATACTATCCAGATGTTTGGCATGATGGCCCATGATTCTCTCATAATTTGATATCACAATCGTACCCCTCCATCCGATAAAAGGACAAGCACTAGCAGATTTCTTAGCAGCACACCCATTTCCTATTGATTTTTCTCTTAATGATGATCTCCTTGATGAACAAATCATGAACTTAGGGGAGGTTGACAATCACCGATGGGAGATGTATTTTGACGATGCACCTTGATCTACTCTTCCGGGAAAGGCAGGGGTAAGAATAGTTCTCTTTCCTCTAGACCGCGATGTGATGAGATTATCATACTACCTTTCCAATCCACACCACCAACAATGAGTATGAGGCTTTTTTCGGTCTAGAGTTAGCTATCACAGTGTGTGTCAAGAGCATCAACATCTTTAGGGATTCTCAGCTGGTCATCAATCAGATTGTCGGGTCTTACAAGGTTCTCAAACCCAAGTTTCATCATTATAATGAGTATACCATGAAGTTGTTGGCCAAAATCCCTGAAGTCACCATCTACAAGGTTCCCCGAGCGGAGAATGCAATAGCAAATACTTTGGCCAAACCTGGCAAAGAATTGGCATGTCCGGAAGATGAGTCCATTCCAAAATAGACAAGTCCTATCTTTTATTGATGATGAATTCATCGAGAGACTTTCTCTTGAAGGGGAGGTTGCCATTACCTATAAGGACAAGGAGCTAGATTGGAGGCAACCATTCATAGACTATTTGAACCGGCAAACTACCTCAAGAAAAGTCATAAGCCCATTAGGTGAAACAGAGAGCTCTCTCCTATGCTCTCGTTGATGGCACCCTGTACTAACGATCCTTTGATCAGATGTGGTTATGTTGGTTAGATAAACATGAAGCCCATGGCTTTGTAACTAAGGTACATTCAGGTCTATGTGAAGTGCATCAGTCTAGTCCAAAGATGAAGACAAAGTTCAAGAGACTAGGATACTACTGGCCTTTGATGATTACATATTGCATTGATGTAGCTAGGAGATGCCATCAGTGTCAAGTACACAGTGTGGTCCTACAACAACCACCCTACATTGGCCTCATGGCCATTTGAGTGTTAGGGTACTGACAATGTGGGTTCAATTGATCCTCCTTCTTCCAAGGGTCATCGATTCATCTTAGCTGCCACCGACTACTTTTCTAAGTGAGCGAAGGCAATCCCACTCAAAGAGGTCATAGCTCAGAATGTGCTTCAATTTTTTAGGAACCATATCGTATATAGGTTCAGGGTACATCGATAAATTATATCTGATAATGGTACTGCATTTAAAAGCACCAAGATCAATAAATTTGCCAAAATACCCGGTATAGATTGGAGATAATTCACCATCTACTACCCTAGAGCAAATGTCTTAGCAGAAGTATTCAATAAAACTCTCATCCAAATACTAAAGAAGACTCTTGATGATAACAAGTGGCAGTGGGATGAGTAGTTGGCTGAAGCCTTGTAAGCCTACCACACCACATACCGAACTCCAACTCAGTCTACCCCATTTTTCTTAGTGTATGGGTCCAAAGCCGTTCTACCTCTAGAAGTTCAACTCCCATCATTAAGGATTGCATTGGGCAGCAAGATCACTACAGAGCTGAATGCAAAGTTATAGTTAGAAGAGCTCAAAGGTTTGGAGGAGAGTCACCTGTGGGTGTGCCAAAACCTCGAGTTGTACAAGACCAAAATGATTCAAGCTCAGAACAAGCTGGTCTACCCTAGGTCTTTCCAAGTGAGAGAACTTGTGTTAATCCTAAGGAGACCAATTGTTGCCCATCGAAAGATGGAATGCAAGTTTGTACCCACTTGGGAAGGCCCCTATGTCATAGAGAAGGCCTACCAAGAAAGATCTTATCAACTTATTGATTATAAAGGGGAACACCCAATGCTTCCAATTAATGGGCTCTATTTGATGATATATTACCCATATAACATGTTCGAAAATATTTATCAACAAAAGAACAAAATTTTATTCCATTTCATCAAAATCTTCTCTTCTTTCTAAGCATTGTTTGTTTGTTTGTAAGAGTCCCCCAGCTGCATCCTATCCCTCTCTCACAACACAAACACAATCAAACACAATCTCCCGATGCTATTAGAATAGGTGTGAGAGAACCCAAGAGGCATCCTATTTCAATTAGCATAACTAAGTTAGGTGTGAGAGAACCCGAGCGACATCCTTTCTTAGTGGGAAACCTCGGTTTCCATCTGTGGCACCATTTCATCAAAATCCTAGTGTGTTTAAGGTTGGTGTAAGAGAACCCAACCGGCATCCTATTCCCTTTAACACAAGCATAAGAACTAACACATATCTTTTGTATCGAGCAACTTTAATGTGTGAGCAAGCCCCTTGTGGCACTCACTCATCAGCAGCTCTAGGTCGGGTCTTTGTGCTACCTCGTTAGCATGTCACCTCAGTTGTTCCTTGTTTAGAAGATGTGAGTCCCCACACTTTCTTCCTAACTTGACCTTTGTAAACCAATGAACTCCTTGTTAGTATAGTAGACTTCACTGCCCAGCCAGTATGCTACCTCATGTTGATTTTTTTTAAGAAGATGTGAGTCCCCGAGCATTCTTCTTAAACTAATCATCATGATCTAACTAGGCCGAGTATATTTGAGGTTTAGGATAAGTCCCCCAGAGGCTCCTTTCTGCTTGACTACATTTGAGTTAATATAAGTCCTCTAGTGGCATTCACTCAATAGCCATCCTAGGTCAGATGGCACCTATCGAGTGAAGATAGACTATCCCAACAATCAGTTCCGCTAGAGGAGGATGTGAGTCCCCAAGCTTTCTTTCTAGGCAGATTGTTGCAAACTGATGGGCACCTTAGGTTGGTTGATGTTCGCTATGCTGACAATGACTCACCCGGTGGATGCACCACTCTTGGTAAATGTGAGTCCCCATGCTTTCTTCTTGATATTGACCACCGAATACCTATTTTGATATATGACTAGCCATGTCATCTTCTCCAGGGTTTTGGATCAAGCCCTTAGCACCCCCTCTCTCTGTAGGAATTCTATTTGGATCACACCCTTTGCGACCCCATTTAGACACTACCCGGGTTACTTTTGGATTGGACAGTCCCCCTTTACTAGTAGCCACCCATGGTTAGAGAATTTATTTAGCAGACATGCAGATTCTTCCTTGGTTTAGTAAATCTGAGATAGGTCTAGGCTAATATAAGCTCCTTCTCAGTTTGATCCCTCGTAAACCAACAGGGCACATGTTAAAAAAACTAAATAAATAAACAAAATATTTGCATGTGGATTAGGAATTCAAGCACCCAAAGGGCCCCTCTTCCCAAGTAGACATCATATCTTTAGGGCTCTATCAATAAAACTCCCTATAGGAATTGCCTGACTACCTGATTTGAGATAAATCCTCGGATCGATACTCACTCGTAGTCACCCTTAGGTCAGGTTCAATCTATTTTTCCACAAGCAGGTTACCTCGACAGTCATTTTGCTTTAGAAGATGTAAGACTATGACGCATTCTTTCTAGCATGACTATTACAAATCTATGGATAGTCCTAGGTTGTGTACAATTTGTTGCCCAAAGCAACCAATCACCCAGTGGTCTTTTGTAGTGGTAGACGAGAGTCCCCAAGCTTTCTTCCCTTGAATTGATCATTGCAAACTAAAAGGCACTCCTTTGGTAAGATAGTTCTCCCATCGGTTGTGAAGCTACTCCCTTTGATTTAGTAAATTTGAGATAGGTCTAGGCTAATATAAGCTCTTTCTCTGTGTGATCCATCATAAACCAACAGAATCCATCAAAATAAATAAATTCAAAATGAAACTAATCTTGACTATCTTTGAGTTGATTTAAGTCCCCTAGCAGTATTCACTCAATAGTCAACCCTAGGTCGGGTTTGATTTGTTGCCTCACCAACTGATCACCCTAGTGGTTACTTATTTTGGAAGAAGTGAGTCCCTGTGCTTTCTCCCAAACTTGATCACTACAAACTAAAAGGCACCCTTTTGGTTGGATAGTCCTACTTTATGGTTGGTAGGCTACTCCCTTTGGATTGGTAAATCTAAGCTAGGTCTAAGCCACCACGACCCCTACTCAATACAGTCCATCACAAACTGATGGGACCCATCCATCAAAATAAATTAAAAAATAAAATTAATCTTGATTATCTCTAAGTTGATCTAAGCCCCAGTGGCATTCACTTAATAGTCATCCCTAGGTCGGGTTCGATCTGTTTCCTTGCTAATAGATCACCCCAACATCTGGTCCTACTTTGGAGGATGTAAGTCTACTATGTTTTCTTTCTAGTACAGCTACTGCACACCAAAGGCATTCCCTTTGGTTGGATTGTCCTACTATGTGTTTAGTAGACTACCCCTTTGAATTAGTAGCTGAGTGCAGGTCTCCATGGCTCCTACTCAGTGTGATCCATCGCAAACCAACATGGTTCATCCCAAATCCAAAATCTAAAACTCAACAAAACAAACCCAATTAACCTTCCCCAGTGTAGTCAATCAAATCAAAATAATCAAAACAAATTAAACAAATCAAATCAATTTCTCCCCGGTGAGATTCAAATCAAACCTCTCATCCCCTTATGGATGATTTGAACTTGTTTCCCTAGTGAAAGGTTCACATACTCTATCCCTAGTGGATTCCCCATTCCCTCTCTTATGTCCTTGGCATTAGTAGAGTCACATTGCACTAAGCTATGGATTCCTTCTACACCTTGGGTTAGGAGTATATCGTCTCTATTAGTGCTTGTGACCATTCAGCGTTGTTGATCATTTCAGTCAACCAATGTCGCGTGTTCCTTGTCACACCATTCCTATTGGGTGCCCTTTGTTGACCTCATTTTAGGATGAGCTCTCAACCCCTCCATCTTAGACATAGGACTTCTCTTAGACCTTAAGAGTTCTTCAGTCTTAAGACACCTCTAGTGATTAGGTGAACACTCAACCTAGCACTAGAGACTTTGAAGAATTAGTCATAGGAATAGGTTATGCCTTAGGGGTGTTAGAAAAATTTTTCTACCCTATAACATGACCCAAATTCCTCACTTCCTCCCTTCAAGTCAAACTCAAATCAATTTCAACTTGATTGATTTTCTCCAAACTCATATCAACTCCAACTCTAACTCAAACCTTGAACCAATTCAATAGATTTTTTCAAATCATGAATCAATTCCAAACAATTGAGACTTATGATTGAAGCCGATGATTGAAATTCCAAGTTTAAAAATATTTCCTAAGTCATTTTGATTATATCTTATGGACTTAAGCCTAAATCAAATCTAAATCAATTCAAATTCAAGGATTTTTCTCATAACCCATTTATATTCTCATTTATATTAACATATATGTCATGATTATTTCGACAAGTTTTACACTAGACTATCCACCTCTACTTTTCACATCCAGACTTGGGAGATGTTATTAGTAGAATTCAAGTTGGATGGTTGAAGTGGAGGAATGTATCGGCTTTGTTGTGTGATAGAAAAGTTCCACTTAACAGAAAATTTTATAAGATGGTGGTAAGACCTCAATGACTTATGGTGCGATCATAAAAAAAGAAGCATAAGACTAAGTTAAGCATTTGAGATGAGAATGCTCGGTGGATGAGCTTTACTCTTAGAGATAAAATTCAAAATGAGTATGTTAGGAAAAAGTTGGAGTAGCTCTGTGGTAAGATTAGAGAGAGCCTTAGATGGTTTGGCCACATAAAATCGACCATCCATGACCCGTTAGGAGAGTAGATACATTAGATTTTCTGATGTTAAGAAAGGTAGAGGTAGACCTAAAAGACTTGGTTAAGATGTATAAAAATGACCTTAGTATACTTGAATTAAATGAGAATTTGAGACATAATGACACAATGGAGATGAAGGATTCATATAAACCCACTTGTGGGATAAAGGCTTGTTGTTGTTGTTGTTGTTGTTGTTGTTGTTATATTCACATATATAAATGAAATATAAATTCAAAACAATCAAACTAAATTCAAATTTCAAAACCAAATAAAAAATATTCCCTAAGTCCTTTGATTCTCTCTCATGGGCTTAAATCAAATCTAAATCAATTCAAATCCAAAGAATTTTCTCATAACCCATTTATATTCTTATTTATATTCATATATAAATGAAATATAAATTCAAATCAATCAAACTAAATTTAAAATTTAAAACCAAATAAAAAATATTTCTTAAGTCATTTTGATTCTATTTTATGGACTTAGCCTAAATGAAATCTAAATCAATTCAAATTCAGGGAATTTTCCCATAACCCATTTATATTCTCATTTATACTCACAAATATAAATAAAATATAAATTCAAATATCCAAAAAATAAATTAAAAAATCAAATCCAAATTCAATCAAAAATCTAACCTAAGCCTTTAAGTCAAAATCTTGAACCTAGCCAAATTAATTTCAAATCAAGCCAAACCCTTGATTTTTCTTCATGATTCAAGCAATCCTACAATCATGAATCCAAATATAAACACAAACTCTAATCATCAAACCAAAACTAAATTCAAAAAAATCAAACCCAAGTCAAACTCATGTTCACCCCTTTGAACTTGAAATTATCAAATTCCTTAAAACCCATTTAACTTCAAATCACTTACAAATGGATTTATAGTTCAATCATATGTCCATATGTGAGTTCAATCAAACTCAAATCAAGCTTTGACCAAGCCATTTAACCTATTTAGGCTCACTTGACCTAAAGTGACCTAAAGTACTCCTTATGAGCCAAATTCTAATCCCAACCAAATTAGATTGAACTAAGCCCATCTAATCTCACATTGTGAGTAACAATCATCATAAGATGATTAATGACTCAAATTGGGTCAAAGTCAAACCTAAGGGTTGACTAAGTCAACTTAGCCAAAATGAAACCTAAACAAGCCAAAATCCACCATAGGCCAAATTGATTGAAACCATTGATCAAAACTCATTCATGATCAATGATTGAACTTAACCAAGTCATCATTTGAGCGTAATCTAGCCCAATTGGCCACTTGTCCCATGTTGACCCAACTTGACCTAAAAAGTCAAAATGTGTCAAAACTTGATCTAAGTCAAATTGATTGAAACCAATGGGTCAAGTTCATTCCAAATCATTTGTTGAACTTGACCAAAATGTCAATTGGCCAACTAGACCCAAACTAGCCCAATTGACCTTGAACCCAACTTGACCTAAAAGGTCAAATTGAGCCAAATCCAAATATAAATCAAATTGATTAGAAATAATGATACCAATCCATTTTAAATGATCAACCAAACATAAACCAACCCATGACCTAACCCAAATAGGTCAAATGGGTCAAATTGGTCAAGTTGACCCATTTGACCTAAATGAAATCAAATGAACCAAATTCAAATATAAATCAAATTGAACCAAACCAATGATGCCAAAATATTTCAAATGGTCATATGACTAACCTTTGTTTGACCCAATTTGACCAATTGGTCAACTTGACCCAAGTTGACCTATTTTGACCTAAATGGGTCAACATTAGACAAATCATATCAAACCAACTCCAAATTCAATGAAATTTGGCCTAACCCATTTTTCAATCATACCAAATATATTCAAACTGAAATCAAGGTCAAATGACCAATTCACCCCTAGGCCATAGGGTAACCTAAAATCAAAATCACTTGAAATTTGGTCAATTCCTTTCCATGGACACTTGGCATCCTCTTAGTAGATCAAATGGTCACTAATAGACATGGTGCACATGACCCATTGGGTTTGGGTTAGCAAAACCCAACCCAAGGTCAAAACTGGCCACCTCCATGGAAATGAGCACATGGGAATCCTTCCTCCACCCCCATGGAAATGAGCACATGGGAATCCTTCCTCCACCCATTTCAAGCCCATGGCACTCCTCCACCACCTCCCTCTGGCCAAACCAAATGCAATGCAACCCTAAACGGCCTAACATACTCAGTCAAGGAGGTGTATTGGATCAAAATGGCAAAGGAGATTACGTTGATTCACCTGAGTTATACTCCCCCTAATTTCACTTGAATTCTATTATCTTCTATTTGATTGAAACATAGGAACTCAGATGAAGTGATTACAAGCTCCCCCAAAGTTTCCTAAGCATTTTTTGTTACCCCATTTTCGGATTTCTTCAAACCGAAATAAGGGAGCTCAAGTGAAATTCCAAGTTAGCCAATACTCAAATTCAATCCAATTCACTTTAGAAGCACCTTGAGGGAACTCAATCGAGCTCACCCAAACCTTTTCCCAAGTTCTCAAGGCAAGGGAGGTGGTACTTTGATCAAGGCTGTAAGGAATTGAAGGTGAGCGTAGTCCATAGAGAGATCTACTCAACCCCAAGGCTTGAAACTTTCAGCAGGGCTTCATCTCCAATAGACAAGCTACCACATTGAACTCAAGCACCGGTGATAGTCTCCGGTGAGGTATGCCCTCAAATCGAGCTTAAATTAGCCATGGTCTGGTCCTTTATGAAAGAAATTCTCACCTCATGATAATTTGACTGATAGATGTAATCTCCCTTGCATGATGATGGTGTGGGTTGAATTTGGGTTCAATCTGAGCTCAATCGAGCTCGGATCTTACCCTAAATGGTGGATGGATGTCCTCTCCCACAGGGAAGATTAGTGATGGATCATGGGCCATCCATCTATGAGTTTTGGATGGACGGACATGATCTAGATGCATAGGATATTTGATTTAATCCTTTAATACCGTGAGCTTGATCTCAACTGTCTGATCCTTGATCGGACGGATGGAGAAAGCGGATAGCACCGCTAATGCGGCGCTACGATGTGACAACTTAAGTGCTCTATTCTATCATGCCATGTAGAAAGCGCACATCGTGTCAGCGTCCATGTGGCACTGATGGGATTATCCATATAATTAAGGGATTAATTATGGAATAATGACTGAAACTTCAAATATTCATAACTAATTGTAGAAAAATCAGAAAAATACAAAATAAAAAGCATTGGAAAGGTAATTCATAGAGAAATATTCTAAAATTAATTTCACTTGATTTTGAATAGTGATATTTTTTGAATTAAGGTTTTATTAGGAATGCAATTACATTAATTACTCCCTAATTATTCCACTAATTAATTCCAAACTTCCTAGGGTTGATTAATGGGATGACCTCTGCCTTCCATGATTTTCTAGGATAATTGCTTGGCTCATTCCTAATTACTATCTTAATCCATTAAATGGTTAATTAATCTTTTAAATAGTGATAAATTCGCCAATTAACTTTGCTAATTACCTTAGGACAGTGAGTGAACTTAGGATTGAGATTAAGGTTTTATTCTGATGTCTTTTTCCCTAAGTTTATTTTGTTTGGATTAAAATCTAACTAAGCTGCAAAATTAATCAAATAATTTAATCATTAAATAAAATGGCTAAATTAATCAAAATTTTAAAATCAAAACATTCCAAAACTTAACTAATCCATCTTGGGTAGATGCTTAGGTGTTTAATAACCTAAGTAGCTTAAGGAAATCAAAATCCAACCCATATGTGGGAAGGGTTATGAAAGTACATAAATTAAACCCTTTAATTTAATTAATCACTAATTATGAGCCAATTGCATTAGGCCCTTTCTTTCTTAGGTGCATTGTTGATTTAAATTCTTGTGTGATTTTATGTCATATCATTGGCTCATAATTATGTGATTAAATATATTAAAGTGGTGTGGGTAAGGGATAATTAACACACTTAATTCACACCTTAACCTAACCAAGGCATAAAATTGATCTAATCAAATAAAAATTAAACTGAAATAACATACACATGGGGGAATGGGTTAGGACTAGAAAACTCATCTCACATTTCTCAAGTTAAAATCAAACTCAAATAAAATTCAAACTCTCCTTAAAATAAATTTGATTTACTTTAAATAATCTTATTCATAAGATCATCTTTAGAAATTAATTAAGGTGAATGAACTTACATTGCTTTCATCACTTTATTTCTTTCCTAGCATGATAAATGTGTATGTCATATGAAAGTCATGCACTCATACCTTTAAAAATCAAATTAAAATTAAAATGTTTCCTTTATGTCAAATTGCATGTTTTGGCTAAAGTAAGAATATGAATGGATATTATCACTATTAAATCTAAAATTATTTTCAAAAATGATAAATCAATTATCAAAACTTAAAGGTATGCTACTTATAATTATTTATAACTATGCATGTGAGTAGAAATATAAAGATGTGCATAGTCTGGTTTTCCTTGTCCTTTCTTTTAGCATAGTTTTGAATAGAATTTGGTAAAGTGTATAGTTCATTTGAAAAGAACATAACACTTACTTAAATCCATTCCTATTCATTCCTATGTTATTACTTAAGAGGGACATCCATACTTATCATATAAATTGCATAAACAAATCAGACTAATAAATACAAACTTTTGCATCATTCTTTTTTTTTTATTCATTTCTTTTGTACATGCATATGTATTTAAAGAAAGTGGTATATTAGTCTAGACAACCTCGGGATTGCAAGGCTTTAAGTAGCCCAAAGTAGGTCTTGTACCTTACACCCCTGGTGCTAACAATGGCGTCGTACTCACTTATGCCTTTCATACATATAAATGTGCACGTGTAAAATGGTTAAAAGAATCCCTCTTTCCTACATAATGAAAATCATGCATTATAAAGCATCCAAATTTTCTTAAGTACTATCACTTAGCATTCATCATGAAAGTGTGCTAAACATCCTCATTTGTATGTATAGATATGCTTAGGATCCATCTTTATGCATGTTATACATGTTGGGAAAGAGATAAAGTGTTGTGTGTTTTGTAATATTAATTCACTTTACTTAATCTTAAAATGTCTTTCTTTTTGGATAATTTTTTTAGAGAAAATATAAACTTAGGATTAATTATAATACATAATAAAATATTTACTAAACAAAAATCCAACATGAATCTACTTTAAAAATTACTTAAGGTAGGGAAGGAAAGAGAAGTTATCTTCTCTTTTCCCTCTCTTCATAATTTAGTAATTAATTGTAGGTCCATTCAAACCTAAACAAATTATCAAATAAAAATCAACTAAATCAATAAAATAAGTTAAATGAAACCACCCTTTAAGTTGAACATTTCAGATCTAGGAAATATAAACTTGAAAGCCTAGCTAAGCATACCGCACAAATGTTTTAAAGCACACACATTAGACTAAGTCACCATTTATAGCTTTAGGTTATGGCGGTGCATGATTTGATGTTTGATTTTATTTTGTGATATTTTTTTAGTCTGGATATTAGAGTATATATGTGTAGATGGAATGGTAAGATGATTTAGTCTAATCATTTTTATCTGAGGATTGTGCTTAAGTGTGTAATAAAAATATAAAATTACTTTTTTGTGCGTTCTCATACCCCAAGCATAATCCAAAATAAGTGGACTTGTTACCATTTAAATATATATATATATATACTATATATATATATATATATATATATATATATATATATATATATATATATATGCTTGGGAATGTGTGGTTTGTTTGGCTAATCTCTTTTTTGCAAGTGTTAGTTAGATTTATTTTCCAATTTTTCATGTATTTTTGCAATTAAGATTTTGGAATGATTATTATGGGGGATTAGGATGAGCATCTTAATTGTAATTAATTCATTTGTAATCAGTTGTTTAAGGGTAGAGCTTATTTATTTGTTTTGATTTGTGTGGAGCGACCATAAATGGCATCTTATTCTTTTGCACTAGTTTTATAAATTGATTGATATTTATTTAACTTGTGCATTAAGATGGCATCTTTTTCTAGTTTATTTTTGCTTTGATGTATGGCTTGGATGATGATTAGGCTCTTAGAGAAAAATAAATCTTCTACCAAATTAATCAATTTAAATTAAAAAAATGAATAACTCATAACCTCACCTAAAGCTTAGGCTATAAAATAAGATAAAAGAATTACCAACCCCTTAGCTGGATGTTGTCTTACTTTTCTAACATCATGCATAAAAAGCATATTATTTCACTCTTGATTGGAGGGCTTCCACCTTTGCCAGAGAACTTGCCTTGACTTCTGAGAGCCATTGTGGAAACACACCTCCTTATCTTGCTAATTTTGGCTCATAATCTAATTTCTCATGCATTAGACATATGAATACTAAAGCCTATGTCAAATTGAATTTCCAAAACAAAAATAAAACATATGAAAATTTTGCATTAGATTTAAGTCATTAAAATCATGCCTCTACTAGTCTCTTAGGGGTGTGTTTAAGGACTTAGTCACTTTCTAAATAAATAATAACTTAGATATCTTACAAAAGCATATGACTTGCCTACATGTATTTAAAATTGTAGGAGGAGTTAGTTGGAGGCCATCCCCAGGTGGTTGTAAGTCCAAACAGTTGGGTGGTTTATCCTCTCTTATGGAGGTGAACCAAATACCCATTTTTGCCTTAGATTTAGGTCGTGCTTTTAGCCCTCGCCAAAGCTCCCTAGATTTAAGTTCAGAGGTTGCTTCACCCCTTTGTGGGCTATAAGCATAAATCTTTACCTCTTAGGCACTTCCATGACCTTATATTATGGAATTGTAAGGCCTAACTCTCTAATAAAAATTCAACTCAAATAAATCAATTCAATTTCAAAATGTAAAGCCAACTATAGGATAGTTTGGGGTGCTTACTAGACTTCTAGTATCTAAGCATTCAGTACTTGTCTTCATTTGGCTTGATAAGAACTCTCTCTTCTTGATCAATCCCACTTGACTTTTTAAAAATAAACCAATCAATTGATAGTCCTACCTTTTTGAAATCTTTTGGAAACAATGATCATTTACCTTAATTGAAAGTATTCTAAAGGAATCTTATTCCTTAGGATGTAATTAACTATGGGGGCTTGCCCCTGTTGGTAACTTAACAAACCTAGTCTAAAATAAACCTTATTTACTTTTTCATGTAAAGTAGGGGAAGAGTCTTTGGTACATTCTAAGACCCATAGTCCTTAGGTGTCCTTATTGAGGTGATTAAGTCCACTGTATGGTGGTGCCTCCTATCTTTTGAGATAGTACACCTCTCCTCAATGTCATACCCGATCACCCTAATAAGAACATCTATAGATCTGTGTGGCATCCCAACAAGGCATTATATAAATTTCTATTTTCATTTATCCTCTTTTCTTAAAGGGGGATAGATGAAGGCAGGAATATATGTAATATTTTATCACATGGTGCCTCGATGAATTATATCCAATAATGGTACTGCATTCAAAAGCACCAAGATCAACAGCTTCACTAGAAGACACAATATGATTGGAGATAATCCACCATCTACTATCCGAAAATGGCTTACAAGAAGCATTCAACAAAACTCTCATCCAAATACTAAAGAAGATGCTTGATGACAACAAGTGACAATGGCATGAATAGTTGGTTTTAAGTCTTGTGGGCATACACCACATACAAAACTCCAACTCAATCTATCCCATTTTCCTTAGTGTATGGGTCCAAAGCCATTCTACCTTTAAAAGTTCAACTCCCATCACTAAGGATAGCATTGGGTAGAAAGATCACTATAGAGCAGAATGCAAAGTTGTGGTTAGAAGAGCTCGAAGGTTTGGAGGAGAGATGTTTATGGGCGTGCTAGAACCTCGAGTTGTACAAGGCCAAAATGATTCAAGCTCACAATAAGCTGGTCCACCTTAGGGCTTTTCAAGTAGGAGAACTTGTATTAATTTTAAGGAGATCAATTGTTGCCCATCGAAGATGAGGCAAGTTTGAACCCACTTAGGAACTCCCCTTTGTCATAGAGAAGACCTACCAAGGAGGATCTTATTAGCTCATCGATTGTAAAGGGGAACACCCAATGATTCCAATTAATGGGCTCTATTTGAAGAAATATTACCCATAAATCATGTTTGAAAATAATTATCAATAAAAAAATAAAATTTCATTCCAATTCATCAAAATCCTCTCTTCTTTTAAAGCATTGTTTGCTTATCTTGTGAATCCTCCATGATGAGTTTATGATAGGTGTAAGAGAACCCAAGAGGCATCTTATCCCTCTTTCACTACAGAAACACAATCAAACACAATTCTCGGTGCTACTAGAATAGGTATGAGAGAACCTAAGTGGCATCCTATTTGATTAGCATAACTAAGTTAGGTGTAAGAGAACCCAAGCGGTGGGACTCCTTGTACCATTCATCACACCATCTCATCAAATTCCCCAGACATGTTTAGGGTAGGTGTGAGATAACCTAAGCGACATCCTATTACCTTTAACATAAGCACAAAAATAAATACAAATCTTTTGTCTCGAGCTATTTTGATGTGGGAGCAAGCCCCCTGTGGCACTCACTCATTAGCTTCGCTAAGTCGGGTTTGCATGCTACCTTGCAAGTATGTAATCCCAGTGATCACTTATTGGGAGGATGTGATTCCTCTCGCTTTCTTCCTAACTTGACCATTGGAAACCAATAAGCATCTTGTTAGTTTGGTAGACTTCACAGCCCAGCTAGTAAGCTACCTCATGATTGATTTTTTTTAAGAAGATGTGAGTCCATGTGCTTTCTTCTTGAACTAGTCATTGTGTACTGACTAGGTCGAGTATATTTGAGGTTTAGGATAAGTCCCCCAAAGGCTCCTTTCCTCTTGACTACATTTAAGTCGATATAAGTCCTCAGTGGCATTCACTCAGTAGTCACCCTAGGTCGTATAGCACCTATCAAGCCGAAGATAGACTATCCCAGCAATCAGTTTCACTATAGGAAGATGTGAGTCCCTGAGCTTTCTTCCTAGGCTGATTATTGTAGACTGACGGGCACCTTAGGTTGGTTGATGTTCGCTATCTAAGAGCGACTCACCCGGTGGATACACTAGTCTTGGCAGATGTGAGTCCTCATGCTTTCTCCTTCAGTTAGCCACTGAATACCTATGCATATTATCTTTTCCAAGGTTTTGGATGAAGCCCTTTGCCAATGAATACCTATGCATATTATCTTTTCTAGGCTTATATTTGGATCATGTCCTTTGTGACCCCATTTAGACACTACCCAGGTTACTATTGGATTGGACTCCCCTTTCAGTAGCCACCTTGGTGGGAGAATTCTTTCAACAAATATACAGATTCTCCCTTGGTTCGATAAATCTGAGATATGTCTAGGCGATATAAGCTTCTTCTCAGTTTGATCCCTCATAAACTAATAGGGTCTATGATAATTAAATAAAAACAAAATAAATAATTTATTTGCTTATGGATTAGGAATTCAAGCCCCCAAATTCCCCTTTTCCCAAGCAGGCATCCTATCTTTAGGTCAATGTCAACATACCTCCCTATAGGAATTGCCCGATTAACTGAGTTGAGATAAGTCCCCGGTACTCTCTCCATAGTCGACCTTAGATCAAGTTCAATCTATTTTGCCATAAGTAGGTTGCCCCGGCAGTTATTCTGCTTTGGAAGATGTAAGCCTACGATGCATTTTTTCTAGCATGCTTTGCAAACCGACGGGCAGCCCTAGGTCGGGTTTGATTTGTTGCCCAAAGCAACCGATCACCCAGTGGTCTTTTACAGTGGAATATGTGAGTCCTCACGCTTTCTTCTTAAACTTGACCCTTGCAAATCAAAAGACACCTCTTTTGTTGGATAGTCCTACTATGTGGTTGGTAGACTACTCCCTTTGGATTGGTAAATCTGAGTTAGCAAGGCCCATGGCCCTACCTCGGTCCATCACAAATTGATGGAATCCATCAAAAATAATTAAAAAATAAAACTAATCTTTGACTATCTTTAAGCTGATTTAAGTCACTCAATAGTCAGCCTTAGATGGGGTTCGATTTGTTGCCTTGCCAACCAATCACCCTAATGGTTTCTTATCTTGGAAGATGTGAGTGCTTTCTTCTTAAACTTAACCATTGCAAATCGAAAGACACCCTTTGGTTGGATAGTCCTACTATGTGGTTGGTAGACTACCCATTTGGATTGGTAAATCTAGCCCAAGTTCCATGGCCCTACTCGAGTGCGTCCATTCATAAATTGATGGGACCCACCAAAAATAATTAAAAAATGAAACTAATCTTTGACTATCTTTGAGCTGATTTAAGTCCCATAGCAGCATTCACTCAATAATAGTACTAGGTGTTTGATTTGTTGCCCAACAAATCTGTCCCTTATTTTTAGAAGATGTGAGTCCCCGTGCTTTCTTCTTAAACTTGACTATTGCAAACTAAAAGGCACCTTTTTAGTTGGATAGCCCTACTATGTGGTTGGTAGACTACTCCCTTTGAATTGGTAAATCTGAGTTAACTCAAGGCCCATGGCCCCTACTCAGTGCAGTTCATTGTAAACTGATGGGATCCATCAAAATAATTAAAAAATAAAATTAATCTTGACTATCTTTGAGTCGATTTAAGTCCCCCAGTGGCATTCACTCAATAGTCAGCCCCAGGTTGGGTTTGATTTATTGCACAAGCAACCGATCACCCCAGTGGTTCCTTATTTTGGAAGATGTGAGTCCCCGCGCTTTCTTCCTAACTTGACCATTGCAAATCGAAAGGCACCCCTTTGGTTGGATAGTCCTACTATATGGTTGGTAGACTACCCCTTTGAATTGATAAATCTAAGTTAGCCCAAGGCCGATGGCCCCTACTCAGTACAGTCCTTTGCAAACCAATAGGGTTCATCAAAAATAAATTAAAAAGGTGAAACTAATATTGACTATCTTTGACTTAATTTAAGTCCCCCAGCGGCATTCACTCAATAGGTAGCCCTAGGTTGGGTTTGATACATTGCCTACCAATGGATCACCCCAGCAACTAATCTCTACATTGGAGGATGTAAATATACTACGCTTTCTTCCTAGTCCAACTGTTGCACACCGAAAGGTAACCCCTTTGGTCAGATAGTCCTACTATGTGGTTAGTAGACTACTCCCTTTGGATTGATAAATCTGTGTTAGACCAAGGCCATCATGGCCACTACTCAGTGCAGTCCATCGCAAATCGATGGGGTCCATCAAAAATAATTAAAAATAAAATTACATTTGACTATCTTTGAGCTGACTTAAGTCCCCCAACGGAATTCACTCAAAAGTCATCCCTAGGTTGGGTTTGATTCGTGCCTTGCTAATGGATCACCCCAGTAACTGATCCCTACTTTGGAGGATGTAAGTCTACTACACTTTCTTCTTAATACAACTACTAACACTGAAAAGCAATCCCGTTTGGTTGGCTAGTCCTACTATGTGTTTAGTAGACTACCCGTTTGGATCAGTAAACCTGAGTTAGGCCTAGGCCTCCATGGCCCCTACTCAATGCGATCCATCATAAACAACAGGTCCATCTCAAAATCCAAAAATCTAAAATAAATTCAACCCCCCTCCCTCAGTGGAGTCAAACTAAACAAACAAAATAAAATCCAGTCAATCTCCCTTAGTGGAGTCAAAACAAAAAAATGAATAAATCAAAATAATCAAAATAAATACAATCAAATAATCAAACAATCAAATAAGTCATCTGCTTCTCCTCAGTGAGATGCAAATCTTTCTAGGTCCCCAACAAATATCAAATTATAATCCCTCAACAGATTTCACAACCTCTTCTCCCTAGTGGATAACTTGAACTTGCTCCCCAAGTGGAGAGTTCACTTGTTCATCCCTAGTGGAACACCAAATTATAAATTAACAAATCAAATCAATTTTCTCCCCTGAGACTCAAATCAAATCAAACCTTTCATCACCCCGATGACTCAGCCTCTTCCTAGTGGAAGGGTTCACATACTCCTAGTGGATTCCTCCTTCCCTATTTTATGTCTTTGACATGAGTAGAGTCACATTGCACAAAGCTCTTGATTCCTTCTACACCTTGGGTTAGGAGTGGATCATTTCTGTTAGTGCTTGCGATCATTCGGTGTTGTTCATCATTTCGGTCAACACCAACACGTGCGGTATGCCTTGTTAGTCACACCACACCTATTGGGCGCCCTTTGTTGACCTCATTTTTAGAATGAGCTCTCAACCTCACCATCTTACACATATGACTCCTCTTAGACACTAAGAGTTCCTTAGTCTTAAGACACTTCTAGTGATTAGGTGAACACTCAATGTAACCCTAGTGACTTAGAAGAGTTAGCCATAGGATAGGTCATGCCTTAGGGGTGTTAGGGAAACTTATCTACCCTTTTGCTTGAACCAAATCCTCACTTCCTTCCTTCAAATCAAACTCTAAACTCAAATCAAACTCCAAATTCAAACCAACCTCAACTCCAAACCAACTTCAAACTCAAATCAATTCCAACTTAATTGATTTTCTCAAATCCAATTCAACTTCAAATTCAAACCCAAAATAATTCCAAATCAAATCTCAAATCAATTCTAACATAATTGATTTTCTCAAACATTAAATAAATTCTAATGGGTTTTCTCAAATCATGAATCAATTCCAAATGATTGAAACCCATGATTGAATTCCAAATTCAAAATCCTTCCTAAGTCACTTTGATTCCATCTTATGGACTTAGCCTAAATCAAATCCAAATCAATTCAAATTTAAAATATTTTCTCATAACCCATTTATATTCTCATTTATATTCACAAATATAAATGACATATAAATTCAAATATCTAAAAATTTAAAACTCAAATCCAAATCTAATCAAAATCT
Source organism: Cymbidium sinense (assembly GCA_021442155.1). Taxonomy (NCBI): domain Eukaryota; kingdom Viridiplantae; phylum Streptophyta; class Magnoliopsida; order Asparagales; family Orchidaceae; genus Cymbidium; species Cymbidium sinense. The sequence goes on from CM038219.1 coordinate 144,514,768, forward strand.
AATCTAAACTCTTTCAAGGAAAATTCTTGAACTTGATCAAATCAACCTCAAATCAATTCAAACCCTTGATTTTTTTTCATGATTCAATCAATCCTTCAATTATGAATCAAAATATAAACATAAACTTCAATCATCAAACCGAAACTAAATCCAAAAATCAAACCCAAATCAAATTCATGTTCGCCCTTTGAACTTGAAATTGTCAAATGAATCAAAACCCATTTTACTTCAAACCACTTGCAAATGGATTTATATTTCTATCATAAGTCCATATGTAAGTTCAACCAAACTTGCCTTGATAAAGTCAATTGACCCACTTAAGCTCACTTGACCCAAAGTGACCTAAAGTACCCTTTCTGAGCCAAATTCTAATCCTACTCAAATTGGATTGAACTAAACCCACCTAAGCCTCCCATTGTGAGCAATAATCATCATAAGATGATCAATCATTGAAAATGGGTCAAACCAAGTCAAACATAACCTTTGACTAAGTCAACATTCGACCCAAATGAAACATAAACTTGCAAAAATCCACCATAGGCCAAATTGATTGAAACCATTGATCAAAACAAATTCATGACCATGATTGAACTTGACCAAGTCATCATTGGATCCTAACCTAGCCCAATTGGCTACTTGACCCAAGTTGACCCAACTTGACCTAAAAAGTCAAAATGGATCAAATCTTGATCTAAGCCAAATCAATTGAAACTAATGGGTCAAGTTCATTCTAAATCACTTGTTTAACTTGACGAAAGCCTCAATTAGCCAACTAGACCCAACCTAGCCAAATTTGCCATGAACCTAGCTTGACCTAAAAGGTCAAATCTAGCCAAAATCAAACCAAACCAAAATTGATTGAAACCAAAGCTACCAAAATATTTTAAATGACCAACCAAACCTAAACCAACCATGACCTAACCCAATTAGGTCAAATGGGTCAAATGGGTCAAATTGGTCAACTTGACCCATTTGACCTAAATGAATTCAAATGAACCAAAATCAAATATAAATCAAATTGAACCAAATCAATGATACCAAAATATTTCAAATGGTCATATGAACTTGACCCAACCCTTGGTTTGACCCAATTTGACCAATTAGTCAACTTGACCAAAGTTGACCCATTTTGACCTAAATGGGTCAACATGAGCCAAATGACATCAAATTAACTCCAAATTCCTTGAAATTTAGACCAACCCAATTTTAAACTATTCCAAATCTGCCTAAATTGAAATAAAGCCAAATGACTATTTTACCCTTAGGTCAAGGGTAACTTTTGGACACTTTCACTTGGAATTGGTCATTTCCTTTTTATGGCCACTTGACACCCTCTTAGTGGACCAAATGGACACTAATGGAGGTGGTGCACATGACCCAATGGGTTTGGGTCAGCCAAACCCAAACCAAAACCACCCCACTCGAAATGAACACATGTGATCACCACCCACACCTCATTTAACACATGGAAACTTCTCCACTCCCTTCCTCTGCCAAAACTGAGCCATGTGGAGCTTAAAATGGCCTAACAAACCCACTCAATAGGATCAATTTGATCAAAATGGAAGAGACACTCTCGACCATCCGATCCTTGTGAGATACACTCCCCCTAATTTCACTTGAATTCCAATCATTCACATTCGAGTGAGCTCTAGGAACTCAAAGGAAGCATTGCCAAGCTCTGCCAAGGTTTCCAAAGCTCATTTGAATTCTCCATTTTTGGATTTCTTCAAAGAAAAAATAGGTGAGCTGAGGAGAAATCCAATATTGCTCCATTCACAACTAAAGCTCATTTCCTCCATCAAGCACCTTCAAGGAACCAAGTCGAGTTCATCTAAAGCTTTTTCCAAGATTCCAAGGCATGGGAAGGGGAAACTAGACTAAAGCTACAAGAACTTGAAGAAGAGTATGGCCAGTAAGAGGATCCACTTGATCTCAAGCCTTCAAACCTTCAACAAGGCTTCATCTCCACTAGACGAAGCTACCTCAACGGTTAGGAGCACCGATGATAGCCTCCGATGAGGTATGGATCAAAACTGAGCTTAGGTATAGAATTCTTTGGTATTTTGTGAATAAAAGTATGATCTCAAGTGAAATCCACTATTGGATGTCTTGTTTCTTGCTCTTAGATGGTGTACGATCAATCTCCACTCAATCTGAGCTAAAGTGAGCTTGGATCAAGTTGTAAGGGACGAACTGTCGTCGTCTCCCGCAAGCGAGGCGGGGATGTATCATGGACCATCCATCTCGCATATTTAGGATGGACGGTCCTGATTAATCCACGTTATATCCCATGATTAATCCATTTGATACTGGGCTTGATCTTGATCATCTGATCTTTGATCGAATGGTCCAAAAAAAGCATAGTTCTCGACTCGGTCAATATGATAACTTAAATGACCAATCCCGCCATGCCACATGGCGCCGATAGGATTATTTAGATAATTAGGGATTTTAATTAATTCTTAATCACTGAAACTTCAAAAATGCATAACTAAATGTAGAAAAATCAAAAAAAAATATGAATAAGGGCTCATTTTAAAGATAATTAAAGGGGGAATAATATAAAATTAATTTTGATTAATTTTGAACAATGGGTTTCCTTAATTTGGGTTTATTTGAAATCTTAATAACCCTAATTACTCCCTAATGACTTCATTAATTAATTCTAAACTTCTTAGGCATGTTTTGGGGGATGACCTCTGCCTCTCCTAATTTTCTTGGAATTTATTAATGGGTTAATTAGAAAAATTAATTAATGAATCTCTAATCACTCTCTTAATGTAATTAAGGGTAATTAAGCATGTGAATAGTGATTTAATCATTTAATAAAGATAATTAAACTATTTTAAGGGATCAACAGATTTATGGAATAATTTTGGGATATTTTCCTTAAGTTATTACTTAAACCCCCTTTCTTCCTTAATCCAAAACCAATTAAGGGATAATCCACTAATAACCTTCTTAATTAACTTAATCAAATTTTCAAAATCAATCTGAACTTAATCAATCCTTTACTGGGTAGATACTTAGGTGTTCAATAACTTAAGTAAGGTTAAGGAAATTTTTTTCAGCCCACAGGTGTGGGGAGGTTATGAAAGTACTTCATTAAACCCCTTAGCTTAATTAATCAATAATTGTGAGCCAATTGCATTAGGTACCTTTCTTTCTTAGGGTGCATTGCTGATTAAAATTTAATGTGGTTGCATATCATATGTTGGCTCATAATTGTTTGAATAATTATATTAAGAGGTGTATGTAAGGGTAATTAATGAACTTAATTTACACCTTAACCTAAACAAAATATAAAATCAATCTAATGGTTCTAAAATTAAACTAAAATAACATACACATGTGGGAGATAGGTTAGGACCAGAAAACCTTTTCACATTTCTAAATCAAATCAAACTCAAAACAAAACCAAAAATTTCTTTAAATAATTTTGATTCTCTTTAAATAATCTTATTCCATAGGATTGTCTTTAGGAATTAATTAGGGTGAATGAATTTATATGCTTGCATCACTTTATTTCTTTCCTAGCATGCTAAATGTGTATGCCATATAAAAATCATGCATTCATGTCTTTTGAAAAATCAAATTAAAATGAAATATTTCCTTTATGTCAAATTGCATGTTTTGGCTAAAGCAAGAATATGGAACTATTATCACTACTAAATCCAAAATAATTTTCAAAACTTATAAATCAAACATTACAAATGAAAGGTGTGCTACTTATAATTTCTTATAAGCTTGCATGTGAGTATAATATAAAGATGTGCATTATGTGACTTTCCTTCTCTTCTCTTTTAACATAGTTTTGAATAGGATTTGCAAAGTGTATAATTCATTTGAAAAGAACACAACACTTGCTTAAATCCATTCCTATTCATTCCTATATTATCATTTAAGATGGACCTTTACTCTTGCACATATAAATTAGACAACCAATAAATCAAACAAACAAACATAAACATTTTGCATGACTCTTTTTCCATTCATTTGCTTTTATACATGCACATGTATTTAAGAAAAGTGAAATATTAGTCTGGACATCCTAGGGTTGCGAGGCTTTAAGTAACCTCAAGTAGGTCTAGTACCTTACACCCCTAGTGTAGAAAATAATGGCACTATACTCACTTATGTATTCTATACTTGTAAATGTGCATATAAATAATGGATAAAAGAACCCCTCTTTTCTACTTAATAAAATAATGCATTATAAAACATTCCAAAATTCCTTAAGCAATATCACTTAACCTTCTTCATGAATGTGTGCTAAACATTTCCATTTTCATGTATAGATATGCTTAGGATTCATCTATATGCATGCTACACATGTTGGAAAGAAATAAAGTACTATGTGTTTTGTGATATTAATTCACTTTACTTAATCTTAAAATGTCTTTCTTTTTTAATAGGTTTGTTTAGGGAAAATTTAAATTTAGAATTAATTAAAACACATAATAAAACATTCACTAAACCAAAATCATTGATGAATCTACCTTAGAAATTACTTAAGGTATAGAGGAAAGAGAAGTTCTCTTCTCTTTTTCTCTCTTTAAAATACTTAGTAATTAAATGTAGGTTCATTCAATCCAAAACAAATCATCAAATAAAATAAACTATATCACTTAAATGAAACCACCCTCTAGGTTGAACCTCTCACACTTAGAAAACTTCAACCTAAAAGCCTAACTAAGAGATACCACACAAGCCCTAAATGGCACACATTAGGCTAAGTCACGATTTCTAGTCCTATGTTTGGGCTGTGTGTGGTTTGATGTTTGATTTTATTTTATGATGTGATATTTTAGTCTGGATGTTAGTGTGTATGTGCGTAGATTGAATGGTAGGGCAATCTTAGTCTAACCATTATCTTCAAGGGAATGTGCTTAAGGGGTGTTGTAATAAAAATAAATAAATGTCATTTGTTGTACAGATTGCTTATACCCCTAAGCATAATCCAAAATAGGTCATGTAGATTTTGTTACCCATGTGTGGGGTGCTAAGTCCAATTTATTCATATACATGCTTGGGATTATTTTCTTTGTTTAGCTAATCTTTATTTTATAGGTTTTAATTAGATTTTCTTTTTCCCATTTTTCATGTAATTTTATAATTAGGATCTTGAATGATTGTTATGGGGATTAGGATGAACATTGGTTATAAGATTATGTCTTATGTACCATGTGAAGCCTTTAGAGAAATCACATTCCAACCAACCAAAAGAAGAAAGAAGAAAGAAGAAAGAAGAAAGAAAAGAAAAAAGAAATGAAGAAATGAAGAATGGAGACCCCCATAAGATGAATTCATTCATGATTGTAATTAATTCATTTGTAATCTGGGTTGTATAAGGGTAGATCTTGGCTACCCACTTTGTTTTTGGGTTTGTGTAGTGGAGCCCGACCATAAAAGGCCTCTTATTCTTTTGCTCTAGCTTTATAAATTATTTGATATTTGTTTAGCTTGTGCATTAAGATGTCATATTTTCCTAGTTTCTTCCTTACTTTGATGTATGGCCTGGATGACGATTAGGATCTTACAAAAAATAAATCTTTTGTCCAACTAATCAACTCAAAACTAAAAATAAATAACTCATAACCTCACCTAAAGCTTAGGTTATAAATCAAGATAAAAGAATAAGCAACCCCTTAGCTGGATGTTTTAAGTTCTCACATCATGCATAAAAAGCACCTTATTTCACTCTTATTATGGAGGGCTTCCATCTTTGCTAGAGAATTTGGTTTGACCTTTGAGAGCCATGGTGAAAACACACCTCCTTTCTCACTGATTTTGGCCCATAATCTAATCTCTCATGCATTAGGCATATGAATCCTAAATCCTATGTCAAATTGATTATCCAAAAATGAAAATAAAATATAATAAAAATTTACATTATATTTAAGTCATTAATCATACCCTACATTATCTAGTCTCTTAGAGAGTGTGTTTAAGGACTTAGTCTCTTTCTAAATAAACAACAGCTTAGCTATCTTGCAAAAGCATATAACTTGCTTACATGTATTTGAAATCACAGGAGGAGTTAGTTGGCGGCCACCCCCAAGCGATTGTAAGTCCAACAGTCGGGTGGTTTATCCTTTCTTGTAAAGGAAAACCAAATACCCATTTTCACCTTAGATTTAGGTTGTGTCTTGGCCCTTGCCAAAGCTTCCTAAATTTTGGTTCAGAGGTTGCTACTTCCCTTTGCAGGCCATAAGCATAAATCCTCACCTCATAGGCATTTCCATGATCTTATGTCATGGAATTGTAAGCCCTAGATTTCTAATAAAAATTTAACTCAAATAAATAAATCACTTTAATTTCAAAAATATAAAGCCCAACCATAAGATAGTTTGGGATGCTTACTAGGCTTCCTAGTATCTTAAGCATCTCCTACTTATCTTCCTTTGGTTTTGATAATAACTCCCTCTTCTTGATCAATCCCACTTGATCTTCTAAAAATAAACTAATTGATTGATAGTCTTATCTTTAAAATCTTTAGACAATGATCATTTACCTTAATCAGGAGTATTCCTAAGGAATCTCATTCCTTAGGATGTAATTAACTATGGGGGCTTGCCTCCATAGGGAACTTAACGAACCCAATTTAAATAAACCCTACTTTATTTTTCATGTAAAATAGGGGAAGAATCTCTGGTACATTCCGAAGACTTGTAGTCCTTAGGAGTCTTAATTATGGTGATTAGGTACATTTTTATGATGGTGACTTCTATCTCTCGAGATAGTACATCATTCCTCAATGTTAAACCTGATCACCATAATAAGAACATCTGTGAATCTTGGTGGTGTCCAACATAAGAAGTGTTTGAGATTATTTTTTTTGTTATTCATTTATTTCTTTTCTCTCTCTAAAAAGATTGGAATGAAGGATGAAAATTTTCACCACATAGCCTAATCATGCTTTCTACATAGGGTTGTGCTTAAGGGGCATTGTAATAAAAATATTAAATGCTTTTTGCTGTGCAGGTTGTTTATACCCCTAAGCATAACCCAAGTTATGGTAGGTGGGCTTGGTTACCCATGTGTGAGGTGCTAAGTCCAAATTATTCATATAACTACTTGGGTTGTATGGCATGTTTTAGCTAATAATTATTTTGCAAGTGTAGCGAGGATTACTTTCCTTCTCTATTAATGTAATTTTGCATTAGGATTAAGATAAGTGTTATGGGGATTAAGGATGAACATTGGTTATAATACTATGTCTTATATACCATGTGATACCATTAGCAAGCTACATCCCAATCAAGCCAAAAGAAAGAAGTAATGGAGAAAATCAAAGCCAAAAGAAAGAAATGAAGCAAATCAAGATAAAGGAATGAAAGATGAAGAGTGAAGAATGGAGGATAAAGAATGAACCCCCATAACACTTATCATTTTATAACTGTAATTATTCCATCATTATATTGGGATGTATAAGGGTAGAGCTCGGCTACCCACATTTATTTTCGGGTTGTACGATCCCGACCATATCGGCCTCTTATTCTTTTGTGCTAGCTTTATAAAATTGTGTGATTTTTTATTTAGCTTGTGCATTAGAAATAGCATGCCTTTTCATAGTTTTTTATGATTGGTGATTCTTGTGTGGCCAGGATGCGATTAGGCTCCTAGGATAAAAATAAATCTTCTATCCCACTAACAACTCATAACTAAAATCTTAAAATAATTCATAACCTCACAGAAAATCTTAGGAATTAAATCAAGATAATAAAAAATGTTTAATAACCCCTTAGCTGGATGATTGTATGTATAACATCATGCATGACATATTCTTCCACTCTTGCTAAGAGAGGGCTTAAATTTGTGCCAAAGAATAAAGGCTTTACCTGTAAGAGCCTTTGATGGAAAGACACCTCTTTCTCTTTTGGTTTAGTCCACAACCAATTTCTCATGCATTTAGGCATACAAAAACTTATAGCATGTGTCAAAATAAAGAGTCCAAAAATCAAATAAAACTTAATAAATTTTTGTATTTGATTAAGTCATTACTCATGCCCTTCATGATCTAGTCTCATAGGGAGTGAGTTTAAGGACTTAGTTTCCTCTTCTAAATAAATAATAGCCTAACCATCTTACGAAGCATATCACTTGCCTACATGGATTTAAATGAGGAGGTTAGTTGGACTCCGGGGTAATAAGTCCAATGTGTGGTTTACTCTCTCTTATGTAGGTAAACCATATACCCACTTTTTCCTTAGATTTAGGTTGTGCTTTGGCCCTCACCAAAGCTCTTTATATTTAGGATCTGAGGGTTGCCATTTCCCTTTATGGGCTACAAGCATAAATCCTCACCTCTTAGGCATTTCCACAACCTTGTATTGTGGAATTGTAAGTCTTAGATTTCTAATAAAATTTTAATTCAAACAAATAAATCTCCTCAATTTTAAATACATTAAGTCCAACCATATGATAGATTGGAGTGCTCAGTGGGCTTCCTAGTATCATGAGCGCTCCCTACTCATCTCCTTTGGTTTTGATAAGAACTCTCCCCCTTTTTGATCTTTCCCCCTTGATTTTCAAAAATACAACCAATCCTTTGATAGTCCTATCTTTGAAATCTTTGGAGACAATAATCACCTACTTTAATCAAGAGTATTCTTAAGGAATTCACATTCCTTAGGATGTAATTAACTATAGAGGCTTGCCTCCATAGGGAACTTAACGAACTCAATTTAAATAAACCCTGCTTTACTTTTCCATGTAAAGGAGGGGAATATCTTTGGTATATTCGAAGACCCATCATGCCTTGGAGTCCTTATTAGGTGATTAGGTCCATTATAGACTTCTATCTCTCAAGATAGTACACTATTCTTTAATATCATACTCAATCCCCCTAATAAGTACATCTGCAAATCTGCGTGGTGTCCCCTCATATATACATTTAAACACAAAAAATAAACACCATAGAGCATAATGGGGCCTTCAATTACCCGCATAAAAGCAAATATATATGCTACTTCTACACATTCAAATTTTATTTTAGAATATTTATTTTTATGTGATTGATTTTTTTAAATAAATCTTGATTCTTCCCTTTTTTTCTAAGTCCAAAATTTAGTCAAATTTTGTGACATTTCGACATAGGAAATTTTTTTTTTGGGCATACTTGTCACGCCCTAATGAGCATGATGGTTGGTATTTTGAGGCACCTTGGCCAATTTTCATCTCACCATGCCCTGATGAGCGTGAAGAGACCTTTGAACCTACATAAAGAAACACATATACATATACTTACAATTTTTACACACTTCTCTATATTTACAATCAACAACAATGATAAACCTGCATGAGAGTGCAACTGATTTGCAACCTAAGGGAAATAATGATTAAATATGATCTTTCTTTTATCCTATTGAGATAGAATAGAAAGAAAGCCATGAGAGAAAGATGGGAGTGAGGTTTGGCATTGAGTGGAGATATGGAATGAGAGTTTGAGATAAATCCATTGAGAAAGAGAGGAGATATGCAGTTAGGTTGTTGCAGCTGAAAAGAGAATTAGACTCCAATCAAAGAGGGGGTATAGAATAGCAGCAGAAGATAGTGCTGAGGGGAACCCGTCTGATGACAGAGTTACCTCTTGGCTATGAAAAAGAGTGGTTTTTGAGAGGAACCTACCTGATGGCAAAGGTTCACCTCGGCTATACTCTAGGTCACAGAAAAGGATGGAAAATGTGCTATTGGGTATGAGGGAGGAGGAATTATGAAGGGCATGCTAAGAAGGACATGCCTGATGATAGAGTTGCTTTCTTATTTGCAAGGTTGTATTGGAAATGGGGCTAGGTATGCTAACAGAATGAAGGGGGAATCACTAAAGCTGAAATTGACAGGAATTTAGTTTAGGAAGGAGATGTTGGAACCGAGAGGAACCTACCTGATGGTAGAGTTTCTTCTTGGTTACGGTAGGGAATATGGATTACGGGAAGGTTAAGATGAATAGGAGGTTGTTGTTGCGTATTAGCGATGCGATAGAAAAAAATATATATTTTCATATATGTTTTGGATCTCTGATAATTTTCTATAGTAATTTTGCTACGTCATGAGCTACTGTCTCCCTTCAGTGTGCTATAAGAAAAAGACTAAGGGAAGAGGATTAATTGATCATATGATTTTGGTTTGTTGATTTCATGAGATCGAAAGAGTATGGGGCTATTAGTGGTGGTGTGGTTGATAGAAGGGAGATAAGCGAGCTCTTTGGGATGTATGGATGTGGGGAGGAAGAGACAACGAGGCATGCGGGTTGGAATTAGGATTACTAGGTAATCAAGCAACACAGTGGAATAGGGTTGGTTGAGAGTGCAGTTTCTTCGACAATGAGTAAAGAGAGGTGGGAGTCGAGAGGATAAAGGTAAGTGAAGATATCTGACCAAGGTACTATAGTGCAGTTGGATTCGACAGGAACAAGAGGAGGAGATGATAGAGGAAGAAGAGGTGGCTTACTTTCAATTGTGGACCAAAGAGGGAGCGATGGACTAGAGGGGGAGAGAGAGCTCGGTATCATAAGAGAAAGGAAAGACTGAGGTGCTATTATGCAGCTCGGTATCACAAGAGAGAGGAAGATGGGAGTTTAGCTGTGAATAGAGAGATATTATTTTATTTTTTTAGGGTTAGATATAAAGAGTATTTATAAGGGCTCCTTTTTTATTTCACTGATTAATTAACCCTAATTTGAAATTTTGTGATGACATAACCATATAGTTAACATATATGTCAATCTTAGGTTATTCGGATGTTTCGGACCTAACAGTGTAGTCCGTTTCATGATCAGAGTCTGTTTGGTTCACGTCGATGTCAAATCAAGTCAATTTCACCTTAGAATCACGTGTTGCCGCTTTCGACCACTAGAACTTTGCGTAGACACATCTGAATTCAGTGCAAATAGCCTCATTTGATAAATTTCAACATTTTATGCTAACAATATGATCAATTTTGTGAATGAAGGTCATTTGGGCATCGTCATAGCCTCCTGCCTTTGATATGCATGTAGGCACGTTGACAAATTTTCCTCTTGATCACTTGACCGTCGAATTGTGCAATATGTATATTCTGATCAATTTTGATGTTCTGAACATGATGGAAAAGTTTGTTCATCGAATAGAAATCATTTTAACTAATTTTAGCGATGTCGAGTGTAATTCAGCTTCAATTTGTGCATCATTACATCCAAAGTCCGTTGAATTCTGCTTGTTAGCTCAACTTGACTGATGGAGCATAAATGTAGGTCAAAAAATCCTCCCCCCCCCAACAAATATGGTGCACGTATGAAGCGGTACATATTTATTGTAAACTAGTTAACCATATAAGATTTGACGACTTGTCCTTTTAGACTCATCTAGGAAGAGAGATACCTTTGGTGATATATTTAATGCTTTGATGGGCTCATTGAATGTCTCATCTTAGTGGTTTGTATATATGGTCCACCTTTTGCCTTAGCTTCATGCTTGGTAGCCTTGGTGAATAAAGAATTTTGTACATTTTGTTTTTTGAATTTGGGTTCCTTTTGTCTTAATTTTGTGTTTAATGGACTTGATGAAGGATTGACCTCATTTGTCCAAGTTGACTTGTCAAGAAGATGTTCATACCTTCGGTCCTTTGCTTATTTCTTTGGTGGACTTGTTGAAGGATTAACTTGATTTGTCCAAATTAACTTATCAGGAGAATGTGCATACCTTCGGCCCTTTGCTTTTTTTTGCTTTTGGCAGACTTGTTGAAGGATTAACGACTTGTCTAAATAGACTTTCTCGGGATGATGTGCATACCTTTGATCCTTTGCTTATTGCTTTTGGTGGACTTGTTGAAGGATGCAGTCGGTGGCCTAGTCTTCAAGGTGAGTATTAGGTCTACGGCAAGAAGTCATCAATCTGACAACTGGGTGTTTTAATAAACTGGTTGACTTCAAATTTTTTTTAATTCAGCCTTAAGCTTTTTATGAACTTTAAGATGGCTTCTTTGGCCCTATGCTTGTTTCTTTGTCAAACTTGTTGAAGGAGTTGTGTAGGTCTGTGCATTGTGGCTGCTCAAACTTTTCCTCTGATCCTCTCTTGATTCGTCGATTAATTGGAAAGATTCTTCAAATCTAGATCGCTTAAATTCATTGAGTTGGATCAGTTTTGGAGGATAGACAACCATAGTCATTAGACAAAACAAGAGAGGGGGATTTTCCTTGCTGCCTTTCTTTAACGGTTTGTTGGTGACTCAGCCACATTTGAGCTTAGTGAGTTCGATGAAACTTGGAAGCTTTTTCTCTAGATCTTTGAGATTATGATGAGTTCAGGAGGTGAACCCCTAGCCTTTGAAGTTGTCCTCTACATGTCTTGAGTGGACGTAATCTTGCCTACTTTTGTATAGCCGCCTGCGACTTAAAAAAATATAATTTTAATATTTAGAGATCTTAGCACAAGACATGATGTCAACCCAAAATAGACATAACTGCTTTTCTAATATAAAAAAATTTAAAAATGTCCCCTATCTGATAGGTGGATTTTTGAGCTAAGATTAGATGAGACTTATTGTCGATCATATGTGTATATATATATATATATATATATATATATATATATATATACACATCATCTTGGGATATCAATAGAAAGCACGATATCAACCTAAAGAAAATATATAAAAATGCCCCCAGTCTTGTAGGGGAATTTCATCGCAACTCAAAAATTCATTCTCGTAATGCAAGAGAATTTTTGAGTGCTATTTCATATATATATATATATATAGTCATGAAAAAAAATTTATCTAATCATGTAATCATATGCACTCAGACATGATACTTCTTGAGATAATAACCATTGATGGGTGGCATAAGTCGTCGACCACTCGAATCAATAAGCTGGTAGGCTCATCCTTCATATACCTTCTCTATGATGTAAGGGCCTTCCTAATTAGCTTCAAATTTATCACCAATTCTTTTATAAGGGGTTATCGATCTTCTCAGCTCTAAGACCAACTCTCCTCTTTGAAAAGTTTGGGGATGCATTGTACCATCCAAGGCTATAGACATTCTTGTTCGATAGATTTTAAGCCTTACTGGGCTTGAAGTCGATTTTATCAAGTGTGTCAAGCTCTTCCATCCATAAATAGACATTCTCTTCTTGAGTGAGATTATCTTTGGATAGCTACTCAAGTGATGGTAGTTCAACTTCTAGAGGTAAAACTATTTTTACTCCAAAAGTTAAAGTTTAAGGAGTGGCTTTAGTTGGTGTATTGTAAGTAGTTCCATATGCCCATAATGCCTTGAGCATTTTGATATGCCACTCTTTTTTGTTCCTAGTGAGGATCATTTTGAGTAGCTTGATCAGTGTTTTATTAAAAGCTTTTGTCAAACCATTGGATCTTGGATTATAAATTGATGAATAACATCAATCAATTTTGTATCGATCAATCTATAGATCTTTGTACTCTTGAATGTTGGGTCATTGTCTGAGATGACTCATCATGATATACCAAATCTATAGACAATATTATGAGTGAAGAAATTGATGACTTGATTAGTAGTAACTTCTTTAAATGGAGTTGCTTCAGCTCACTTGAAATAATATCAATTCTTTCTAATATAAAATGATTGTGTTGATGAATTAGGTCAATGATACGGTGACATACATTTTTACCATTGATGTCCAATAACCCATCCTCTTGATTTTGGCCATCTTAGGACTTGATTAATGTGCACCACAAAGTCCTTTATGAATTTGATATCACTTTACCGGCTTCCTCCTTTCCCAAACATCATAGCCATGTTCAAAATATCTGCGATATAAAGTATCATTGACATAAGCATATGGTATTCCCTTCTCCGGTGAGAACGATTTCTTTGCTTGGCAATTTTCCTTTTAAAATAGTTGATGAAGGGTTGTCTCTAATCATCTGGTTCTTCTACTTTGAGAGCTTCTTATTGTACTTCTAAAGGTTCTTTGAACTTATGTTCTTTTTTAGTGTACTTCTGTTGTTGAGCTTTAGACATTTTTGATGGAGTGTAAGGATCAATTGGAATTGTATCCTGCTGATTTACACTTGATAGTCCCTCTCCCAATGGGGAATATGGGTTCATTGGCTATAGAACTCGATGGGTGAAAACTTCTATCAACACGTGCTCATCGCTCGTTCATGCTTGTAATATTTTTGGCTAGTTTACCTAAATAGTGCTTTACTATTTTGGATCGAGGGACAATGTAACATTCAAATTTGTGTCATTAGCTCAAGAACTTCGCTCATGATAATTGGCTAACTTAAACTTAGTGATCTAATAGATTCCTAAAACTTGATTGATGATCGGTGAGAGTCTCTAAAATTTGCAAATTTTGGATACCTATGGCAATAGCTTCTTCAAGACCAGCTATCAAAGCCTCATACTCAGTTTCATTATTGGTTTGAGGTTCGGTCAAAATATGAATATCTTATGATGCCTCCTTGGTGTTATGAATCGAGGCCATATCGCTCATGCCTTGGATAGGTTTGGAGGTTTTGCTAGCTTGATCGATGACGCTCCATCTAAATACATCTCCCAAATTTGTATATTTTCTCTTTCATTAATAAATACAATATGCTTATCAGACAAGTCATCATTAAGTAGTGAGTCAGCTGGGATAGGATGCGCAGTTAGAAAATCTATCAAGATATGTCCCTTTTCTTCTTTCTGGGTACGTAATATCAAATTATAAGAGTACTATTGAGCTAAGCGACTTGTCAATGTTGGCCTCATCATCAAGAACTTTAGGGGATCAACCTTTGAGATTAGTGTGATTTTATGAGAAATCATGTAATGATGAAGCTTCTATACTATAAATATCAGTGCTAAACAATGCCTCTCTATTGGAGAGTAGCATCCTTCGGCTCCTAACTAATCTTTGATTGATATAGTTGTGGTGAAAAATTTCTATAGAGTCACCTTCAAATCTGTGGGGAGAAAGAGGCAACACTATATAAAAATTCATCTTTTTAGGATGTCACGTAGATCCATAGATGTACTTATTCAAGTGATATCGTCATCAAGTATAGTGTACTATCTCAAAATATAGAAACCACTATTTAATGGAACCAATCATCTCAATAAGGACTCCTAAGGATGATGGGTTTGCATATGTACCAGAGATTCTTCCCCTACTTTACATGGAAAAGTAAAACAGGGTTTATTTTAAATTGGGTTTGCTAAGTTCCCTACAGCAAGCCCCCATAGTTAATTACATCCTAAGGGACAAGATCCCTTAGGAAACCTCTCGATTAAGATAAATGATTGTTGTCTTTGAAGATTTCAAAAGGAAGGACTATCAATCGATTGATTTATATTTGAAGATCAAAATGGGATTGATCAAAAGAGGGAGTTATTATTGAAGCCAAAATGAGAAATAAGTAGGAGATTCCCATGATGCTAGAAAACCTAGCGAGCATCTCAAACTATCCTATAGTTGGGCTTTTCATTTTAGAAATAGATTTAGTTTATTTGAGTTACATTTTTCATTATAATTTTAGGACTTAAGATTCCTTAACCTTAACACAAGATTAAGGAATGCCTAATAGGTGAGGAATTATGCTTATGGCCCACAAAGGGAGAAGCAACCTCAGAACCTAAATCTAGGGAGCTTTGGCAAGGGTCGGGAGCACAACCTAAATCTAAGGCAAAAATGGGTAATTGGTTTGCCGCCACTAGAGAGAACAAATCACCCGATAGCTTGGACTTACAACAGCCTGGGGGTGGATGCCAACTAACTCCTACGATTTTAAATATATGTAGGCAAGTCTTTATGCTTATGCAAGATAGCTAGGCTATTATTTTTTAGAAAGAGATTAAGTCCTTAAACTCACTCCCTGAAGAGACTAGATCATGTAAAGAGACATGCTTCAAATGATGCAATTCAAATTTCATTTTATTTTCATTTTGGACAATTATTTTGACTCAAGCTAATAGGATTTTTTTTTGACTAATGCATGAGAAAGAAGGTTATTGGCCAAAATCGGTAAGGGATGAGGTGAGTTTCCACCACGACCCTCAAAGGTCAAGTTCTCTAGCAAAGGTGGAAGCTCTCTCAAGAGTGAAATAAGATGCATTTGTGCATGATATTATAAATAAATACTCATCTAGCTAAGGGGTTGTTAATTCTTTTATCTTGATTTTAAATCTATGCTTTAGGTGAGGTTATGAGCTATTTAATTTGAATTTAAATTGTTAAGTTGGGTAAAAGATTTATTTTCCCTAAAGAGTCTAATCCACATCCAGGCCATACATAAAGCAAGGAAGAAACTAGAAAAATCAAGTCACTTAATGGATAAATAAATCATCAATCAATTTATAAAACTAATCACAAAAAGAATAAATGGCCATTGTGGTCGAGCTCCACCGCACAAACCCAAAAATATCAAATATGGGTAGCTGAGCTCTACCCTTATACAACCCAAATTACAAATGAATATTACAATTTAGGCAAAGGAATTCATTATTATGGGGGTCTTCAAGCTTTATTCTTCTTTCTTCTTTCTTCTTCTCTTTTCTTCATTCTTCTTCTCTTTTCTTCTTTCTTCTTCTCTTTTCTTCTTTCTTCTTTTGGTTCCTTCTTTTGGATTCTTGGATGGTAGATGCTCCAAGGCTTCACATGGTGTATAAGATGGGATCTTATGACCAATGTTCATCCTAATCCCCATTACAATCATTCCAAAATCCTAATTATACAAATTTTTACATAAAAAGGAAAACTGGAAATTTAACTAACACCTGCAAAATAAAGGTTAGCTAAATCACACCACACAAATCCCAAGTATGTATATTGGACTCATCACCCCACATATGGGTGACTAAGTCCACCTAGCCTATGGACTATGCTTAGGGGTATAAAGCACCTACAAGCTAAAGAATTTATATTTTTTTTTATGATAGCACCCCTTAAGCACAACCCCCTATAGAAAAGAACAGTTAGACAAAGCACATCCTACCATTCATTCTATGAGCATACATCCCAACATCTAGTCTAAAACATACATATCACAAAACAAAATAAACATTAAACCATGCACCAACCTAACCTAAGGCTTGAAGTGGTAACTTAGGCTAATGTGTGGTATGCTTAGCTATGTTTTAGGTTCAAATTTTGTAAGTGTGAAGAACATGTTCAACTTAGAGGAGTCATTTAAGTTGTTTAAGTATTTTGGGTTAATTTTATTTCATGTTTTAATTTGGTTAGAGTGAAACCTACAATTAATTACTAAGTTATGAGAGGGAAGAGAAGAGAACTTCTCTTTCCTTTCCTAACCTTAAGTAATTTTCTAAAGTAGGTTCATATTTTAATTCATTTAGGTGAATATTTTGATTACATCTTTTAATCAATCCTAAGTTTAGATAAACTCTAAACAAACCTATAGAAAAAGAAAGGCATTTTAGATTAAATAAAATGAATCAAAATTCATGTGACACACATTACTTAACTTCTTTCCCAACATATATAGCATGCATATGGATGGACCCTAAGCATATCTATACATGCAAATGAGAGTAGTTAACATATTTTATGATGCATGCTAAGTAATCCATTTAAAAAAATTTAGAAGTTGAATATGCATGATTTTTCTTAAGTAGAAAAGGTTTTCCTTTTCCAAAATTTTACATACATACATGAAAATAAGAAAGGCATAAGTGAGTACAGTGTTAGCCAGAGGTGTAAGGTACAAGACCTACTTAAGGTTACTTAAAGCCTCACAATCTCGGGATTTTCCAGACTAATATACCACTTTTCTTAAGTACAAACATGTATATAAAAGAAATGAAATAGAAAAGGAAAATGCAAAAGTTGTTTAATGGATTCATTTTTGTTTATGAAATTTATGTATGCAAGTATAGGCAACCCTTCTTAGGTGAGAGCATAGGGATGAATAGGGTATGGAATTAAGTAAGTGTTGGGTTCTTTTCAAATGAACCGTACACTTTACTAACTCCTATTCAAAACTATGCTAACATAATAAAGAAAGGAAAGCTACACTAAGCATGACTTTATAATCTATCACATGCAAGCTTATAATAAAGATATGAATAGCAAACGTTCAGATTTGGTATTTCATTTATGTATTTTTGAAAAAAATTTAGATTTCGTAGTGATAATAGCCACTCATATTTTACTTTAGCCAACACATGCACATTTGACATAAAGTAAACAATTTCATTTTTAAAATTTGAAACATGAAATTATGAATGCATGAAATCACATGGCATACAACTTAACATAGTGGGAAAGATCCAAAGCAATGAAAGCATGTAAAACTCACTTTACTTAAATCCTAAGACATTCTTATAAAATAAGAAAATTTAGAATAAATCAAAGTGAATTTCAAAGTAATTTTTGTTTAGTTTGAAGTTTTATTTAATTTTAAAAAGGTTAAATGAGTTTGCTATTCCTAACCCATTCCCACATGTTTTTTTGTATTTTTGTTAAATTTTTAGATAATTAGATTTATTTTTATGTGTTGATTAAGTTAAGGTAGGAATTAAGTGGCTTAAGAATTAACTAAATAATTATGAGCCAATGAGATGACATAAAACCCACAAGGAATTTAAATTTGCAATGAATCTAATAATGAAAAGGCCTAATGCAATTTGGCTCACAATTAAAAGTTAATTAAGCTAAGGGGTTTAGCTTAAGTACTTTCAAAACACCCTTTCACATATGAATTGGGTTTATAATTTTCTTAATTAAACTTAGGCTATTAAACACTTAAGCATCTATCCAAGATAGATTAATTAAGTTTGGAACTTTTTAGAATTTTTAGAAAGTGATTAAGGGGGTAATTAATGAATTAACCCTTAATTAAAAGGAGATTAAGGAGAGAAGAGGGGGTTTAGGGAATAGCTAAGGGGAAATGACCCAAAATTATTCTGTAGACCTCTCCTATTTACTAGATCTGACCTTAATCAACCCTAATCATAGGTTAGAATCAATAATTATATCCTAATTATGCTTAAATATATCAGAAGGGTAATTAACAAAACCATGTGTAATTACTCTAATCTAGCCTTCAATAAATCCCAAAAAAATTAGGGGAGGTAGAAGTCATTCCCTAAAACTTACCCAAAAAATTTGGGATTAATCAGAGGCCTAATCAAAGAGTAATTATTAAAATACACTTTCCAATAAAACCCAAATTCAGAGAAAATCATAATTCAAAACTCATCAAAGCGACAAATCCAATGGTCAAAATTCGATGAGGTGAAATTTTCTTTCACAAAGCTCCACACCACATTGAGTTTAGTGATCAGAAAATTTCATGCCTCGCTAGAGGTGATCACCGGCGCTCAAGATCATTGAGGTAGCTTTGTTTGGTGGAGCGAAGCCCTATTGAAATTCTTAGGCTTTGGGATTAAGTGGATCAATGGATGGACCAACTCCACCTTGCTTGGGCTTCAACTTTGATTAAATTTGATCCTTCCTTACTATGGGAACTTCAATAAAAGCTTAGGCAAGCTTGACTTAGCTCTTAGATGAAGTGTGCAAGAGCAATTAGAAGAAGATCAAGCATGGAGGAAATTCACTAATGGATTGAGCTCCCTTATTTTTGCACTATACAAAATTGAGAATTAGAGAATTTAAAACCTCTCTAGGATGCTTGGGAGTGCTCTCTGATGATTGCTCTGGGTTCCTAGGCTTCAATTGACATAGGGCAAGTGAAAATTTCATTGAATTAGGGGGAGTATATCTACCCCTATGGCAATCGAATGGTCGAACCATCAGTTGTCATTTTAATCCAATTGCTTAAATTGGAGGTTGTTTAGGCTGTTAACTCTTTTCACATGATCAGTTTGAGGTCTTGAGTGGATTGCAACTCCCATGTACATCAAATTGAGCTTATGAAGGAGTTTGAAAACTTAATTTCAAGTTGGGGGAGGGTTTGGTCTATGGGCCAAATGGGCTGACCCAAACCCATTGGGTTGAGTGCACTCATCACTAAGTCCCCTTGAGCTTTTAGGAAAGCCTCAAGTGATTGTGAAGGAAGTATGACCAACTTACCCCTAGGCTAAGCCAAAATTTGTTCTATGGACAAGGGATAGAATGGTAATTTTGCTATTTTTCCACTTTGGAAATGTTAGGTATGTGGAGAAACTAGGTTTGGCCAAGTTTCATTGGATTTGGAATCCATTTGATAGGGTTTGGCTCATGTTGGCCCATTTAGGTCAAAATGGGTCAACTTGGGTCAAGTTGACCAATAGGTCAAATTGAGTCAAACCAAGGGTTGGGTCAAGTTCATATGACCATTTGAAATATTTTGGTGGCTTTGGTTTGGTTCAATTTGGTATATATTTGATTTTGGCTCATATGACTTCATTTAGGTCAAATTGGTCAAGTTGACCTAGTTGACCCATTTGACCTATTTGAGGTAGGTCAAGGGTAGGATTAGGTTAGGTTAGTCATATGGAGTGGATTGGTATCTTTGTTTCCAATCAATTTGGGTTAAGTTTAATTTTGGCTCAACATGACCCCTTTAGGTCATGTTGGGTCTAAGGTCTTAGGCTAGGTTGGGTCTAGTTGACCAATTGAGGCTTTGGTCAAGTTTCACAAGTGATTTGGAATGGACTTGATCCATTGGTTTCAATCAATTTGGCTTAAATCAAGTTTTGGCACATTTTGACCCTTTAGGTCAACAAGGGTCAACTTGCGTCAAGTGGGCCAATTGGGTTAGGTTAGGCTCAAATGTTGGCTTGGTCAAGTTCAAACATAGGTCATGAGTGAACTTAGATCAATGGTTTCAATCAATTTGGCTATGGTGGAATTGGGCTATGTTACGTTTAATTTTAGGTTAAGTGTTGACTTGGTCAACCCTTAGGTTTGACTTGGTTTGACCTAATTTGATTGATTGATCATCCCATGATGATTGTTGATCATGATGAGAGGGATATATGAGTTTGGTTCAATCCAATTTGGTTAGGGTCAAAAGTTAGCTCATAAGGGTACTTTAGGTCACTTTGGGTCAAGTGAGCCTAAATGGGTCAAATGGCTTGGTCAAAGCTTGATTTGAAGTTGATTGATCTTGTATATGGACTTATGATTGAAATATAAATCTATTTACAAGTGGTTCGAAGTCAAATGGGTTTTGATCCTTTTGAAAATTTTATATTCAAAAAAAGAATATGAATGGGTCTTGGGTTTGATTTTTGAATTAGGTTTTGATTGAGTAATTGAAGTTTGGATTTATATATGAGCTCATGATTGTAATATTGATTGGACCATGAGAGAAAATCAAAGATTTGGCTTGATTTGAAATTGATTTGGCTAAGTTCAAGATTTTGACTTGAAAGGCTTAGATTTGATTTTGAATGGATTTGAGTTTGATTTTTGGAATTGGTTTTGATTGTTTGAATTTATATTTCATTTATATATGTGAATATAAATGAGAATAAAAATGGATCATGAGAAAATTTCATGGGTTTGAAGTGGTTTAATAATGATTTAGGTTAAATCCATTAAAGGGAATTTAAAGGATTTAAAGAGATTTTTAATTAAAATTTAATTTTTGGATTGGATTTGATTGATTTATATTTATATTTTATTTATAAATGAGAATATAAATGAGGATATAAATAAGTTTTCAGAAAATCCCATGAGTTTGAATAGGTTTTATCAAAGTTTAGGTTAAATCCATTAATGGAAAATTAAGGGG
Organism: Cymbidium sinense; assembly: GCA_021442155.1. NCBI lineage: Eukaryota > Viridiplantae > Streptophyta > Magnoliopsida > Asparagales > Orchidaceae > Cymbidium > Cymbidium sinense. The sequence goes on from CM038219.1 coordinate 144,536,419, forward strand.
TTTTAAAGGATTTAAGGGAATTTTAAATTGGACTTTAATTTTTTTTAATTGGATTTGATTGATTTATATTTATACTTCATTTATATATGAGAATATAAATAAGTTTTGAGAAAATCCCATGAATTTGAATAGTTTGATCAAGGATTATGATTGATTTTGGCTAAGTCCTTTTATGAAAAATTAAAGGGACTTAAGAAAATTTTCATGAATTAATTTGGAATTTTGAATTTGAATTGAAGAGTTTGAATTTGCATTTCATTTATATATGGGAATATAATTGAGAATATAAGTGGATCATGAGTTAATCTCAAAGATTTGAATAGGTTTTTATCATAGTTGGTTAAGTCCTTAAGGGAGGCTTAGGGACTTAGGCAAAATTTGGACTTAGGAATTTTCGATGAATTTTGGTCATGGGTTTCAATCATAGATTTCAATCACGAAATTGAATCATGGAATTGAATTGAGTTTGAAAAAAATTCAAATATAATTAATTTGGAGTTTGACTTGAAAGAAGGAAAGTGAGGAATGGTTTAAGCTAAGGGTAGGAAATTTTCCTAACACCCCTAAGGCATGACCTATTCCTATGACTAACTCTTCTAAATCTCTAAGGCTAGGTTGAAGTGTCCACCTAATCACTAGATGTGTCTTAAGACTAAGGAACTCTTATAACCTAAGAGGGATCCTATGCCTAAGATGGAGGGGTTGAGAGCTCATCCTAAAAATAAGGTCTCTACATAGGTGTGGTGTGACCGACAAGAAACACCACACATATTGTGGTTGAATGAAATGACCAACAACACCAAAGATTACAAGCACTAATAAATAATCTATCCTAACACAAGGAAAAGAAAGATCCGAGCTTAGTGCAATGTGGCTCTACTTATGTCCAAGACATAAGAGAGAGGGAAGAAATCCACTAAGGGATGAGTGTGAACCTTTCATTAGGTAAGTTCAAGTCATCTATAAGGAGATGAAAGGTTTGATTTAATTTGAACGTTACTAGGGAGAGATCTCCACTGGGGGAGAGGGTTGAATTTGTTTCACTTTTCATTAGGTTTGAATTTTTTTAGATGAACCCTAGAATGGGTTGTACTAATAGGAGCCATGGAGGCTAAGACCTACTCAGATTTACCAATCCAAAGGGGTAGTCTACTAAACTTGTAGTAGAACTAACCAAAGGGATGCCTTTGGTATGCAAAGAACCGTCTAGAAGAAAGCATAGTAGACTTACATCCTCCTAAGGACCTCGGGTAATCTATTGTCAAGGCAATAGACTGAACCCAACCTAGGGCTGACTATTGAGTGAATGCCACTACGGGACTAAGATCAACTCAAAGATAGTCAAAGATTGATTTCATTTTTAAAATTTTTTATTTTGATGGATTCCATTGGTTTGCGATGAACCGCACTGAGTAGGGGGCCATGGAAGCTTAATCCTAACTCAGATTTACCAATTCAAAGGGAGTAGTCTACCAACCACAAGGTAGGACTATCCAACCAAGGAGAAATGTCTTTTCGTATACAATGGTCAAGTATTAAAAAGAAAGCATGGGGACTCACATCTTCTAGAGACAAGAAACCATTATGGTGATCAGTTACTTTGGGCAACAGAATTGAGTGAATGCCACTGGGGACTTAGATCAGCTCATGAATAGTCAAACATTAATTTCATTTTTTTAGATTTTTTTATTGATTCCATTGGTTTGTGATGGATCACACTGAGAAGGAGCTATGGAAACTTAGACAACCAACTCAAATTCAAAGGGAGTAGTCTACTAACCACAAGGTAGGACTATCCAACCAAGGAGAAATTCCTTTTGGTATACAATGGTCAAGTCTTAAGAAGAAAGCATGGGACTCACATCTTCTAGAGACAAGAAACCACTAGGGTGATCAGTTGCTTTGGGCAACAAATCAAACCTGACCTAGGGTTGACTATTGAGTGAATGCCACTGGGGGACTTAGATCAGCTCAAAGATAGTCAAAATATTAATTTTATTTTTAATTTGTTTTATGGATTTCATTGGTTTGCAATGGATCATACTGAGAAGGAGCTTATAGAAGCCTAGACCTATCTCAAATTTATTGAACCAAAGGGAATAGCTTCCCAGCTAATGGGAGAACTATCCGACCAAAGGAGTGCCTTTCAATTTGCAATGATCTATTGAAGGGAAGAATGCTCAAGGACTCATATATTCCACTAGAAAAGACTACTGGGTGATTGGTTGATTTGGGCAACAAATCAAACCCAACCTAGGGCTGCCCGTCGATTTGTGATAGTCATGACATCATTCAAAGCAGAATGACTATCGGGGTAACCTACTTGTGGAAAAATAGATTGAACCTGACCTAAGGGTGACTACAGAGTGAGAACCAACCCGAGGATTTATCTCAAATCAGGTAGTCAGGCAATTCCTATAGGGAGTTTTGTTGATACTGCCCTAAAGATAGGATGCATGCTTGGGAGAAGGGGCCCTTTGGGGTCTTAAATTCCTAATTTACAAGTGAATTAATTTTGATTTATTTATTTTAGTTTATTTTATCATGAGCCCTGTTAGTTTGCAAGGGATCAAACTGAGAAGGAGCTTATATCAGCCTAGACCTATCTCAGATTTACTGAACCAAGGGACAATCTATGCATCCACTGAACAAATTTTTCCAACCAAAGGTGGCTATTAGGAAAGGGGAACTATCCAATCCAAAAGTAACGTAGTGTCTAAATGGGGTCACAAAGGACTTGATCCAAATAGAGTGCCCACAGATGGGGCCGATAAGGGCTTAATCCAACACCCTGGAGAAGATGACATGGTTAGTCACATGTCCAATAGGTATTCGGTGTCCAACTCAAGGAGAAGGCACAGGGACTCACATCTGCCAAGAGTGGTGTACTCACCAGGTGAGTCGCTGTCATCATAAAACATCAACCAACCTAAGGTGCTCATCGGTTTGCAACAACCAACCAAGGAAGAGAGCTCGGGGACTCACATCCTCCTATAGCAAAATTGATTGCTTGGATAGTCTATCTTTAGCTTGACAGGTGTTATCTGACCTAGGGCAACTACTGAGTGAATGCTACTGGAGACTTATATCAACCCAAAAGTAGTCAAGAGGAAAGGAGCCTCTGGGGGACTTATCCTAAACCTCAAATATACTCAACCTAGTTAGAGCATGATGGCTAGTTCAAGAAGAAAGCACGGGACTCACATCTTCTTAAACAAAGTCAACATGAGGTAGCTTACTGGTTGGGCATTAAAGATTATCATACTAATGAGGCACTCTTTAGTTTACAATGGCCAAGTTAGGAAGAAAGTGTGGGGCCCACATCTTCTAAAGAAGTGACCACTGGGGTGACATACTAGCGAGATAGTATGTAGACCAACTGGAGCAGCTAATGAGTGAGTGCCACACGGGGCTCACTCTCACATCAAATAGCTTGAGACAAAAGATTTGTGTTTGTTATTGTGCATGTGTTAAAAGGAATATGACACCTCTGAGGGACTCTTACATCTACCTTAAACATGCTAGGGGAATTATAAAATGATCCACAAATGGCAACAAGAATTCCCACTAAGAAAGTATGTCGCTTGGGTTCTCTCAACTAACTTAGTTACGCTAATCAAAATAGGATGCCTCTCAGGTTCTCTTACACTTATTCTAAAAGCATCAAGAAATTATGTTTGTGTTGTGAAAGAGGGATAGGATGCCATTGGGGACTCTTACACCTACCCTAAACACGTCATGGCGAATTCACAAGATAAGCAAACAACACTTCGAAAGGAGAGAAGATTTGGTGAATGGAATCATATTTTATTCTTTTTATTAAAGATTTTTTTCAAACAAGTTTTATTTAATGGGTAATATTTCTTTAAATAGAGCCCATTAATTGGAAGCAGGTGTTCCCCTTTATAATCAATAAGTCGATAAGATCCTCCTTGGTAGGCCTTCTATGACATAGGCATTCCCAAGTGGGTTCAAACTTGCCTCCCATCTTTCGACGGGCAGAAATTGGTCTCCTTAGGACTAACACAAGTTCTCCTACTTTGAAAGACCTAGGGTGGACCAACTTGTTGTGAGCTTGAATCATTTTGGCCTTGTACAACTCTAGGTTCTAGACGTGATATCCAAACCTTGAGCTCTTTTATCCACAACTTTGCATTCTGTTATGTAGTGATCTTGTTACCCAATGCTATCCTTAGTGAAGGGAGTTAAACTTCTAAAGGAAGAATGACTTCGGACCCATACACTAAGGAAAATGGGGTAGACTGAGTTGGAGTTTGGTATGTGGTGCGGTAGGCTCACAAGGCTTCAACCAACTGCTCATTCCACTATCATTTATTGTCATTAAAAGTCTTCTTTAGTATCTGGATGAGAGTTTTGTTGAATGCTTCTGCTAAGCCATTGGCTCTGGGATAGTAGATGATGGAGTACCTCTAATATATATCTTCTAGCAAAACTATTGATCTTCATACTTTTGAATGCAATACTAATATTAGATATAATTCGTCGAGGCACCCCAAACCTATATACAATATGGTTCCTAAAAAAATTGAAGCACATGGTGAGCTATGACCTCTCTAAGTGGGATGGCTTCCGCTCACTTGGAAAAGTAGTCGGTGGTAGCTAAGATGAATCGATGCCCCTTGGAAGAGGGAGGATCGATCGAACCTACAATGTCGGTACCCCAACACTCAAATGGCCATGAACCCAAGGTAGGGTGTAGAATGTTGGACGGTTGGTGGAGGACCACATCATGCACCTAACACTGATGGCATCTCCTAACTACGTCCATGTAATCTGTAATCATAGAAGGCCAATAGTATCCAAGTATTTTGATCTTTATCTTCATCTTCGGACCAGATTGATAAGCTCCACATAGACCTGAATGTACCTCGGTTATAATTCCATGGGATTCATGTTTGTCTAAACAACGTAGCCACATCTGGTCAAAGGACTGTTAGTACAGGTTGCCATCAACAAGAGCATAGGACAGAGATCTCTATTTCACCTTATGGGCTTGTGATTTCTCTTGAGGTAGTTTGTCGGTGTTCAAATAATCTATGAACGGTTACCTTCAATCCAACTCCTTATCCATTTTGGCAATGGTAACCTCCCCTTCAAGAGAAAGTCTCTCGATGAGTTTCAAGGGGATAAGACTTGTCTATTTTGGACCCTTATTGAAATAGACTCATCGTCAACTCTTTGGCAAGTTTGGCCAAGGCATCTTCTACTGCATTCTCTACTCAGGGAACTTTGTAGATGGTAACTTTGGGAACCTTGGCCAACAGCTTCATGGTATACTCATAGTAATGATGAAGCTTGGGCTTGAGGACCTGATAGGGCCTGGCAATCTAGTTGATGACCAACTGAGAATCCTTAAATATATTGGTGCTCTTGACACTGATAGTGATGGCTAACTCCAGACTGGCAAACAAAGCCTCATACTCAGCTTCATTATTGATGTAGGGGTTGGAAACATAGTATGAGAATCTCATCACATCACAGTTTGGAGTTAAAAAATTATTTCTACCTTGCCTTTCCTGGGAGAATAGATCGTGGTGCTTCACCTTTGAGAAAAGAAGCAGCACCATCAAAATATATCTCCCATCAGTGATTGTCAGCCTCCCCTAAGTTCATGATTTGTTCATCGAGGAGATCATCAATAAGCGGAGAATCTGAATGAAGTGGGTGTGCTGCTAAGAAATCTGCTAGTGCTTATCCTTTTATCGCATGAAGGGGTACAAATGTGGTATTAAAACTACGAGAGTATCAGACCAATGAGCCAATCATCTGGAAAGCGTTGGCCGTGTCATGAGGTACTGCAGTGGATTGGTTCTTGAGATCAAGTTTACCTTATGAGAAAGCATGTAGTGTCGTAGCTTAAATGAAAAGATCAAAGCTAAGCAATATTTCTCAATGGGTGAATAGTTTGCTTCAGCAAGAATCAGATGACGACTGAGGTAATAGAGTACGCTCTCCTTCCCCTCATCATTGGCTTGGGCCAATAGAGCACCGAGAGAGTCGTCCAATGCAACAGCGTAAAGGATCAAGGGCTTGCCCGAGATAGGGGTTACTAGAACTAGAGGCTTCACCAAGTACTCTTTAATGTCTTTGAATGCGTCCTGGCACTTGTCATCTCACTTGAACTTGGCATCCTTTTTAACAAGTGCTGAGAATGTTTTGCAGCTCTCTAATAGGGATAGGTTTGAGATAAAGTATCTGAGATATGCTAGCCATCCTTGAAAGGATCTGAGTTGAGTTAAACTCTTAGGAAGTGGCATTTCTAAGGTAGCTTTGATATTTTCAAGATCTATTTCCTCCAAACAACAAACCCAAGGAATTTCTGCTACGAATGCACACTTCAAGGAATTCATTTAACGTTATATTGTCTTAACCATTCAAAACTCTCAAGTCAAAGAGATGGTCTTTTTTTCTAAACTCTTGACCACTAGATCATCAACGTAGCACTCAAGATGAATGAGCTCATTGAAGATCTGAGTAATGGCTCATTGGTATGTAGCACTAGCATTTTTTAGGCCAAAAGGCATGACCCTATAACAGAAGATTCTGATTAGGGTTTGAAAAGCAGTGTTTTTTCATCTTCAGGAGACATCTTGATTTAGTTATAGCCATATGACCTATCCATTAAAAAGAAGATTGCATGAGATGAGGCAATGTCCACCATTAATTCTAATATAAGAAGAGGAAACTCATCCTTAGGACATGCCTTGTTTAGGTCCCTAAAATCGATGCATATGCAAATTTGGCCATTCTTCTTCTTAATTGAGATGACACTAGCTAACCAGATAGGATATTTTTCTTCCCTAATAAAACCAGCATCGATCAGTTTCTTGACTTCAAAAATGACCTGTTGTTCAATTTTTAATCTTATGCATTTAAGAGCTTGCTTAATAGGGGTAACGTTAAGGTCTATTGCTAACTCATGGACTGTTATGTTAGGAGATAATCTGGGCATTTCTTCATAACTCTATGTGAAATAGTTTTTAAACTCAGTCAATAGCCTAACTAAGTCATTGGTTTCTTCTTCATTCACCAATGAGCTAATGTATGTCGTGAGGATTTCTTCTATCCTCGAGGTTTATTTAAGCTTGTCGATTATTGAATGAATCTCCTCTTCAAACTCTGGCGATGCCTCTTTGACTTGAAGATCATCTGGATCATCTGAAGTTTCTAAACACACATTTTCATAAGAGTTGGGGATGTGTGAAAAGAACCTTTCAGACTCCAAATTATTGATAACAACTAGGCAATAATCTTTGTCATCAACTGGACCCATTGTACTGAATCCTAGTCCTGCTCTTAATTATGCTTCCCTGTATTGTTCCATAGCTTTTCAAAATATTCTAACCTGTGCTTGGACCAAGTGTAAGGAACTAAACCTATCGTATAAGATTTTGAACACAGCAAGTAAAAGTCAAAAATAATTCCATTAATTCTTTAAAGTATCTTCCTCAAGTCCTACATCGAGCTATGTACTTGAGGATGATTAACTTAAAATAAACCTCTTATGCTTCATGTCACTGGAAGACTTAGGGACTTCCTTAACTACTAAACCTTCAACTTTCTGAGATGTAAGTGAGGTTAGAGCTAAGGTTCCCAACTGCTGCCTAATAGTTTCACATAAACCAGATTCAATACTTTCCTTTGCTTGAAGGCTTGGTCTTCATCTTGGATCAAAAATCACCTCCAATGGAACCCACTGAGAGGTTGGCTAGTATACTAATTACAATGGACTCATCCTTCGAGCTGGATTCCAAGTCTATGTGAATAATGGGGCAACTCCTATGAACTGGAACATGGCCTATATTGGCTGAAGGCCAACTACGGGATCTCCCACCTCAGGAACTACCTTCATTTCTACCTCTGACTCTGCCTGGTGGAGGTTGAGCCATCTACCCACATGTCCATATGATGGAATGAACTGTGGGTGGAATGTGATATGCGGATCCACTTCTTCTTCATTTCCCCATTCTTGTGTACTTGAGCTTTTCTTTTTCTTTTCATTTTCTTTTATCTTTTCTTTTGCTTCATTTTCTTTTGCTTCTATATTTGCATTTGAATTTTGTACAAGTTCATGAGAAATGGTGTTTTGAGGAAGATAGTAGGTCACATCCTCATAAATCTCAATCTCACTAACTGAAAATGGTTTTTCATCCCTATTGACATGGTATTCAATTTCATCTTTTCTGAAATTGATACACTAATGAAGGGAGGATGGAGATTGTTCTGATGTATCCAATGCCTACCAAGCAAAGCAATGACTAAAGTATTCAAATCAATGATGTAGAACTTGGCTTCGATCTTCCAGTCACCGATCTCCGACAGTAACACTATGGAACCTAAAGCCCGCTCGCCTTGATCATTGAATCCTATCAACATCATTCTATCTCCTCGAAGAGTAGAGATGTCGATCTTCAAGTAGGCAAGGGTCTTTAGACTCATAATGTTTACTGATGCCTTGACGAGTCTAAACCTGTCCATGTCAACTGTGATGTATAGGGGATGGTGGTGCTCCAAGTCCCCTAGTAGAAGCTCTTCATTTGTGAAGGTGATCCATTGGGCTTCTTTTGCATAATGTGCATCCTCACTATAGCGGTCAGCTGAGCTAAGCATATTTGAGGATCAAGGAGGTCCTTGATTAGTGATTCCCTCATCTCTTTGGATAAGACAAGGGCATCATATATGCTTAGCTTAGATGGCAACTTTCTTAGATAAGAAAGGATGTTGTAGTCCACCTTCAGTTGGTCTTCCACAAGCATATCCAAGGGTGGAGCATCCTGTGGAAGGGCTTCTCGATCTTCAATACCAATGACTTGTTTCCCTTTATCTAGAGGTACTGCCCTAGGAGGTAGAACTTTGCCACTACGGAGGTTGACTTCAATAATCTCTTGAGGCAAGGTGGTGGAAGGTTCTACCTGTACTTCAAGCTCACCTATAGCTTCTCCTATGAGACTCTCAGAATCGAATGATTCTAAGTCTCAAGAGGTGAACATAGATTCGTGAGTTGGAAGATCCAATTCTGAATTAGAAAGAGGAAGATCAAAATTACTATAGTTAATTAAACTTAAAGAGTTATCATTAGGAATAGAAGATGAAAACTCATTAGAAGAGTCACAAATGTAATTCAAATCAACTTTATTCTTTGATTTCTTGGAAGTGTTTGGAGGTACAAAGTAGAAGTCTAGTAGAGTGAGTGGAGTAAGGGATTTGATGCCCTTATCCATTAATACAAGAGTTCTACTAGTAGATGAAAGAGAAGAGCTAGCTGAAATGGAAGAAGTCACTAGTGAAGTAACTAAGGATGGAGGCCGGACACGGTGCTGGCTAAGGCTATCTTGGCCAACACATGCTACATGGCTATATTGTTGAGCTCCCACTTTCCTCGAGTTGGCACTGGCAACTTGCAAACCTTCCTTTGTGTTGGAGGTTTGAGCTGACTTAGGCACCTATAAGGAAAGCTTCTTGATCTTCTGAATTATTTTCTTAGAGGTTTTAGATAAAGAAATGCCCCAACCTTCTTTGGTTTTGGTAGGATCACTTGTATCCCCAAGGATTACCTTAATGGAACTGGAAGGTTGTTCCACAAGGTATTCCTTTAGGAGAACGACAACACCAGTCTTAAAATTGTGTTCAAGCTAGTCCTTAAATGTGAAGCAATCCTCCAAAATGTGGCTTAGCATACGATGGTAAGGGAAAAAGTTTGGATCATGACTTTAGCCTACTTCCTCGTATCCTAAGCTCGGGTAGCTAAAAATCAGTTTCTTTAAGAGATTCTTAAAGATTTTCTTGGTTACCTCCCTCTTAAAATAATAAGGTTTGTTTAACTTATCTAAAAGAGTAGGCAGACCATAGCTACATGGTGGCGGATATGCATTCCACTGTTGCTGGTGGTACTACTGAGGTGGTGGTTGTGCTGGCCGTGGAGGCTGCGATGGAGGCCGGTATGGTCACCTCGATGGTGCCAAAGAAGGTGGAGGCTATTGAGATCGTGGTCTCTCGGACTGATCTCTAGCTGGATGTTTCCCCTTGTCAACTGCTACTACTCAAGGTTTCTTCTCATAGACCTTTTGGGATTTCTGCTTGGGCAACTGATCTAGAAAAGGAAACTATTTGGCCTCTCTTTGTAGACTAGCCACCTTATTGATTAGCTTCTCAAATGTATTTATGGTGAAGCCCTTAAGCATGAAGGTGATTGGGCCATGGATATTCTTCAAGATAATCTCAATGGCATGTTGTTCAGATAGCTGTGGTTCACACTTCATACTCAGGATGCCATCGGAGAATATAATCAACAAGTGTCTCACTGGAGTGTTGTTGGGCTACAATGAGATCACCTAGTAATCATTGAGCTCCAGCAAATCTCTTGATGAAGAGTTGCTCTAACTCAACAAATTTCTTTACTAAACCATTCAGTAGTTCGGCATACCAATCAAAAGTAATACCCGCTAGGCTACTAATAAAGAGTCTAAAGAGTATAGCATTACTGCTACCTGCATTACAGCAACTGGCCTTGAAGTGAGCTATATGCTACCTCGTGTTCTCACTGCCATCAAAGCTTTTGAAGGAAGGAGACACAAAACCCTTGGGATACTGTATAGCATAAAATTCCTCTGGGTAGGGTCTACCCTTTGGAACCGATGATCCTCCCTGAGCTTGAGCCAAAGCTTCCTTCACCTACTACTCAACCATGGATTTTAGATCTTATTCATGTACGGAGGTACTATCCACTACCTTTCTATACATGCCAGTGCTACCTTGCTCAACAAAAGGTAGAGTCTTAACTAGGTCTAAGACATGCACTAGCTCAGGCTGACTGACATCGACTGTATTAGGATGAACTGAGGGGCATGTTTCTAAAGCACTAACACAGCTGCTAACAAGTCCTGTAACTATTGTGCCATCCTATCAATCTGCTAGTCCTTCTGCCTTAACTATTGTCAAAGGTGATGGGCTGATTATGCGGTGTCTCCTTGATCAACCTCATCACCTTCCATGGCCTGTTGCTCCCTAAGAGGAGAACCTCTAGTATTAACCATGCATATCCCAACTGAATCCCCCATCAAGTCATCTTCATTGGGATCGAAGCTGACTCTTTCTTCATCAGACCAGGCGTACCCTAAGATCTCCTTCTTCTCCATAAAATAGTATGCAACTATCTCATCTAAGGATCAATTTAACTCAATAGGTACAAATAGTTTGCGACCGGTGATCATTATCATGCAGAGAGGACCCACCTCATCTCAGTGGGAGTCAATCTTGTGGACTGCACACTAGAAAAATGATACTGACGATATTGTAATGGGGTAACAATCCTTAAGATGATCCTCTACCACTGCTGTAACTGAACTGTCATCTGGAATATGTGTGATTACCGTCACCATCTTCGCATTCGGTTGTATGGTGGAGTTGGTGAAGGAACGACCATGATACTCTAGGGTCACCACTCCTCCTGCACGACCATTGGGGCAGAAAATTGACCAAGAGAGCTCAGCCATACTACAATGGGTGGTGTAGGAGGAGTAGGATCCCTTGGCCATAGCAAGATCACCAACGGGGTACATTTTCCTCGGATGCAGCCTTCATGGCCTTAGATGGAATGGGAGATGCTGAAACCTGCACTAGTGATGGCGAACGTGGGGTAGAGTGGTGGGGTGGAGACACCGCTGACTCTCTGTGCATAGGAACTACCCTCCTATGGTGACTGGTCCCCGTGAGGACAATACTATCAGTATGGTCGGCATGGGTAGCGCACCGAGCTGGAAAATCAACCAAAGTAGAAGCAGCTGACTGACGGCTGAACCTCCATCACTCTCTGCTAGTAATGTGTGATGTATGGGCCTCATGGGCCCTCTTCTAACGAATATGCCTCCCTATGCTGTGAGGAATCACAAATCAAAGATCGAACTGGGTACCAAACTTTGAGTGTCTGTATGCTCCACTACCTAACGTAGAATAGAGCGGAGGCCTGCGTACGACCTCCTACTCCTAAAAATTGCTGGCTGTAAGTGCACCACTAGAGGAGGTGATGATTAAATCCTCCTGGCATCCTCTATATCTGATCCTGAGAGAGGATGAAATTGGTTTTCTGTAACCAGTGGTTAAGTGATCTTGGGAGACTCATCCATGGCTGATTGAGCTGCTGCCTCTAGCTCTCTGGCTATCTGAGTGTGGAACTGTTTGACCATATAGTTCTAGTTCCTACGCTTGGTACGGGTAAGATAAGAGGAGTGTGAGCTAGGCCCATACTCAAATGTGGGGAGGCAAGCCCTGAAACCAAGGGAGTCTTACCCTTGGAGGGTACAGATGGTAGGGTGTTAGCCTGCACTAGGGAAACATGGGCAACTCTAGGATGAACTGCAACTAGAATCGGTACTGCTGGTACTATTGGAACTGTAATAGTCAAGTCAGGTGCTAACTTTCCTCTTCAAGAGGAGAGATATCAATCGATGGTAATTCTATCCCGATGATGGGCTTGGACACCTTCCTCAGTGAGTGGTGAATGCCCTCACACAAGTGACCGGCCCCTCAAATCCTGAAAGTGGATCAAGTGGGTATGGTCTAGGTGAGGGATGTCAGCCTGATCTAAAGCTAGGTCCATACCATGGGGGAATGCAAAGACAAATTTTGAGAACTGGCCATTTGCACCACTATAGTAAACTAACAAACTGCACTACACTGACTGAAAAGAATCTGCAATGAGAAATGAACTTATATCAGTTTCCTATCTTCAAAGAATTTTAATTTTGAATTTTGAAAATTTGAACCCACATCCAACAACTTGGAAGTGTTAAGTGGGGTTCAAATAGATTTTAAGAGATTGATTGAAAGAGAATTTGAATATGAACCCAAACTTCACAAACCAAATTTAGGTATGTTGAAATATGGATTCTAAATTTTTGATAGATGCTTCCATAGGTTCATTTATGTCTTGAATTTGAATTTTGATTTTGAGGACCCTTTCCTTTAACAAATTTGGGTATGTTAAAGCAAGGGTAAAATGATTTTCTTTGTTTGATTATTTTGGAATTTTACTTATTTAGCAAATTTAAGAATGCTAAGTAAAGTAAAAGTGACTATTTTTTGTGAATTTTGTTTTGATTTGATTTTTGGAATATTTTGGAATTCTTACTTATCAAATTTAGGTATGCTTGGTGAAGAATCCAAGTGTATTTTGTTTAATTTTTGAAAATAGGATTCTTAGTAAATTTAGCTATGCTAAGAAAATCCTAAGTGTTTCATTTGTTTGGAATGTTTTGATTTTTTTGAAAAGGGTACGATCCTTAACACATTTGGTATGCTAAGGGGATCCTAAGTGTTCATTTTTTTTATATGTTTTCAAAGTGGAGATTCAACTTTAGCAAATTTGGTATGCTAAAGAGGAAGTCTCATTGAGTTTTGAAATGGAAAATTTGAGTATGCTAAATGAAATTCCAAATGGTGTGTTTAAAATTTTGATTTCATTTTTTTACTTCGAAAAATGGAAACTTCTCTTTAGCAAATTTGGTATGCTAAGGGAAGAAATTTCAAAGGTGTTTGAAAATTTTGATTTTTCAATTAGGAAGCTTTACTTAACAAATTTGGGTATGTTAAATAAAGTTCCAAATATTATTTGAAAATTTTGAATTTTTGATTTGGAGACTTCACTTAACAATTTTGGGTATGTTAAGTGAGTTTCCAAAATGTGTTTAGAAAATTTTGAAATATGATTATTAATTTTGATTTCGAATTTGGAAACTTTAGTTAGCAAATTTGATTATGCTAATTGGAATTCCAAATGTATGTTTGAAAATTTTTCTAAAATAAGGATGTTGATTTTGATTTTGGATTTGGAAACTTCACTTAGCAAATTTGATTATGCTAAATGAAATTCCAAATGTGTATTTAAAAAAAAATTAAAACATGATTGTTGATTTTGATTTTGAATTTGGAAACTTCACTTAGTAAATTTGATTGTGTTAAAAGAGGTTCCAAAATGTGTTTAGAAAATTTTTGTATTTTGAATTTGGAGGCTTTACTTAACAAATTTGGATATGTTAAATGAAGTTCCAAATGTTGTTTGAAAAATATTTTGAAATATGATTTGTTGATTTTAATGTTTTGAAAAGAGGACCTCCATTCAATAAATTTAAGTATGTAGAATGGAGATCAATTTTTTATTTTTGAAGTATGAAATTTTTGTGTGTGATTGTTGCATTTGTGAAAGGGAGGAATTCCAACTTAAAACATATGTGGGATATGTTTAAGTGGGATTTCCTAAATGATATTTTATTTTTTTAGTTGGGAATGAAATCTTCATTTAATAAATTTAAGTATATTAAATGAAGGTATTCATGTGTGCTTTTTGAAAATTTTAACTTTGTTTACAAATGAACTTTCTATTCAATAAGTGTGAGTGTATTCAATAGGTAAATCCATGTGTGCTTTTTGAAAATTTTATGATTATGATTGTGGTTTTTGAAAGAGATGATTATTCATTTTATTTTGCAAATGAAATCTTCATCCAAGTGAATTGGAAGAAGATATTCATTTATGCTTTTGAAAAATCCCTACATGTAACAATTATGGAAATTGTTAAATGAGGGAGACAAAATTTTGTGGAAAATACTTTATTAAGTGTATTTTTGAAAAGGTGCTTTTGAAAAGTAAAGTTCTTTATGGAAAATTTATTCATTTTAGGATGAACGTTACCTTATCATGAAAATGATAAGGAGGAAGTCTTTAAAAGATGTTTTTTCCTTTTATTTTAGATCTTTTCATTTTTCCCATTTGAGAAACCAACGAGGGTTTTAAGACCAACAAGGAATGCAGTCCTAAAACCTAAAGATGTTGGCTAACTAAATTCAAGAATGAAATGAGCTAAGTGCCAACATAAAGAAGGATAGTATTGGATTCATACCAAAGTACAAACTCACTATTGATACTCAAAGACAACGATCATTTACCAAAGATGGAGAGAGGAACCATCCAAAGTCGAAAAAATGTGAATAAATTCCTATTGAGGAGTCAACTTTCAAATGTGGAGAAAAGAAAGAAGAAACCTTATAAAAATTCATCTTAGTAAGATGCCATAGATCCATAGATGTATTCAGGGATGGATACTCATCAAGGAATAGTGTACTATCTTGAAAGACAAAAATCACTACCTTTTAATAGAACCAATCATCTCAATAAGGACTTCTAAGGACGATGGGTCTATATATGTACTAGAGATTCTTCACCTACTTTACATAGAAAAGTAAAGCAGGGTTTATTTTAAATCAAGTTTATTAAGTTTCCTATAGGGGCAAGCCTTCATTGTTAATTACATCCTAAAGGATGGGATCCATTAAGAAAATTATCGATTAAGGTAAATGATTATTGTCATTGAAGATTTCAATAGGAAGGACTATCAATCGATTGGTTTATATTTGAAGATCAAAATGAAATTGATCAGAATAGGGAGTTATTATCGAAGCCAAAATGGGAAATACGTAGGAGATGACCATGATGCTAGGAAACCTAGAGAGCATCTCAAACTATCCTATAGTTGGGCTTTTCATTTTAGCAATTGATTTAGTTTGTTTGAGTTATATTTCTCATTATAATTTTAGGACTTAAGATTCCTTAACACAAGATTAAGGAAATACCTAGGAGGTGAGGAATTATGCTTATAGCCCACAAAGGGGAGAAGCAACCATAGAACCTAAATTTAGGGAGCTTCAGTGAGGGTCGAGAACACAATATAAATCTAAGGCGAAAATGGGTAATTGGTTTGCCCCCACAAGAGAGGACAAACCACCTGACAACTTGGACTTACAATCACCTGGGGGTGGCGATCAACTAACTCCTCCTATGATTTTAAATACTTGTAGGCAAGTCTTTATGCTTATGCAAGATAACTTAGCTATTATTATTTAGAAAGAGACTAAGTCCTTAAACTCGCTCCCTAAAGAGACTAGATCATGTAAAGGACATGCTTCAAATGACCTAAATCTAATCCAATTCAAATTTTATTTTATTTTCATTTTGAACAATTATTTTGACTCGCTAATATTTTATGACTAATGCATGAGAAAGGTTATTGGCCAAAATCACTGAGAAGGGAGGAGGTGAGTTTTCATCACTACGGGCCCAAGTTCTCCGAAAAGGTGGAAGCCCTCCAATCAAGAGTGAAATAAGATGCATTTGTGCATATTATAAAGAAATACTCATCCATTAAGCTAATTCTTTTAGGTTGATTTTAAACCTAAGCTTTAAGTAAGGTAATGAGCTATTTAATTTTAATTTGAATTGTTAAGTTGGGTAAAAGATTTATTTTTCCTAAAGAGCCTAATCCACATTGAGGCCATACATAAAGCAAGGAAGAAACTAGGAAAATTATGCCACTTAATGCAAGAGCTAAACAAATCATCAATCAATTTATAAAGCTAATCACAAAATAATAAATGGCCATTGTGGTCGAGCACCACCGCACAAACTTGAAAATATCAAATATTAGTGAAGCTCTACCCTTATACAACCCGGATTAAAAATGAAAATTACAATTTAAGCAAAGGACTTCATTGTTATGGGGGTCTTCAAGCTTTATTCTTCTTTCTTCTTTCTTCTTTCTACTTTCTTCTTTCTTCTTTTCTTCTCTTCTTTCTTCTTTTGGTTCCTTCTTTTGGATGGTAGATGCTCCAAGGCTTCACATGATGCATAAGATGGGATCTTATGATCAATGTTCATCCTAATCCCCATAACAATCATTCCAAAATCCTAATTATACAAATTTTTATATGAAAAGGAAAAGTGGAAAGCTAACTAACACCTACAAAATAAAGGTTAGCTAAATCACACCACACAAATCCCAAGCATGTATATTGGACTCATCACCCCATACATGGGTAACTAAGTCCACTTGGCCTATGGATTATGCTTATGGGTATAAAGCACCTGCAAGCAAAAGCAATTATATTTTTATTTATGATAGCTCCCCTTAAGCATAAATCCTCTACAGAAAAGAACAGTTATACTAAGCATGTCCTACCATTCATTTTACAAGCATACACCCTAACACCCAGTCCAAAACATATATATCATAAAATAAAATAAACATCAAACCATGCACCGACCTAACCTAAGGCTAGAAGTTATGACTGATTCTAATGTGTGTGCTTTGAAGGTTTGTGTGGTATGCTTAGCTATGGCTTTATGTTCAAATTTTCTAAGTGTGAAGAATATGTTCAGCTTGGAGGGGGGTTACATTTAAGTTGTTTAAGTGTTTCGGGTTAATTTTATTTCATGTTTTAATTTGGTTTAAGTGAAACCTACAATTAATTACTAAGTTATGAAGAGAGGGAAAGAGAAGAAAACTTCTCTTTCCTTTCCTAACCTTAAGTAATTTTCTAAAGTAGGTTCATATTTTAATTCATTTAGGTGAATATTTTGATTACATATTTAATCAATCCTAAGTTTAGATAAACTCTACAAAACCTATTCAAAAGAAAGGCATTTTAAGATTAAATAAAATGAATCAAAATTCACATAACACACATTACTTAACTTCTTTCCTAAAATATAACATGCATATGGATGGACCTTATGCATATCTATACATGCAAATGAGAGTAGTTAATATACTTTATGATGCATGCTAAGTAATCCATTTAAGAAAATTTAGAAGTTGAATTTGTATGATTTTTCTTAAGTAGAAAAGGTTTTCCTTATCCAAAATTTCACATGCAAACATGAAAGTAAGAAAGGTATAAGTGAGTGCAACGCCATTGTTAACCAAAGGTGTAAAGTGCAAGACCTACTTAGGGCTACTTAAAGCCTCGCAATCTCGGGGTTTTCCAGACTAATATACCACTTTCCTTAAGTACAAACATGTATATAAAAGAAATGAAATAGAAAAAGAAAATGCAAAAGTTGTTTAAGGCAACCAATCTTAGCCGAGAGCCTAGGGATGAATAGCGTATGGAATTAAGTTAGTGTTGGGTTCTTTTCAAATGAACCCTACACCTTACTAACTTATATTCAAAACTATGGTAACATAAGAAAGAAAGGAAAGCTACACTATGCATGACTTTATAATCTATCACATGCAAGCTTATAATAAATATATGAATAGCACACTTTCAAATTTATTATTTAATTTATATATTTTTGAAAATAATTTGATTTAGTAGTGATAATAGCCACTCATATTTTACTTTAGCCAACACATGCATATTTGACATAAAGTAAACAATTTCATTTTTAAAATTTGAAACATGAAATTATGAATGCATGAAATCACATGGCATACAACTTAACATATTGGGAAAGATCCAAAGCAATGAAAGCATGTAAACAAACTCACTTTACTTAAATCCTAAAGACAATCTTATAGAATAAGATATTTTAGAATAAATCAAAGTGAATTTCAAAGTAATTTTTGTTTAGTTTGAAGTTTGATTTAATTTTGAAAGGGTGAGATGAGCTGGCTATTATTCCTAACCCATTCCCACATGTGTTTTGTATTTTTATTTAATTTTTAGATAATTAGATCCATTTTTATGTGTTGATTAGGTTAAGGTATGAATTAAGTGGCTTAATTAACCCTTACCTACACCACCTTAGAAGAATTAACTAAATAATTATGGGCTGATGAGATGCATAAAACTCACAATGAATTTAAATTTGTAATGCACCTAATAATGAGAATGCCTAATGCAATTTAGCTCACAATTAAAAGTTAATTAAACTAAGGGGTTTAGCTACTTTCAAAACACCCTTTCACACATGTAAATTGGGTTTTAATTTTCATAATTAAACTTAGGCTATTAAACATCTAAGCATCTACCCAAGATAGATTAATTAAGTTCTAATTTTTTAAAATTTTTAGAAATTGATTAAGGGGTAATTAATAAATTTTTGTTAAAAAGGACATTAAGGAGAGAAGAGGGGTTTAGGGAATAGCTTAGGGAAATGCCCCAAAATTATTCCACCTACCTACTCTGACCCTTAATCAACCTTAATCATAGGTTGGAATCAATAATTATATCCTAATTATGCATAACTACATAAGAAGGGCAATTAAGGAAACCATAGGTAATTACTCTAATCCAGTCTTCAATAAATCCCAAGAAAATTAGTCAAGTCATCCCCTAAAACTTACCCAAGAAATTTGGGATTAATCAGAGGCCTAATCAAAGAGTAATTAGCAACATAAACTTTCCAATAAAATCCAAATTCAGAGAAAATCGTAATTCAAAACTCATCAAAATTAATTTTAAAATGTTCTAAGTTTAATTATCTATCCATGGGTTTCTATTTTATATTTTTTGAATTTTCTATGAATACTTATGCTTTTTTGAAGTTCTCTAAATTAATTAAAAATTAATCATGCATTTTAAATAGTTCCTAACTAATTAGCTCACACACGCGGTGGCGCTGTTTACACTAGCGATCGTGAGGGGGGACAACTTAAGTTGTCACCTCACAAAGGCAATTGTGGTACACACACTTAATTTCTCGGTCGGCCGATCAAAGATCGGATGGCTAAGGATTCCCCTGCAATTTATAAAGGATAATTAGATTTCTACACATGCCAAATAATCTCAGCCGTCCATCTAAAATGCACGGATGGATGGCTAAGATGAGCCAAGTTCTTCCCCTTGATCAACAGAGATCATCCATGATCAAGGGGAAGATCCAAGCTCGATCTAGCATGGAATCACACAAAATTTGAACCACACCATCTAGAGACACAAAGCGTCAAATCCAACAGTCAAAATTTGATGAGGTGAAAATTTCTTTCACAAAGCTCCACACCACATTGAGTTTAGTGATCAAAAAATTTCATACCACACCGGAGGTGATCACTGCCAAGATCAATTAGGTAGCTTTGTCTGGTGGAGACAAAGCCCTATTGAAATTCTTAGGCCTTGGGATTAAGTGGATCAATGGATGGACCAAGTCCTCCTTACTTGGGCTTTAGCTTTGATTGAATTTGATCCTTCCTTGCTATGGAAACTCCAATAGTTGCTTAGGCAAGCTCGACTTAGCTTCTAGATGAAGTGTGCGAGAGCAATTGGAAGAAGATCAAGTGTGGAAGAAATTCACTAATGGATTGAGCTCCCCTATTTTTGCACTATGCAAAACTGAGAATTAGGGAATTGAAATCCTCTCTAAGAAACTTGGGAGTGCTCTCTGATGATTGCTCTGGGTTCCTAGGCTTCAATCGATAGAGGGCAAGTGAAAATTTCATTGAATTAGGGGGAGTATATCTTCCCCTATGGAAATTGGACGATCGAACCATCAGTTGTCATTTTTATCTAATTGCTCAAATTGGAGAGGTTGTTTAGGTTGTTAACTCTTTTCACATGGTTAGTTTGAGGTCTTGAGTGGATTGTCAACCTCATATGTGCATCAAATTAAGCTTAGGAGGGAGTTTGAAAACTCAATTTCAAGCAAGGTGGTCGGGTTTGGTCTAGGGGCAAAATGGGCTGACCCAAACCATTGGGTTGGGTGCACCACTCATCAATTTCAAGCTAGGTGGTCGGGTTTGGTCTAGGGGCAAAATAGAATTGATTTGAAGTTTGACTTGAAAGAAGGAAAGTGAGGAATGGTTTAACCTAAGGGTAGAAAATTTTTCTAACACCCCTAAGGCATGACCTATTCCTATGGCTAACTCTTCTAAGTCTCTAGGGCTTGGTTGGAGTGTCCACCTAATCACTAGATGTGTCTTAAGACTAAGGAACTCTTAAATTCTAAGAGGGATCATATGCTTAAGATGGAGGGGTTGAGAGCTCATCCTAAAAATGAGGTCAATAGTAGTATAGCATGCTTTCTATGTTTTCTTCATTGTGTTGCGGTAGTAAAGCCCCAAGGGACTCCTCTAAGACTACGGTGTATAAGATAAGAGGTTTCCTGGGATAGGAGCTACTAGAATTGGCAGATTGAGTAGATACTTTTTAATTCTCTCAAATGCTTCTTGGCATTCCTGGTCCCATTGGAATTAAGCATTCTTTTTCTTTAGCTTTGCAAAAGGTTGGCACCTTCCTGACAGGTTTGATATAAAACACTGAATGAATGTGAGTTATCCTCATAAAGAGCAAAGCTACTGAAGGTTTTTCAATGGAGGCATCCCCATGATCGCCTTTCTTTTGTTGGGGTCAATCTCAATTCTCTGTCTTACAACATATCCAAGAAATTTTCCAAAGGAAACCCCAAAAGCACATTTGAGAGGATTCATCTTGAGATTGTACTTCTTAATCCTTTCAAAGACAATCCTTAAATCCCCCAAGTAATCTTTTTGCTCAATGCTTTTAACAACGAGGTCATCAACATAGCATTCTACTTTTTGATGAATTAATTCATCAAAGATGCATGTCATGGCCCTCTGATATGTAGCTCCATCATTCATCAATCCGAACGGCATGACTATGTATCAATAAATACCAATCATTGTTCTGAATGATGTGTGTTTCTCATCTTCAGGAACCATCTTAATCTGATTATACCCCGATGATCCATCCATAACAGAGAACATGTCATAGTTGGAGGTGTTAACCACTAGTAATTTTGACACAGGGAGCGAGAAATCATCTTTTGGGCATGCCTTATTTAAATCTCGAAAGTCGATGCAAACTTGAATCTAACCATTCTTCTTCTTTATGGGAGCAATGTTGGCTATCGAATCTGCATACTTCTCCTCGTGAATGAAACCTGCTTCAATTAACTTTTTTGTTTCCATGACCACCTATTCTTCAACATCCAGTCTCATTCTTCTTGAAGCTTATTTGATGAATGTTGAATCAGGATTGATAGCTAGCTTGTGAACTGCCACATCAGGGGATAAGCCAGGCATCTCAGAATATGTCCAAGCAAAGTAGTCCTTGAATTCACAAAGCTATATTTTTATTTCTTCAACCTTATTGTCAGGAAGAAAGGCACTAACGAAGGTTGGAGGGGGTTCTTCTTCTATCCTTAAATTAATTTCTTTCAACTCATCCATGGTAGACATCTGCCCACTCATCCATAACAAAGAACATGTCATAGTTGGAGGTGTTATCCACTAGTAATTTTGACACAGGGAGCGAGAAATCATCTTTTGGGCATGCCTTATTTAAATCTCGAAAGTCGATGCAAACTTGAATCTAACCATTCTTCTTCTTTATGGGTTGGCTATCAAATTTGCATACTTCTCCTCGTGAATGAAACATGCTTCAATTAACTTTTTTGTTTCCACGACCACCTATTCTTCAACATCGAGTCTCATTCTTCTTGAAGCTTATTTGATGAGTGTTGAATTAGGATTGATAGCTAGCTTGTGAACTGCCACATCAGGGGATAAGCCAGGCATCTCAGAATATGTCCAAGCAAAGTAGTCCTCAATTCACAAAGCTATATTTTATTTCTTCAACCTTATCGTTAGGAAGAAAGGCACTAACGAAGGTTGGAGGGGGTTCTTCTTCAGTCCTTAAATTAATTTCTTTCAACTCATCCATGGTAGACATCTGCCCACCATCTTTAAGTTCTTGTGTTTGGTTTACTACTTCCTCATCGATTATAAGAATGACTTCACAAAAGTCATTTTCATTTTTTGTTTCAATCTCACTTTCGATTACTGTATAGAAAGTATTCCTTTGATGATTCTTTCATTGGATGTATCTGAGACCCTTAAATTATTGCTTCTTCGAGAGGTCTATGGACTCTTTGAACTCCATAAATTATCAAAGAAGAGAGCTCACCATCTATCAGTTTCAATGTCGATTCCAAGTTTGTGCATCATCCTTCAGATTCTTGGAGAATAGTATCTCAACATTCTGGTGGGTACCAACTCTTCAGACTTTGAGTACTAAATAAGCCATTCAGAATCATAATGTTTACATTTCTCAGATCTATAGAATGAAGTTCCCAATCTGCTGCTCCGAGGTAATGGTGGTACATAAAAGATTTTTAATTCCTCAATGTTGTGAACATCACGTGATGTGACTTCTTTGAAATATCAGGGAGGAAATGGTGTAACTATGAATGAATCATTTGATACTAATAGGTTAGCAGTCCTTCTAGAAGAGACACATTGAACTTCACTTGCATAGATGGACTCAAAATCATAATTATAATTAGAGTAATTTATCTCATTTGCTTTTGTTGAAGGCTCACATTTTTCCTTGAGTTCAACTGAAATATCTTCTTCTCCAAATATATCACCGCCCAAATGAGGAACATGCTTCTTCAGCTTTGGTGATGTGTCATAAGTTCTAGAGAGATTTAATGAAGCCTTCTTTCTTCCTTTTCACTCATTCCCTTCTTTAGGTTGCTTCATAGTTTTTGAAGTTGGAGCTATAGATTGCTAAGCCTTACTTTCTTTTGAAATAAAATACTTTGCATCCTCATAAATTTTTGCCTCATGAACTACAAATGGATGAATAGTGAATCTTATGTTCTGCTCCATTTCTTATGTACTTTATATGTTGATGTAGAGTAGACAGAACCATACCATATTCATGGAGCTAAGGATGGCCTAATAGAGCTTTGAATGAGGTGTCGACATTTATCACATGAAATTTAGCTTGGTTATAGAGTTCCCCAAACCTAAGCGATTGAATGAACGATCTGAGAGTCCTCTACCCCCATTTCATTGAAATCATGGACCATCAATTTATCTCATCCAAGCTGCTGAATGTCTAGGACAAACACCTAAGGGCTCATAGTTGATTGATTACAATTCCATCACTTTTTACAGTTACATACAATGGGAGGTTATGCTCTATTGTCCCGAGCATAAGATCTTCTTCAGAGAAAGTGATCATTGGGAGATCTTGGGCTTGCAAAACTTTAGTCATGCGTCGTTCAGCAAAATAAGCTTCATACCTCTCTAGATCTTTAAGATCTTGAATCAACATTGGAGGTCCTTCGACATCAAGAGAGCCTGCATACAATCCAGTAAGGATCTTTCTCAAATGTGATAGGATATTATAATCAATTCCTCCATTTGAATTTGCTTTCTTTTAGGGTCTTTAGGGATGATATCTTTATTAACTTCAATATTTTTGTCTTCATTTTTGATTTTTTGCTCATTTGATAGCCCTTTATTTATGGAGGTGGTAGTATCTTGCCACTACTTAATTGCACTTGGACTGCTTTATTCAGCTCAGACTCTTCAAATGAGGTATCTCATTCAAAGTCACCATCTACCTCTGAGGATTGTGTGGATGCTTCAGAGTCACTTCCAAGCTTCAAGCGGCCCATTTGGGATGTCTTTGAAGGCTCAGACTCATCTTCATTGGGAAAACATTAGTCTTCCTCTAAACTGCCTCCCGTTTGTCGCACCATCAAGAATGACTTTGATGTTATAGGTTTAGGAATTCTCTTGCTTGGCAGGACAAACCTTCTGAGTTTGTTTTTGCATATTGCATTTTTCAAAGCCTCTTGATTCTAATTATGCAAGCATGGCTCACATTGGGGGTAGTTCGACACCACAGAAATAGCTTGACATGCCTCTCTAGGGAGCAAGTCTTTATCATTATTTCCTTCTTCATTTGACTCAGTGATTTAAAGTCCTAACATGTAATCAACAAGCCTGATAGTCTATCTCATCGGTTGATGATACTCCTCCAGATTATTGATAATCTTTTGAATTATAGTTCTCTTCTTACTCTTCTTACTCTTCTTTTTCTTAGCTGAATTCTTTGATTTATGAGGTCTACATTTATATCATACAATTCTTATGTCAGATGAAGTAAAATTTTATCTAGCAATAATGTAACTGAACGCTTGGTTTAGGTATTTCTTTTAAGTCAAATATAGGTTCAAGTGGTGATTTTCACTTAACATTAAGGATGTCTCTTAAATTTGGTTCAATATTTCACGATCTTCGTAAAGACTAATGTCTCCCATTGCTCATCTTGTATCACTTTTCCTTTTGCTTTCTCTTTCATCAATGGTACTGAAGTGAATGAACCACCCTGACAGATTCTCTTTTAGGATGGACAAGAACACTATCGGTTAATGTGAATTTACCATTTCTATATTTTCTCTCTAGCCAATCCTTAAAAACAAAATAATCTTCAATTGGGTGGCTAATTACTTGATGATATGGACAATATTTTGGATTGTCAGTTTGACCTAACTCTTCGGGTCATTTAGTTCTGGTAATTTTAATCCTGCTTTAAGCATGGTGGAATAACTTAGCCACACTTTCCCTCTTGAAGGATTACTTCTTACTCATCTTATCTTTTAGAGATGAGTGCACTCGCTCATCATCTCTCATTGATTATTTTGATTGGGAGCTAACCAATTGCTTTCCCCCTTCATCCATATAAGCAAGCTATTTTTATTTATCTACATTGTAAGTTGCTCTCTTTCCACTGCTTGAGCTAAAGGAGGTTGTGTGAGATCATTCCTCCTTTAGTCTAAGAATTTATTCTTCTTTACCTTTTCTGAGTGACCCTAGAATTTTGAGCGATTCAACTTTTCAAACTTTGCCACTCGGTCCAATAACTCTTGAAATGTTGAGATAGAGGCCATGCATAAATATGGTGCCATCTTATCATCGATGTTACCCATCAACAATGAAATGATAAGGATGCTAAGCTCACGTATGCGGTTCGTCTGAAATATATTTAGTCACTGACTCGTCTTTTCTTCTTCGTTCTAAGGTGAGGTCAGCAATTGTAATCCTTTCAATTGCATTGGTGAATCTCTTGATGGGCATCATCTCTAATTCTACAAAAGTCTTGACCCAGCCATTAGGCAATTCAATGTACCATTCAAAAGTAGTTGAGGTTAAACTACTGATGATTTAGCAGAATAGTAGTGCATCATTACCTTCTGTTTTGCCACATGTTGCTTTGAATTATGCCAGGTGTTATCTCAGGTTTCCAGTGCCATTGAATGTATTGAATTTTGGCGTTGAATAACCCTTAGGGTATGGCATCATACTCTACCAAGTATGGGCGACCTTTCCTTACCAATTTTACGCTTGGTCTCAATGGCTTGACTTTGATCTTTTCATTTATAATTGTTTCAATTCTCTCGTTGTTGATAGTTTTGATCTTCACATTTATAACTTTCCAATTATCTTGTCATGGGCGAGATATTTTAGAACATCTTGAGGGATGGGTTGAGCAGCTAGTTGATTGACTTCATTTCTCCCCTCTGGTGCATTCTGTGCTCTAGAAGCTTGAGGCACTGAGCCAACTGGTGGATTAGCAAGTATGGCATTTGTTGTTAGATTGTTGACATATGAATAGGTCTTCATTCTTTATGCATTCCCCATCGCATTACAACATTACATTCATTTGTGTCATCATTTGATTCATGTTTGCATTTAATTGGATGATCTCCTTATCGATTACCTTCATTTTCTATTGCATTCATTTCTACATTTGGGCTAACATGGTAGTGTCGGCAAAGAAAGAGTTATCATCTTATCTTTCTAGTTGTTCTTTCTCTTCATAACCTGAGGATGTGCTTGAAGCTCCCCCCTCTATTTACTCAAGGGTTGATTCTTCAATATGAATAAGATGTGCAGCTTCACGCCGTCTATGTTGGTGCTATCGTGCACCAGATGGTTCTCCGACATCACTACTTCCACTTTCATAGTATCCTCATCATATTCTTCATCTTCTTATAATCTGACTTCAGAACGTCTCCTCTAATGAATTTTTGGCTTTGCATTCAAGACAAACCTCTCTTCAACCAGAGGACTACGATCAAAGTCAACTTTCTTTCATGGAGATTCAGTTGATTGGTGATGGGATTCCCTGGAATGTTCACTTGGGTGTCAACCATCCTGTAATTCATCATCAGAAGATTTCTTTTTTTGAACCCATCTTTTATGTTCTTATCATTGGCAAATTTCTGGGAGTGCAAACTATATGTCATGCATTTTTCTTTATTTTTAACAGTTTCTCTTTAGGGCCTTGGCCTCCAAGCTTGTTTTCCCTTCCGTCGGGATCTTTTGAAAGCATCATACGGGATTTGCTTGAATCGGTCACAAGCTCCAACAACATATGGTCTAGATGAAATATTATCCTTGATTATCACTGCCTTTGGACTCTTCTTTTCATTGGCTACTCTTGGCAACCTTGACCTCAATGCACTCTATAAGGTTTGAATTTTCTTTTGAGAGCACTTGATCGATAGTCAATCCCAAAAGATTACTTTAGCTCACTAGTAGAGTTATTCCACTTTACCCATTTCAGTTTCTCGAATTTATTTTGGGTGAGAATACTCGCTTTTAGCTTTGAGGCAAACTGTATAGCATGTTATTTAGACAATAGTTGTTGAGCTCATAGTTCACCATTCATTCTTCTTCTCTGCCTTCTTGTTACTTTTCCTCCATATGAGAAAGCTTCATGATCATGCTTTCCTGGTATGAAAGGTTCAATTGATAGAATGGTGTTTCTTATGGGAGAATTTTTTGCAACAGTTCTCTTCATAGTCAAAGTGTCAGAATATCCTAATCTTTGAAACACAAAAGCTATCTTTGGGGGCTTCAGTAGTAACTACTTCAGTAAATTCTCTCTATTGCTGATGAGCACGATGTGCAGATGTATCTTGGATTGATGTGACATTCACTTTGGCTGCAATTATTGGAAAGTCAACACTACCAAATTGAATGGTAGCTCTGACTAGTGTTGATGATAGCATTGTAAGCATGTTAAACCCGCGGCTCACTTCCAATGAATGGGTATTCTAGATCCATCTGCAAATGAAAGATGGGTGTCAATAATCAGAAATAAATATTTTATCTCATACTTTCAAAATCAGAGATACGATAGAACAAAAATAAAATAACAAATTTAAAAAGAAAATTTCAGCAAATAAAATCATACTCAACAACTATTATGTTCATTAAAGATTTTATTTTATGATTAAATTTTAATTTTGATTATTTATACTCCACTCCTACTATACTCCAAACTTTACTAGCCAAAGATGGAAAGAGAAACCAGTCACCAAAAATCTGTGGGCTTCAAAAATTCACCATCGATCTCTCGATGAAGATAATATGATTTATGTCTGTGAAATTTTCAAAAGGAAGATGGAATAGTAGATAAGACACTACCCAGAGATTTCTCCCTTATTTTGTGAGGACTTTAGATCTAGTTCTAGGTTTTTTATAGGCACAAGCACCTATAGTTAATTACCCCTCTCAATGCTGAGAGAGAACTTTCGATTAAGGCTAGTCGTTAAATCGCTAAATGTGTGATGTATAATAACAACATGTGGATTATTGAAATTTAGATTTATGAAATTCATATTTATTTAACTTAAAGCATATGGTTGGTAGAATGATGATGTGCCCAATCTATTTTGTCATCTGGGGATATCATGGTCCCTAGTCTACTTAGTCAGAGGAGGTAGTCAACTGACCTATGAAGGATCCTGTCGCAACCATGGGTTCCATTGTCCAAGTAATCCCAGAAACTTGGCGTAGAGTTTGTAAAGAGACAATCTTAAGTCTACCTTAGACGATAAAAGGTTTATGCTTATCAAATATATCATGATTCATAACTCAAAGTGCGCCATTGAGAGCATACAACGGCATGATCATAATATAATGGTGTCATTTGGTCATCCGATTTCATCATTATCATATATTGGAGTCTACTAACCCATAGAGGACACGAGCCACATCCTTAGTGGTATGAGATTATTTGAGTTTAAACATAGTGATTTATTTAACTTGATATTAGCTCCTTTGTGAGCTAGAGTTTTCTTAATCATCATCCCCAATAAATGATGGTGGATAGGTGGATGAATTATTTTATTTAAGTATTTAAATAATAAATTTCATTTAGTTCAGATATTTACTTAGTTGAAATTTAGTTTTAAGATGAATTAGTTTAGAGCTCAAGTATCTTTTGATGATAATATCCCCTCCGGTTGAGATTTTCAATCAACACGGTCATCATCACGGTATATAAGTCTGCTTAATCATTTAATTTATTATTTTAGATCCTCTCAACTCTATTAATTTAATAATAGAGGATTAGATCTATATTTATATTTTTGAGTATTTTGAATTTGAAAATATTGAATATAATATCATAAATATTTTGATAATAGTTACCCCTCCAATTGATATCTTCAATGAACTTAGCTATCATTGGGGTAGACCTTGTCAACTCTTCTTAGTTGCTAGTAGTGGATTGGGTCTATGACTTATGTGAAATTTAAATTCTTTAGAAAATTAATATCATAACAGGCCCTATCAACTCCATTAAAAATATAGAGGATTGGATCTTATGATCTAATATAGTTTAAATTCATTTAGAAGTTGATCATTTAGTAGACCCTGTCAACACTATTTCATGCATAGAGGATTAGGCCTATTGTGATCATATTCTATGGAATTGAATATTTATCTTTTTCATTGATTTGAATTAGCATATGGAGACATTCATTGGCATACATGCATATAATCATAAAGGATTGAATCAATTTCTCCATTCTTCCTCTTTTTTTTTAAAACCTGTGTAGCATCGTGAGACACAAAGTTTAGGTGCTTGGCATGAGTGTCGGGGCCCATGCGGGTATTTGAGAATTTAGATTATTTTATTTTTTAATTATGATATTAATTTCATATTTATTTAATCTCAACTTTGCTCGTGCTGTCTTTCTAGACATTAAAATTTGTACTTTAAATCTCTATGTCCGAGCACATGCAAGTATTTTTAACTTAGATAATTTCATCTAATTAATAAAATAATTGACTTTAAAAATCATGATTAGAATGAGAATTTTCTAATTTCTAGATTAAAAGAAGCTCCATAATTCGTGTAGAATTTAATTTAGTATCGTCTTTTGTCTGCTTGTATGAAGAATTGCAGATCCGGTGGCAATTTACTTTAAATATTCAATTGGTACCTTCTGCCCGCTTGCACTTGAGTATTGCGTGTTCGGTGGCATGGAAGACGTTTTAAATTATTCTAATATCTTATTAGATATCTTCGAATAACATTTAGTTGTTTTCTTTTATTCAAAGTTGATTAATTTTTGAATATCCAATATACTCTCATTTATATCTATTGACAATTCTCAAACTTATCACAAACTTTATTCAACTTTTCCTTGATCCAATTAGGGTATTTAATAAGATGAATAATATGCTCCAAATATTTCTCAATAATTCATTGATTATGCTTATTAGCAATCATTCGATCTCATTGAAAATTTTTTATGAATTCCTTGATTTTCCCCAATTCATTTAGAGCAAATTATGATTTGAAAACTACATTCTAATTCCAAGAAGATCTCATGTGTTCCCATTGGATACTCAATCAGATCATCTTCTAAACTAATTGAAATGAGATATTGAAGTGTCAAATTTATATTTATTGCCAAAATATTCAATTCATTTCAAATTCATAAATCTGTTTGAGTTCAGTCCATCTTTCTTTATTTGAAATATAATTTTCAAATTTATTTCAAATTCATTCTTATTTATAATTCAAAATTAAATTCATTATCAATTCATTTTAATGATCTTAGGCAACGCTATTTGTTTAGCTAGAATTTTATTTGCAAGTATGAATTTTGGATAAAATTTTTTGGCGATATTTCATTAGGCAACATCCTCCATGAACTAGCTTTTTTTTAACCTCATCATGCCACGATGAGCATGAGGGTTGGTGTTTTGAAGTACATCGGTCGAATTTCAATCTCGTTACACCCTGATGAGCATAATTGGGCCTTCAATTACCTACATAAAAGCAAATATATATGTAACTTCTATACATTCAAATTTCATTTTAGATTGTTTATTTTTGATATGACTAATTTTTTTAAATAAATCTTGATTCTTCCCCCTTTTTTTTCTAAGTCCAAAATTTAATCAAAATTTTGGCATAAGTGGCTGCAACTAATAATTTTTTTGGGCCTACCCGTCACACCCTAATGAGCGTAATGGTTGGTATTTTGAGACAAATTGATCGATTTTTATCTCGCCACGCCCTGATGAACATGACGAGGCTTTCAAACCTGTATAAAGAAACATGTATACATATACATACAATTTCCACACACTTCTCTACCTTTTCAATCAACAATAACAATATACCTGCATGAGAGTGCAACTGATTTGCATCTTAAGGGAAATAATGTTTAAATATTATATTTGTTTTATCCTATTAAGATAGAATAGAAAGAAAGCCTTGAGAGGAAGATGGGAGTGAGGTATGGCATTGAGTGGAGATATGGAATGAGAGTTGAAGGAGATAAATCCTTGGAGAAAGAGAAGAGATATGCAGTTAGGTTGCTGCGGCTGAAAAGGGAATTTGACTCCAATCAAAGAGGGGATATGAAATAGCGGCAGGAGGTAGTGCTAAGGGGAACCCGTCTGATGATGGAGTTGCCTCTTAGTGAAAAGAGTGGTTTCAGAGGAACACCTCGATGGCGGTGCCTCTCACTATACTCTAGGTCTGAAAGGGAAGCAGTGTCTTCTTAGGTATGATGGAGGAGGAATCGGGAAAAGCTAAGAAACCTATCGATGAGTTGCTTTCTTATTTGTGAGGTTGTATTGGAGATGGGGTTAGGTATGGTAACGGGATGAAGGGGGAGTCACTAAAGCTGGAATCGATAGGAATTTAGTTTAGGAAGGAGATGCCGGAACTGAGAGGAACCTACTTGATGGTAGAGTTGCCTCTTGGTTACGGTAAGGGAATATGGAATACAGGAAGGTTGGGACGAATGGGAGGTTGATTTGTGGGTAGTAGATGGGATAGAAAAAGAAAAAAAGAAATATTTTATATATCTTTTTTTTCAGATCTACAGTAATTTGTTATAGTCACGAGCTACAATACTCTTGCTATAGTATGTGTGCTATAGTAAGAAGGACTAAGGGAAGAGGGATTAATTGATCGGATATGATTTCAGTTTGTAGATTTCATGGGATCGAAGATGAGTATCGAGCGCTACTTGGTGTGTGGGTGATGGAAACAGATAAAGCGACCTTTGGATGTATGGATGGGGAGGAAAGAAACGAAACATGAGTTGGAATTAGATTGCTAGGTGATCAAAGCTACAGTGGAATCAGTAGGTTGAAGTGCTGTTTTAGTAAAGTAAAGAGGTGGGGATTGACTTCAGTAGGATAGAAGAGTGAATATCGTCAAGGTATTGTAGTGATTGGATTAAACGAGAGCAGATGAGAGAGATGAGGAGGAAGAAAAGTACCTTATGGACCAGAGAGCAACGACAAGAGGGGTTAGAAGCGGCTCAGTATCGTGAGAGAGAGGAAGGAGTTTATTATGAGAGATATGTTTTTTAGATATAAGAGTATTTATAAGTCTTTTATTTGATTAATTAATCCTGATTTAAAATTTTGCGATGACATAATCATATAGTTAATATATATATATATATAGTTAATATATATATATATCAATCTTAGGTTATTCGATATTACGGGCGTAACGACCGATTGTTTTGATTGAGCATTTGGTGTGTATTGAATTGGGTCAATTTATTCAAAATTGAGCATTTTGCACTTTCTTCAAAGACTCATCTGAATTATGCATGAACAATG
Source organism: Cymbidium sinense (assembly GCA_021442155.1). Lineage (NCBI taxonomy): Eukaryota > Viridiplantae > Streptophyta > Magnoliopsida > Asparagales > Orchidaceae > Cymbidium > Cymbidium sinense. Next base: position 144,568,922 of record CM038219.1, read on the forward strand.
TCATTCGATAGGCTTTAATATTTTGATGCTAACGATGTGATCAATTTCACGAACGGAGATCATTTGGGCATCGTCGCAGCCTCCCGACTCCGATATGTGTGTAAGCACATCGACAGATTTTTCTCTTGATTAGTTGACCATCGAATTGTGCAATATGTATATTCTGATTGATTTCTACATTTTGAAATTGATGGATGAGTCCGTTCATTGATCAGAGATCATTTCGACTAGTTTTGACAGCATGTAGTGTATTTTGACGATTTGCGCATCGTTGCGCAGAATTATGGAATTGACTCAAATGACTTCGATGGAGCATACATGTAGGTCAGTAATTAAATATAACTCTCAAAATTACATATAGTCCCCAACTCTTTACATGAAAGGGGGTTGGATTTGAAATTAAATAGAATATGAATATCTAAAAAACTCTAGAATTTTGTCTGATGACAAATATCAATGATCATTATCAATAATAACTATCATTTAGCCACCATCGCTCAACAGTCAATGTCTAACTATTGTTGGCCAATCGTCGTCATTTGACTACTATTAATTAGTTGATTATCAATCCATGATCATCATCTTCTAACACATATCACTTGTTTTGTCATCTTTTATCTCTCATCATTATCGTTTGACTATCTTCAACTCAACCTTCATCACTTAACCACAATTATCTTTGTTGACAACTTCAAACATAGTCAAAAGTGGACAAACAAGTGCTCTTCATTTCTATAATAATATCTTCTTTAAGTATAGAAAAGAGCAAATTCTTATAATATTGCATACATGATGGATTATTTTAACTTAATCAAACCACATGATTTTTTTTCAAGTTTTTGATATAATAACGTTGATATCTATGTATCCTTTTTATTTATTAATTAGTATGTGAAATCTTCGTTCAATGCTATAATATAAAATTCCAGCTATAGTACCTCAGATTTACTTGCAAACAATAATTATAAATACTTCAATCAAATAATCTCGTGTATTACACCTTAATATCAAAAATACCGCTTACATTCATCTCAATTACTCAGCTCAACTGCATCCGGAATTCATCACTTTTCTCTGTCAATCACACCACGCCTTCGCCTACTCTTCTGACCAGACGACGCCATTGGCAAGTCTGCTGCAACCAATGCCTCCATTTCTGAGAATGAAAGTCATAATTAGTTACCTCCTCTCTTTCTTGCTGCTGTGCTCGTCAAACATCGTGGTAGTGCGAAATGTCCCAGCTGTCACCATGTGAAGGTCGCAGTATGTTACCTCCTATCTTGCGCCTACCTTCGTCAAGCTTCACCTTAGCGCAAATATATTTGGCGTATATATGAGTTACATGAGTTTTGTTGTGTTTGAACTTAAAGGTACTTGGAATCGGTTCGTATCAAGATCACCTTTTGCAATTCGTAGATTCCTTTAGAATAGAGGAATTCCACTTTGTAATTCCTATATCTATTCGAGACTCCTAAAAAATTCTACTCCTGTGGATGTCAGCTACTATGGTTTTTTATATCTTTTTTAACAGAATTCAACTTAAAATTCATTTCATAAACAAAATATCAAGCAATTCCTAACCCAATTACAAATTAAAAGACTCAGTTTTTTCCTGTTTTGCTATCAGTTTATTACAATCTATATTTTTCATTTATGATTTGCTGTAAGTTTATTACAATTTATCATTACTAAAAGATCCAGGGTATGATTTATCCGATTAGAACATAATGATTGTAAATATGGAGGCGTATTGTTGGGAAAGATGCATGTATATAATCAGTTTTTGTTACATAATCAAACAAGTGTACGTGCTTTCCAGATATTGCTCTGGAGATGTATTACATGTTAAAATTTTTGACCTAAAATTATATGATGTAATTTTAATTATGAGAACTTTTTGGTTGAAAATATGAGTTTTGCTTTGTTTTTCTTCAATAATGGTTTGTTGGAGGTACCTTTCTAAGTTTAGAATTTGAGTCATGCATCTAGAAGACCTCTCGAAGTCTTATGCAAATACCACAGTTGATTTGGTTAACTCTTGTCTTGAATGAGAGAAGAACCTTCTAGTTTTGTTCTATCTCTATCTTATACTTATTTGATATGTTGACCTATTGGCTCTTCCTATTTTTGGGATTGGATGTGTTTTATGAATTAACTCTGGTATCTGAATCTGAGAAAAATAGATAAATAAATATATGATATTTTCTCACTTTAATCTTTAGCATTATAATTTTGTAAGAGAAATATCAACCATATGTTTATATCTAATAAAATAAATAAGTTTTCAATATAATTATTTATGCGTTATCATAGAAAATGTGATCGATGCGCATGGGAAGGCGAGGTTTATATCAAGATCTCATTGTGCAATCAGCAGATTTCGTTACAATAGAAGCATTCCATTTACATTTCATGTTTATATCGAGAAATTTCTTAAAGATGATATATATATATATATACACACGCACACACACATCCAAATCCAATTACTAAGAGGTCATTTGGGATCACTTTTATTTTTTTGTTTTATTTTTGTGAGTCGCAAATCACGATCGCGGTTGGACAATGCGGGCCAAGGGGCTCACTAATTAGCCGTCCGTTCATTGATGGACGGTTAATATTATAACTTCTAAGTTCTAACCCTAAGGCTAAGGCCTTTATTCTTCTATATCCCGTCATCTACTTTGATATTTCCTAATTTCTTTTTATTTTCTTTTGCTCGGCTCATACTTCTTCCCCACAAAGAAAACCTAGAGCCGTGGAAGAGGAAGATCTTGGATACTTCAAAGAGTTCAACTATGCTATATAGTGTGGCAAAGGTAAGTGATTTATTATTTTAGGGTTCTATGTTTCTGAAAGAGTTTGGCAAATGAGAGAAAATGAACTCTCAAATATTTGATTCACCGCCGTCTGCCATGCCATTTACTTTCATGGACTCTTAATAATGAGAGGCAACTCTATCAAGATAAGTTTGATTGGTTTATTTCAATTATGTCATTTGTTTATTGTTGTACTATAAACAAATTTCGAATGTTTGGCAAATCTCGGATGTTTGGAGCGATGTTTGTTCACCAATGGCTAGTTTATGTTTGAGCCAATCTCTTTTCTCTGATTCAATATTCTTGAGGTGAAATCTAGTTTATGCTTCTTGTTGCCAAGTTCAATTTCTCCATTCTTTGCAATCGTGATAGTATATTCGGCCGGGAATGATATTGTTCAATTGCTTTTTTTGTGATGTTGAAAAAAGTTGTTGAATGTAAGTTATTATAGGTTTATTTTTTTACATGACTATTCTTTCTTGGTAGTTCTTTTGTGGACAAAAGAATGACATGTTATAGAGGGGGATGGAGTGTTGATGCAATTGCCATATGAGTTTTATACTTTAAAGTCTTGAGGTTAAGTACTGAATATGAATTCTGAATTGTTGGCTAACCTTAATAACTTATGGTATTGATGTAATAAGGTGTGAAGGGTGTGAGTAGATAGGGTTAGAAGGAGTTATGTTCATCTGTTTCTTTTGTGAAAAGTCAAATGGACTCATAAAGAAAATTGCATTCATTCAATCATCAATGGCCAATTATCAATTATAATTCATGGGTTCCTATGCATTGGTAACATGATGTATTATCATTTATACATTGGCTATTTTTCATTTATGAAATGCAGATTGTAAGATTGTTAAACTTTATATTTTCACTTCTCAACAAAGAGAGTTTGGGAAGGCCGGCTATTAGAGAATAATTACAATTTGCATGTTTATTTTTCATTTTGGGGAAAGCTGTTATTTGTTGGAGATTTGAGTTTTGGTAGGCTGGTAGCTATTTATTGGAGACTGGTCTGATTGGAGTTTATTGTGCTTCTTATGATGACTTTAAGATAAGTTGTATTTTACTATTACTTGAGTTTTATGTTGTTGTCTTACTAGTTAAATGGCCCACATTATCTTAGAGTGTTTGGGAAAAAAATTTGTATCTTAATTAAATAAAGATTGACACTTTGTATAATGGGCAATGATGGTAATCCAACAATCCCTATTTATTCTTACATGATATTCAACCAAGCAATAATTATTATTATTTTCTCTCTCTATTGGGTTTTCTTTCATTGAAAGCCTATTTTAGTGTCACAAGTAAATTATAAAATGCTTTTGACTCTGAATTTTTTTATGAATTGTTGATTGTCATTAATATTATCTTGGAGTGCATTACAGTTTCTTTTGCTGCCTTTGGATGGAGTGTGTGATTGTAATATATTCATTGTTGGATTTCTGAGGCTTGCAAGTTGCATTTTTTTTATATCTCAGGTGAGGCCTCATTTCGAAATAAGGCCTTATGAAATTAATATATCTTTGTAATTATTATGACTTTTGCTACTTGCTCATATTTTATTATTTCTTATATCAAAGGTATGTTTAGTAGTTCATCAAAGCAAAATGTCAATCTCATAGGACCTATTGTTAGTCCTATACAAGTGCCTATGAGAGAATTTAGTATTTGGTCATCATCAAACCTAATAGTGGTTGAGATGGCTGTGAGGAACGTAATTGTTCCAATTGATGATAATAATAGATAGAAGAAAGTAAGAAGAAAAATATCGTCACTATGGAATGATTTTACTTTGATCAAAATTAATGATGAAACTAAAAATATATTGTAATCATTGTAAGCATAAGCTTATAAAGAGCAAAGATGGTGCAACTACGCACTATAAGTGACATTTACTTCATTATGGTAAGAGGATGGTGAAGCCTGAAGGGCAACTTAATATTTATATTCAACCGCCTATGATTATAAGTACCATTGAGTCTGTGGGTGCTTGTAATGTTGCTAATTGGAGATACGATCATGCTAGGATAAAGAAATTAATTTCTCATATGATAATGGTGCATGAGTTGCCATTTAAATTTATTGAATATGACATGTTCAACATTGTCAAAAAAAGCTGCTAGTCCACTTATGAAAAGATATCACAGAGTACATTAAAACATGATTACGTAGCAACCTATGAAATTGGAAAAAAAAAAGATTGCAACACTTATTAGATACTATTAGTAGAGTCAGTGTGACAATTGATCTATAAAAATCTGGTCAAGATGTACATTACATGGTTTTGATATGTCATTTTGTAGATGTTGAGTGGAATTTGTAAAAAAGAGTGCTTAACTTTATTTATGTGCCTCCGCCTCATAGAGAAACAAATGTACATGACATCTTGTACAAGTGTTTAAGGATTGGGGTATTGAGAATAAAGTTGCAATAATAACTATGGATAATGCAGCATACAATACATCGACAGTTAATATGTTGAAAGCAAGTTTAGAGTTCTATAAAAACTTTCTCTTGATGGAAGAATTTTTCATGTGTGTTGTTGTGCACATATCTTGAATTTGTTAGTTCAAGATGAGATTTTTGAAATAAAAAGTACAATTAATTTGGTTAGTGATAGTGTTAAGTATGTGATTGCTTCACAACATCGATTAGTGATGTTCAGTGAGATAGCTCAACAGTTGCATATGTCTAAGAAGAAATTTATTCTAGGTTGTCACTAGATGTAATGCTACTTACGCAATGTTATCTTCTGCACTAGAGTTCAAGGAGGTCTTTCGAAGGTTTCATGATAGAGATCATTGTTACACTTTATGTTCTATTGAAGAAGATTGGGCAAAATTAGAACATGTTTGTTCTCTTGAGGTATTTAACCAAGCCACAGAATTGATATCATGTTAAATTCTAAACTTTACATATTTTTCTATTTGTTGGCCTCATTTTTAGAATGAGCTCTCAACCTCTCCATCTTAGACATAGGATTCCTCTTAAACACTAAGAGTTCCTTATCCTTAAGACACTTCTAATGACTAGGTGAACACTCAACCTAACTCTAGAGACTTAGAAGAGTTATCCATAGGAATAGGTCATGCCTTAGGAGTGTTAGGAAAAGATGTATACCCTATAGCTTGAACCAAATCCCTACTTCCTTCTTTCAAGTCAAACTCCAAATCAAACCAACTTCAAACTCAAATCAATTTCTACTTAATTGATTTTTCCAAATTCAAATTAACTTCAAATTCAAATCCAAATTAACCTCAAAACTCAATTCAATTTCAACTTATTTGATTTTCTCAAACTCAAATCAATTCCAAACTTAATTGATTTTTTCAAACTCCAAACAAATTTTAAATTCAAATCAATTTCAAATCCAAATCAACTTTAAACTCAAATCATTTCCAACTTAATTGATTTTTCTCAAACCTTAAATCAATTCCAATGGATTTTCTCAAATCATGAATCAATTCCAAATGAATGAAACCCATGATTGAATTCCAAATTCCTAAGTCACTTTGATTTCATCTTATGGACTTAGCTCAATTCCATCAAATTCAAATTAATTTAAATTCAAAATATTTTCTCATAACCCATTTATATTCTCATTTATATTCACAAATATAAATGAAATATAAATTCAAATATCCAAAACAAATTCAAAACTCAAATCCAAATCCAACCTAAACCCTTTCAAGTAAAATTCTTGAACCTAATCAAATCAACCTTAAATCAATTCAAACCCTTGATTTTTTTTCGTGATTCAATCAATCCTTCAATCATGAATTCAAATATAAACATAAACTTCAATCATCAAACAAAATTAAATTCAAAATAAACCCAAATCAAACCCATGTTCACCCTTTTGAACTTGAAATTCAAATGAATCAAAATCCATGTGACTCCAAATCACTTGCAAATGGATTTATATTTCAATCATAAGCCCATATGTGAGTTCAAACAAGCCTTGAGTCAAGCCTTGATCAAGTCAATTGACCCACTTAGTTCACTTGACCCAAAGTGACCTAAAGTACCTTTTTTGAGCTAAATTTTAATCCTATGCAAATTGGATTGAACTAAGCCCATCTAAGCCTCACATTGCGAGCAACAATCATCATAAGATGATCAATCACTCAAATTAGGTCAAACCAAGTCAAACCTAGCCTTTTACCAAGTCAACATTTGACCCAAAATTGATTGAAACTATTGATCAAAACTAATTCATGATCAATGTTTCAACTTGACCAAGTCATCATTTGAGCTAAACCTAGCCCAATTGGCCACTTGACTTGAGTTGACCCAACTTAACCTAAAAAGTCAAAATGTGTCAAATCTTGATCTAAGATAAATTAATTGAAACCAATGGGGCAAGCTCATTCTAAATGACTTGTTGAACTTAACCAAAGGCTCAATTGGCCAACTAGACCCAACCTAGCCCAATTGACCATGAACCCAACTTGACCTGAAAGGTCAAATCAAGCCAAAATCAAACCAAACCAAAATTGATTGAAACCAAAGCTACCAAAATATTTCAATGACCAACCAAACCTAAACCAACCCCATGACCTACAATTGGGTCAAATGGGTCAAAGCGTCAACTTGACCCATTTCACCTAAATGAAATCAAATGAACCAAAATCAAAACATAAATCAAATTGAACAAACCAATGATACCAAAACATTTCAAATGGTCATATGAACTTGACTCTTGGTTTTTGAATTTGACCAATTGGTCAACTTGACCCAAGTTGACCCATTCTGACCTAAATGGGTCAACATGAGCCAAATGATATCAAATCAACTCCAAATTCATTAAAATTTGGACCAACCTAATTTCAAATTATTCTAAATCTGTCAAAATTGAAATCAAAGCCAAATGACCATTTTACCCCTAGGTCAATGGGTAACCTATGGCCAATTCCACTTGGAATTTGGTCAAATCTTTTTCATGGCCACTTAGCACCCTCTTAGTGGACCAAATGGACACTAATGAGTGTGGTGCACATGACCCAATGGGTTTGGGTCAGCCAAACCCAACCCAAGGCCAAAACTTATCACCTAATAGAAATTTAGCACATGGAATCACTCTATACTCTCAAATAAACACATGTGCAACTTCACCACTCCCCTCCTCTGCCAAAACTGAATCACATGGCACTCAAAACCACCTAACAAACCCAATCAATCTAGTCAATTGATCCAAAATGGAAGAATAGTTCACGACTCTGATCATTGTAGGGGGAGATATACTCCTTATAATTCCACTTCATTCCACATCACTTACTATCGATTGAGCCATAGGAACCTAGAGGAAGCATGTCAAGCTCTCCCAAGCATCCTCAAGCTCTTTCCAATTCTCCATTTTGATTTTGCTTAAACCAAAATAAGGGAGGTGAGTGAGAAATGCACCTTACTCAATTCACAACCAAACTCCAATTGCTCTTGCAAGCACCATCGGAGGACCCAATTGAGCTCATCCAAATCAAATACTAAGCAATCAAGCCATGGGAAGGAGGAGTTTGACCAAAACAAGCATTTGAAGCTCATCTTGGCCAATAGGAGGATCCACTTGATCTCAAGCCTTCAAATCTTCAGCAGGGCTTCGTCTCCACTAGATGAAGCTACCACAAGATTTGGGTGCACCGGTGATAGCCGAATGCCTAAATTTGAGCTTAGTGTAGAATTCTTTGGTCCTTTGTGAAGGAAAGTATCATCCCAATTGAAATTAGCCATTGGATATCTTCCTCTTTGCTCTTAGATGGTGTACGTTCAATCCCAACTCAATCTGAGCTCAAGTGAGCTCAAATCAAGCCTTAGAGGATGGAGGATTGCTGTCTCCCACATGCGAGGGAAGGGATGAATCATGGAACATCCATCTCGTATGTTTTGGATGGACATTCCTAATTAATCTGATTAGATCATTAATCCCTTTAGATTCACATGTTTAATCTGAATTGTCCGATCTTTGATCGGATGGTCTAAGGAGAAAATGCGTAGCACGATTGTGTAGTTGATTTGATAACTTAAATAATGAATCCCATCATGCCACGTGGAAAGCAAGCATTCAATTAGCGGTCCACGTGGCTCTGACGGGATTAGTTATCTAATTAGGCTATTTAATTAAGTAATAATCACATAAATTTCAAAATATAGACTAAATGTAGAAAAATCCAAAAAATGCAAACTCAACTTCATTTTAAAGATAATTCAAAGGGGAATAATATAAAATTAATTTTAATTGATTTTGAATGGTGACATTTTCTTAATTTGGGTTTTATTGGGATGTAATTATGTTAATTACTCTTTAATTACTTCAATAATTAATTCCAAACTCCTTAGGGTTAATTAGTGGGATGACCTCTCCTCCCATGATTTTCTTAAAATTTATTATTGGATTAATTTAGGTAATTGCTTGTTTCATCTCTAATCACTCCCTTAATCAATTAAATGATTAATTAACCTATTAAATGATGATAAATTTATTACTTAAATTTGTTAATCATCTTGGAATAGTGGATAGACTTAGGGAATGAGATTAGGATCCCTTTTCCAAATCTTTTCCACTAAGTCTATTTCATTTGAATGAAAATTTAATTAATTTACAAATTGATTAATGATTTAATCATTTCATTAAATAGCTTAATTAACCAAACTCAAAATCAAAAATTAATCCAAAAACTTAGTCACTTAATCAATCCTTCTTGGATAGATACTTAGGTGTTCAATAACCTAAGTAAGCTTAAGGAAATCAAATCCAACCTACATGTGTGGAAAGGGTTATGAAAGTACTTAATTAAACCCCTTAGCTTAATTAATCAATAATTGTGTGCCAATTGCATTAGGTCCTTTCTTTTGTAGGGTGCATTGCTGACTTAAATTTAATGTGGTTACATATCATATGTTGGCTCACAATTATTTGAATAATTACATTAAAGAGGTGTAGGTAAGGGATAATTAATGAACTTAATGTACACCTTAACCTAAAAAATATAAAATCAATCTAATGGTTCTTATAATTAAACTAAAAAAACACACACATGTGGGAGATGGGTTAGGACTAGCAAACCTTTTCACATTTTCTAAATCAAATCAAACTCAAAAATTAAAAAAATCTCTTTAAACAGCTTTGATTCACTTTAAATGATCTTATTCCATAGGACTGTCTTTAGGAATTAATTAAGATGAATGAATTTAAATACTTGACAATACTTTATTTCTTTCCTAGCATGATAAATGTTATTTGTCATATGAAATCATGCATTCATGTCTTTTAAAAAATCAAATTAAAATGAAATGTTTCCTTTATGTCAAATTTCTTGTTTTGGCTAAAGTAAGAATATGAATAGCTATTATCACTACTAAATCCAAAATTATTTCCAAAGCTTATAAATCAAACATTAAAAATGAAGGGTATGCTATTTATAATTACTTATAAGCTTGCATGTGAGTATAATATAAGATGTGCATTATGTGACTTTTCCTTCTCTTCTCTTCTCTTTTAACATAGATTTGAATAGGATTTGAAAAGTATATATCCCATTTGAAAAGAACATAACACTTGCTTAAATCCATTCCTATGTTATCATTTAAGAAGGATCTTGACATTTGACATGTAAATTAAATAACCAAAATCAAACAAACACATAAAAATCTTTTGCATGACTCATTTTCCATTCATTTTTTTTTGTACATGCACATGTATTTAAGAAAACTAGTATATTAGTCTAGACACCCCAGGGTTGTGAGGCTTTAAGTAGCCCCAAGTAAGTTTTGTACCTTACACCCCTGGTGTAGAAAATAATGGCACTATACTCACTTATGTCTTTCATACATGTAAATGTGCATATGAATGATGAATAAGAGAATCCCTTTCTTTTCTACTTAACAAAATCATGCATACATGAAGCATCAAAATTTCCTTAAGCAACATCCCATAGCATTCATCATTAAGGTGTGCTAAATATTTACATTTGCATGTATAGATATGCTTAAGACCATTCATGTGCATGATACACATGTTGGAAAGAAATAAAGTGTTGTATGTTTTGTGATAATAATTCATTTTAGTTAATACTAAAATGCTTTTATTTTTGAATAGGTTTTTTTTAGGGAAAATCTAAACTTAGGATTGATTAAAACAAATAATAAAACATTCACTAAATAAAAATCAATAATAATTCTACTTTAGAAATTACTTACGGTAGGGAGGAAAGAGAAATCCTCTTCTCTTTTCCTCTCTTTACAACACTTAGTAATTAAGTATAGGTTCATTCAAATCAAATCAATTCATAAAATAAAATCAACCAAATCAGCTAAATTACTTAAATGAAACCATCCTCTAAGTTGAACCCTTTATACTTAAAATTCTAACCTTAAAGCCTAGCTAAGACATGTCACACAACCCTTAAATGACACACACATTAGGCTAAGTCATCATTTCTAGTCCTATGTTAGAGCGGTGCATGGTTTGATGCCTAATTTTATTTTGTGATGTAATATTTTAGTTTGAATGTTAGGGTGTATGTGCGTAGACTTAATGGTATGGTGATCTTAGTCTAATCATTATCTTCTGTAGAGGATTGTGCTTAAGGTGCGCTATAATATAAATATAAATACTTGTTTGTTGTGTAGGTTGATTATACCCCTAAGCATAATCCAAAATAGGTCAGGTGGACTTAGTTACCCATGTGTGGGATGCTAAGTCTAATTTATTCATATACATGCTTGAGATTGTGTAATTTGTTTAGTTAATCTCTATTTTATAGGTTTTAGTTAAATTTACTTTTACCATTTTTATGTAATTTTGCAATTAGGATTTGGGGATTAGGATGAACATTGGTCATAAGACTATGTCTTATGTACCATGTGAAGCCTTTATAGCAACGACATTCTAACCAACCGAAATAAGAAAGAAGAAAGAAGAAAGATGAAGGAAGAAAGAAGAAATGAAGAAAGAAGAAATGAAAAATGAAGACCCCCCATAACATGAATTCCTTCTTGATTGTAATTAATTCATTTATAATATGGGTTGTATAAGGGTAGAGCTCGGCTACCCAATTTGTTTTTGGGTTTGTGCGGTGGAGCCACCACAAAAGACCTCTTAATCTTTTGCACTAACTTTATAAATTGTTTGATGTTTGTTTAGCTTGTGCATTAAGATGACATGTTTTCCTAATTTCTTCATTGATTGATGAATGGCCTGGATGTGATTAGGCTCTTAGGAAAAAATAAATTTTCTATCTAATTAATCAACTCAAAACTAAAAGTAAATAACTCATAACCTCACCTAAAGCTTAGGTTATAAAATAAGATAAAATATTTAGCAACCCCTTACCTGGATGTTGTATGTTTACACATCATGTAAAAAGCATCTTGTTTCACTCTTGTTATGAAGGGCTTCCACCTTTGCTAGAAAACTTGGCTTGAGCTTTGAGAGCCATGGTGAAAACATAACTCTTTTCTTGCTGATTTTGGTCCGTAATCCAATTTCTCATGCATTAGGCATATGAATCCCATAGCCTGTGTCAAATGAATTGTCCAAAAATGAAAATAAAATATAACAAAACATTAGATTTAAGTTATTAATCATGCCCTACATGATCTAGTCTCTTAGGGAGTGTGTTTAAGGACTTAATCTCTTTTTAAATAAATAATAGCTTAGCTATCTTACAAAAGCATATGACTTGACTACATGTATTTAAAATCATAGGAGGAGTTAGTTGGCGGCCACCCCTAGGTGGTTGTAAGTCCAACAGTCGAGTGATTTATCCTTTCTTATGGAGGTAAACCAAAATATTCATTTTGCCTTAGATTTAAGTTATTCCTTGGCCCTCACCAAAGCTCCCTAGATTTATGGGAGGTTGTTACTTTTATGGTTACAAGCATAAATCCTCACCTCTAAGGGATTTCCATGATCTTGTGTTGTGGAATTATAAGCCCTAGATTTCTAATAAAAAGCCAACTAAAATAAATAAATCACTTTAATTTCAAAAATATAAAATCCAACCATAAGATAGTTTGGGATGTTTATTAGGCTTCCTAGTATCATAAGAATCCCCTACTTATCTTTCTTTGGTTTCAATAATAGCTCCCTCCTCTTGATCAATCCCACTTGATTTCTAAAAATAAACCAATTGATTGATAGTCCTATCTTTGAAATATTTGGAGACAATGATCATTCACCTTAATCGAGAGTATTCCTAAAGAATCTCATTCATTAGAATGTAATTAACCATGGGGGCTTACCTCCATAGGGAACTTAATGAACCTAGTTTAAAATAAACCATGTTTTATTTTTCCATGTAAAGTAGGGGAAGAATTTTTGGTACATCCGAAGACCCATAGTTCTTAGGAGTCCTTATTAAGGTGATTAGGTCCATTATAGGATGGTGACTTCTGTCTCTCAAGATAGTACATCATTCCTCAATGTCATACCCGATACCCTAATAAGAACATCTGTGAATTTGTGTCATGTCCAACACAAGAAAGTGTTTGTTATTTTTGTTCTTCATCTATTTTTCTCTCAGAAAGGTAGATGAAGGATGAAAATTTCACCACACTATTACTACTGAAATTCATTTGCTCTATATTTAATTAATTAACTTTAATTTTATAATTATGGTAGGTTTTGAATATCCTACCTCCAACTTATTTTTATCAGAATGATGGGGAATCAAAGAGATGTTGGATGACAACTCTCTAAGTTGGCTCCCACATGTTAGAGAAATGGTAATCCGGATGAAAGAAAAATTTGATAAGTATTGGGGAAGTTGTAATCTTCTAATATTTATAGGTGTTATTTTAGACCCACAAAATAAAATGAAGATGATAAACTTTGCATTCAACTCTATATACACTGAAGATATTGCTCAGATGCACATTGATGAAGTGTGTCAAAATTTATATGAAATTTATAATGAGTATGTAGAAGATTATAAAGCTAATGTCGACAAGCTCACCTTAAAAAGTGATTCAAGTAGTGGTTTGGGAAGTGGTTCTACTTTTAAAGGTAGGCCATTCTACAGAAAGAGAAAGTATGAGACTTACATCAGAATAGATTACACTAACCACACTATTAAATCTAAGCTTGAAGTTTATTTGGATGATGGTGTTGTCATTGAGAATGAGAATTCAACAAATTTTGATTGCTTAGGTTGGTGGAAGGCAAACAGTTTGAAATACCATATTTTATCAAGGATGACATATGATGTTCTTTCTATTCCAATAACAATAGTTTTCTTATAATCAACTTTTAGTGTTGGTGGTAAAGTTATTGATCAATATCGTGCTTCTTTAGGGATGAAAATTGTTCAATATTTATTATGCAGGAGTGATTGATATCAATAATTTTATGGAATTAAAAGAACGACAAAGGTTAGTAGTTTATTTTTTTCATTATGGATTACAAGTCATGCCATTTTGATATTAATATTTGCATATGTTATGTTGTACAGGGAAAAGAGAAGATGAAAGAAGTTCTTTTACCTTGACATGATATGGATTTAATGTTTGGAACTTGGAAGTTGAAGCTTTTATAAATTTGAACTAAGTTGATGTATCATTATTTTTCCCCATGAACTCTTTATGAAGTTCTTATGGTCATATGATTATTAAACATTTTATCATGTCCTCGGAATAGTTTTTATTCAAAGAGTATTGGTCAAGTATTGACAATGAATGAAATGATGATAATCTCGATGGATTGTTAATTATTATATTTATAGTTTCCCTTCTCTTTAAGTATTGCTGGTAGACATTATGTTGAAGTCCTATTAGTATGCATTTGTGATGATATTTATTTGATAGAAGTAGGATCTTCAATGTAATGTTTGTTTCCCTTCTCTTTAAGTATTGCTGGTAGCCATTTTGCTGAAGTCATATTAGTATGCATTTGTGTTGATATTTATTTGATAGAATTAGGATCTTCAATATAATGTTTGTAGCCCTTTTTTTTAGAGTTGATGGTAGCTATTATGTGATGATTAATTTTTATCTAAGCTTGAGCGAATATTCACATATTCGTTTACACATATATTCCTCATATGTTAGTCTTTATTCATTATTTTAAGGTGTTTCTTTTCTTGTATAATAATGTTATCTATTTCACCTCTTTATGCTCTATATATGTAGTGTTAAATATGGTGAGTTATTTTTGTTGTTAAAAACAAACATGGAGATATTTTCAATCTTCTTATCTTTAACTCACAATAATATATGTGATGATTTACTCATAGATAATGTTGTACTTTTTTACCTAAATTCATTTACTATACATGGACCACTTGTCAACATAATGTGAATCTCCAAGTTTTCATTCTTCTTATTGCCAACAAAACCTCAAGTCCTACTTCGATCATAGAAGGTAATGTTTGCCTTTTTACACATATCTTTATTATTTATTTATCATTGTTTGATGTTCTTTAAAAATATTTTAGGTTCTATGTATTCATCTTCACAAATTTGCTTATCATCAACACTCCATTAAAGAAAAAGTTTTAGGTTCTACATATTAATTTTTACAAATTTTTATTATTCACGAATGTTAAATGCCTATTTATGTACATTTATATAATTCTTTTAAGAAATTTGGTTAGGGATGCAAACGAACTGAACCAAGCCGAGCCAATGCGTGTTCAAGCTTGAAAGAGCATTTGGTCGAGTATTGGCAATGAAGGTAATGATGATAATCTATATGAATTATTGATTGTTCTAATGATTCATATACATTATATTTATAGTTGCCTTTCTCTTTAAGTATTACTGGTAGCCATTATGTTAAAGTCTTTCGCTTCAATGTAATATTTTTTATCCTTTCTATTAGAGTTGATGGTAGCTATTATGTGATGGTTAATTTTAATCTAAGCTTGAGCCAATATTCACATCTTCTTTGGTTGTCTGTGGGCTTGTTGATTGGTTTGGGATTAGCATGTTCTGGTTTGGTTGGTTTTTAGCTGTGCTCCTTCCTTTTTCTCTTGGTGGTTGGTCCTGTTGTTGCTCCCATGTCATGAGAGTTCTTCCTGCTAGTGTTTCTATTTTCTAGTTTTGGTGGGCTTGGATTTCTTTCTGTTGGGTCCTTGTTGGCGCTTCTTATTGGTCTATGTCTTATGCTCTTTGTTTGTTTCTAGTTCCTTTCTAGTGGTTGTCCTTGCTGCAGGTTGATTGGTTTGGGATTGCTGGATTGGCTTGTTCTGGTTTGATTGGTTTTTAGATGTCTTCTTTCTTTTTCTCTTGGTTGTTGGCCCTGCTATTGACCGTGTTATGGGAGTTCTCCCCACTGGGATACTGTAAATTTGTAGTTTTGGTGGGCTTGGCTTTCTTTCTTCTTGGTTCTTGTTGGTAATTCCTATTGGTTGGTGTTGACCTCACTTTTGGAGTGAGCTCTTAAACTCCTCTCCTTAAACTTAGGACTCTTCTAGACACTAAGAACTCCTTAGTCATAAGACACTTCTAGTGATTAGGTGAACACTTAACCTAAGCTTAGAAACTTAGAAGTGTCAATCATAAGATTAAGTTATGCCTTAGGGCTTAAGAAAATTACCTATCCTATAGCCTCAACCCAATCTAGATACACTTTCTCAAATCAAACCTAGATTCAATTCCTAATTCAAATCTCAAATTCAAATTCAAATTCCAAATCTAATTTGAAATTTGACTCTAAATGATTGAAACCCAAAGTCAAATTCAAATCCTAAGACCCTTCCTAAGCCATATGAACATATGAACCACATTCATAAGCATAGCCAAAACCACCTTTAGATCAAATCAAACTCAATTAATTTCTTTATAAATCAATTATTCTTTCATTTATATTCACAAATATAAATGAAATCCAAATTCAAATGACCAAAATATCGAAAATCAAATCTAAACTCAATCTAAGACCTTTATGCCAATTCTTTGGACTTAAACCAAATTCTATCCAAATCAAGTCAAAATCAATGGATTTTCTCTTGAATCAATCATTCATTCAATCATTTATCCAAATATAAATAAAACATACAATCATCAAACCAAATTCAAGTCAAGCCTAACTTAGCCCTTTTTGACTTAAAACTTTCAATTGAGCCAAAACCTATTGGATTCCAAAT
The DNA here is from genome assembly GCA_021442155.1 of Cymbidium sinense. Classification (NCBI taxonomy): domain Eukaryota; kingdom Viridiplantae; phylum Streptophyta; class Magnoliopsida; order Asparagales; family Orchidaceae; genus Cymbidium; species Cymbidium sinense. The sequence continues at coordinate 144,585,828 of CM038219.1, forward strand.
TGATTACCATTGAATTGATATTTCGATCCATGGCTCATATGTATATTTAACTTAACTCAAATCAAACCAAAACCAAACCAATTGACCCACTTAGGTCCACTTGACCCAAAGTTACCTAAAGGACCCATTTGAGCCAACTTTCAATCCAACCCAAATTGGATTGAACCAAGCTCACCAAAACCTTCTATCATGATTTTTGATCACCCTATGATGATCAATTGCAATCAATTAAGTCAAACCAAGTCAACTTAGTCATTTGACCAAGCCAACCCTTAGCCCATATGAACCAAAACTAGCCAAAACTCATCCTACACCAAATTGATTGAAACCAATGATTTGAATTAACCCAAAGTCAATATTTAAATATGACTTGACCACCAATTTAGCCAAACCAAGCCCAATTGGCCTTTTAATCCAAGTTGACCTAAATTGGCCTAAAGGACCAAATTGGGTCAAATCATGATCTAACCCAAATTTATTGCAAACAATGGCTCAAGTTCATTCCATATTGATTATTGAACTTGACCAAAGCCATAATTGAGCCTAATTTGATGAATTGGTCAACTTGACCCAACCTAGCCCAAATTGGCCTAAATCTAAATTAAATCCAAATTAATTCAAACCAAAGACCACATTCATCTTCAATTAGCCAATTGAACATGAATCAAACCATAACCTAAGCCAATTTGGCCATTTTTTGGTCAAATTGGTCAACTTGACCCAATATGACCCATATGACCCAAATTGAGCCAAATCCCTTGAAACTAAGCCATGACCCATTGGGGGCTAATCAAACCTGACCTAAACCCATTTGGGATCAGGCCAAAATCAAACCAACCCATTTAAATCCCTCATGGATTCTCCCCCACATAGGATTCTACTCAACCTCATTTAATTCTCCCCCATCACATGTACTTAACTTCTCCCAAACATTTTGCATTCAATGTAGGTCATATGAGCAAGAGAGAACTTTAGAGTAAAAATCCAAAGTTCTCAATCAATCCATCATCCATCCCAACCACACTAAGCAAGATGATAATACTTTGGAGCCAAAAAATTTAAAACAAGGGTGGACTTTTGGCTATTATAAATGGAAGGGGAAATTATGCTTCACCCCTCTTCCTCCTACCACCATTCAGCCCCCAAAGCTTCCTAAAGCAAAAAGGAACCCATCCCCCACCTCTTTGAGCTATTTTTGAGCTCAAAAATATAAATAGAAGCTTTTCTAGTGAGGTGACGGTGAACATTGGAGAAGATGACATTCTAAAGGAAGGAAAAGGTTAAAAATCATTCCAAAGCTTCCTCACATACTTAGGAGTTTGCTCGGATCTTCACCGCCGTTGAAACCATCCCCCGAGGAGGTAAATTTTGCCAAACTTTAGCCTGCCTTAAGATTTATCACTTTTTATGTTACTTTGCTTGCGATTTTAGGAATTTTTCTTAGATAAATCCCATATTTTTTATTTTATTTGATCCCAATATGAAGTAGAATTTTTAGAAAATCAACGAAAATGAACTCAATCGGACCTCATTTCACATTTTTTTGCATTTTTTGTCGATTTCACATGTCAATGAGCAACAGCCATCCGATCCCATGTTTAGTGAATCAGATGACTCAGATCTCATTGGACTCGCATCCTTCCGACCCCCGGAACATACGATCCTCTCTTTGATCTCGTGGATCGATCTAGACCGTCAGATCCATGATGAGATGGTTCGGATCTAATCGCGCGTCATTTTTCTAGATCTCGTGTTTTCCCACTCACGCACTGCGTCAGCGCCACATCGCACCACATGCCCAATCGTGGCTCCATGTGGCACCACGTTGCCCGTCGGCCATCGGGTTAAGTGGGAAAATGCCTATTTTCTGATTTAAAAAATTATTTATGTGTCTTGAAACTTTGAAAATTCATAACAAATAAAATACTTAGTGAAAAATTACAAATAAGGGCTAGTTGGATTCAACTTTTCGAGCAAAATTCAAAGAACCAAAATTTTCTAAATTCCACTGAATGGTTTGAGCTTAATTTGGATTTTTGTGAAAATAAAATTTCAATAATTACTCTAAAAATATATGTCGTATTGAGTTGAAATTTTTAGGGATTAAAATAAAGGTTAAAACACACCTACCATAAAAATCTCAAGTGAAAAAGACTTATTGATTGGGAACAATTAAATTTTGAATTTCAGATTGTCCATTTTAATAAAATAAATCAAATAAAAATCTAGAAATTTACAAAAATATTCAAAATGGCTTAAATCACTTCAATTGACATGTAGGACTCTTAAGAAAATAATGTGATTTTATATCCTAATGAACCCCAGACAAACACTTAAGATTAAAGTTTAATCAATTAAGGAATTAATTAAAACATAATCTAAAAATAATTTAAATACCAAATCAAAATTAGAAATGATGTATTACCAAAATGATTGGTAATCAAACCTTAAGTTAGAAAAGCATCATGTATCCCTAAACTGAAATTGAATTAAACATAATTGAACCTAATTGAGTTAATGAAATTCTATTAAATGATTATATTTTTTTAAAATTAAACTCATGATTAAATATATCAATGAAACTTTAATGTAAAATCAAACTAATCTTGTTAAACCAACATCAAGTATTAAATCTTAATTCAAATTAAATATTAATTAATCATTAAATAAACTAAAAAACAAATTGATAAATAAACCAATTCAACATAATCGTTTGATATTAATCAAAGTTAAAGTAAACTTAATTAACATATGATTAAATCACATCCATTTGGAATAAGATAATTAATTAGCCATTAATACATAAACCTAACAACTAAATCAAACATGAATGAAATCTAATTAACATAATAAATAAATAAAATCAAACCTAACTATGATTATGAATAATCAAGTTTAATTGAAATAAAAATAAATAATTAAATCACTTAATCTAATCAAATGATAATAACAATAATACTTTAGCCAAATCAAACTTAAGTAGAACACTTAACTAAATCAAATCACTCACATTTGGGAAATTAAGTCATTAACTAAATAAATCTTTGATTAATCTAATTATTAAAAAAAATTAATTACCATTAATAAAACTTAATTAATTAAACATTTAATTAATGAAACTTGATGAATTAATGTATCATCTTAATGAACCAAATTAACTTTATAAATCACATTAAAGATTAATTCAAATCAACACTTAATTAATCTACTAATAATTTAATCACACCTCTTAAATAAACTAATTAAGTCAATCAAATTAATCATATTAAACTTAGGCTTAATCAAACATAAAATGTAATTAAATGCTAAAATCAAATCTTAATTTAAACTTAAATCATTAAATCATTAATTATATCATTAACCTAAATAAATATGAAATCAAATTAAAAATTAAACAAATCTTTATTTAATTTAATAATTAATCACACCCCTCAAGTAAACTAATTAAGTTAATCAAATTAATCATATTAAAGCTAAGCTTAATCATGCATAAATACAATTAAATATAATCAAATCCTAAATAAACATAAATCATTAAGTCATTAATTACATCATTAATCTAAATAAATATAAAACCAAATTAAAAATTAAATAAATCCTCATTTAATTTAATAATTAACTTAAACACTTCTTAATTAAACTAATTACCCTTAAGCTAATCCAATTGAATTAACACCTAATTAATGCAAACCTAATGAATTAATCTATCATCTTAATGAACTAAATTAACTTTTTAAATCAAATTCAAATCAAACACTTAACTAATCTAATAATTAATTTAATCACACATCTTAAATAAGATAATTAAGTCAATCAAATTAATCATATTAAACTTAAACTTATTCAAACATAAATATAATTAAATAATAATCAGAACCTAAATTAAATCTAAATTATTAAGTCATTAATTACATCATTAACCTAAACAAATATGAAATCTAATTGAAAATTAAATAAATCTTTATAATTAACATAAATACACTTCTTAATTAAATTAATCACATAATCACATTGAACCTAAGCAAACCTGTAGAATAATAAAGTTAATCAAATCAAATTAAATTAAACTAAGAAAGACTCTCATCAATTTAATATGTAATCAAATCAAATCTCATTCAACCTACTTAAATAAGATAAACTAATTAACTATCCAATGTTTGAAATCAAAAACAAACCAAACTTTTATAAACATGACAAATGGATGAGATTAAAAATAAAATCCTAATTATAAAGAATCAAACTTAATTAAAATCAAAATAAAATATCAATTAAGCTAATCCAATCAAACTACAAATAAATGAACCACAATCAAATCAAATAAGCATAAAATTAAGTCACATACCATAATAAAAATAATTAAATATTAATTTAAAAAGATATTGAATTATCGATATTTAATTAAACCAAAATATCTAATCTGAAATTAATTAATCAAACACACATAAATTTAAACAAACTTAAACTTCATTAGAGATCAAGGATATTGAATTATCAAGATTTAATTAAACTAAAATATCTAATCTGAAATTGATCAATAAAAAATGCATGAATTTAAACTAACTTAAACTTCATTAGATATCAAGGATATTAAATTATCAAGATGTAATTAAACTAAAAAATCTAAATCAAAATCAATTAATCAAATAATTAAACAAACTCAAATTATAAATTCTAAATCAAATCAAATTAATTATACAAATTCAAATGGGCTAATTAAGATACTTAAGGACCTTAGTTAGATTCTTTAGGAGTTAGGATGTAGAATATGATGAGTTCTGTCTACAAATGGAATTCATTCTACTCATCATTCTTGAAAATCTAAACATCATTTTAATCAAATAAAAGTGAAATAAAATAAAAATAAATCATTAAATCGTTTAAATTGGAATCACCTAAAAGTAAAATTTAAACAAATTCAAACTCCAAATTTAAACTCAAACTAAAGAAGCCTAGTAAAGTCTTGTCACACAAGCCTTAAGCATACACATTAGAATACTAAGTCACCACTTCTAATGCTAAGTTAGGGTGTTGTATGTATGATGTTGTGTTTTATTTTGTGATGTAATATTTTAGAATGGATCTTAGGGTGTATGTTTCATAGACTGGACGTTACGCCATTATTAGCCTAATCATATTTTCTTCATGGGGGTGTGCTTAAGGGGCCGCTGTAATAAAAATATAAATACTTTTGCTGTGTAGGTTGCTTAGCCATTAAGCATGACCCATGTTAGGACAGGTGGGCTTAGTTACCCATGTAGGGGGTGCTAAGTCCAAATTATTCATATAACTGCTTGTGTTGTATGGTATGTTTAGCTAACATTTATTTTACAGGTGTAGCTAGATTTACTTTTCTTATTTTTAATATAATTTTGCATTAGAATTAGGATTAGTGTTATGGGGGATTAGGATGAGCAATAGCTAGAAGGCTTAGTCCCTGGGGTGCCCTGTGATGCTTTTGGAGCAAAAGAAGACCCCTATAGCATATATTATTTTTGTAATTCGGGTTGTATAAGAGTAGAGCTCAGCTACCCATCTTTTTTTTTCTCTTATTTGATTAATACAGATCCCCACATGAGTGGCCTTTTATTCTTTTATGGTAGTCTATAAAATTGTTTGATGTTGTGTTTAGATTGTGCACTAGAATTGCATACTTTCCTAGTTTCTTCATGATTGATGTTTGAATGTGTGGCCTGATGTGATAGCTCTTAGGATAAAATTAACTTTTCTACCACAATTAACAACTCATAACTAAAATTTTAAAACAACTCATAACCTCACATAAAAGCCTAGGAATTAAATCAAGATAATAAAATTTTACAACCCTTTGGATGAATGAATGTATAATATCATGCATGTCATATTCTTCCACTCTTGTTAAGAGGGGGCTTCAATCTTTTCCAGAGAATGAAGGCATTACCAATGAGAGCCTTTGATGGAAGAACACTTCTTTCTCTCTTGATTTGGCCCATAATCAAGTTCTCATGCATTTAGGCATACAAAATCCCATAGCTTGTGTCAAAATAAAGAGTTCAAAAGAATCAAATAAATTTGATAAAATTTGTATTAGATTAAGTCATGAATTCATATCACTCATGCTCTAGTCTCTTAGGGAATGAGTTTAAGGACTTAGTCTCCTTTCTAAATAACTAACAGCCTAGCCATCTTGCAAAGCATAAGACTTTCCTACATGGATTTAAAGCATAAGAAGAGGACTTAGTTGGTTGCCACTCCAGGGTAATAAGTCTAGTAGTCAGTGGTTTATTCTCTCTTATGGAGTTAAACCATATACCATTTTCTTAGATTTAGGTCATTCTTCGGTCCTCGCCAAAAGCTCCCTAGCTTAAGATCCGAGGTAGATGTTTCTTCAGGCTATAAGGATAAATCCTCACCTTTAGATATTTCCATAATCTTATGTTATAGAATAATAAGCCCTAACAATCTAATAAAATATCAACTTAAATAATTAACTCTCTTCAATTTCAAAAATGTAAAGCCCAATTATAGGATAGATTGAAATGCTCACTAGGCTTCCTAGTATCATGAGAATTTTCTACTTTCTCCCTTTGGATTCCAAAAATAAGTCTTCTCCTTTGATAGTCTTAAACTTGAAATCTTTGGAGATCATGATTGCTTACTTTAATTGAGAGTATTCTTAAAGAATTCCCATTCTTATGATGTAATTAACTATGGGGCTTTCCTATAGGAACTTAATGAACTCGACTTAAAATAAACCCAACTTTACTTTTCCATGTAAAGTAGGAGAAAGATCTCTATTACATTCAAAGACCCATCATGCCTTAGGAGTCCTTATTAGGTGATTAGGTCCATTATATGGTGGTGATTTCTATCTTTCGAGGTAGTACATCATTCCTTAATGTCGTATCCGATCACTTCAATAAGTACCCCCTAAGTTCAACGTGATGTCCCACATCAAAAATAAACACACAAATTTTTTCTGGCAACTCCACTAGGGGTAGTTCCTCTCTCCATCTTTAGTAGAAAATTATTATCTCCAAACATCAATAGTGGACTTATATTTTATATATGCCTAAGACTATCATTCTTTCTATTGGCACTGAACTTATTTCATCCTTAAGCAAAGCTCTCCAACATCCTTTAGGCTTTAGGACCTCACTCAATGTAAGTCTTAAAATTTTTATTGGGTTCCCCTAATAGGTGAAAACTAATCAAACAAAGAGATGACCAAAATTAAGAACCTCTTCACCATCCTGATAGTGAGGCAAGGTTCATCCCATGAACAATAAGAAAATAAAACCCTTATGCAAAATAACATTTCTTTTTAAAAGAACACTTTTTCAAAATCCACATAATAAGATATCTTTACACAAAAATTTGTAAGAAATTTTCAAAAGGCACAAAACACATATAACCAAACCTCGTTTGATAAATCCTATGATTGTTACATGGAGGTTCTTTTCAAAGTTAAAATCAACCATTTTTAATAACACATTTTCCTTGAAAATAGCTATTCCCATCCCACACACTCAAATTTGTCAGATGGAGATTCTATTTTTGAATAAAATCATGATATAAAATTGAAAATCCACTTAGCATACTTCACATGTGCTAGAGTTGAAGTTTCCCCTCTTTTTGAAAAGCAATAAACCATACACACATAAAAGAGAAGTCAAGATATATTTAAACCCCCCACTTGACATACCCAAATTTGTCAAATGGGAGTTCCCCTTCCCTTAGAGAAGGTAGAGCAAATTGAATTCTATTTGCATTTGTCTGATAAAACTCCTTCTTGCCAAAGTCTTGGACTTCAAAACACATTGGGAGCTCATTTGACATGACAAAGTATATCAAAATAGAACCCTTTTTTTTAAAATCATAAGAACAAATTGAACTCCATTTAACATACCTAAGTTTGTTAAATAAGTTCATTTTCTTTCAAAAATCATAAACATATTTGACTTTCACTTAACATACCAAATTTGTTAAGTGAGAGTTTCATCTTCAAAATCATAAACACATTTGATTTTCACTTAACATACCAAATTTGTTAAGTGAGAGTTTCATTTTCAAAATCATAAAATATTTGACTTTCACTTAACATACCAAATTTGTTAAGTGAGAGTTTCATTTTCAAAATCATAAACACATTTGACTTTCACTTAACATACCAAATCTATTAAGTGAGAGTTTCATTTTCAAAAATCATAAATACATTTAACTTTAACTTAACATACCAAATTTGTTAAGTGAGCGTTTCATTTTTTAAATCATAAGTACATCTGACTTTCACTTAACATACCAAATTTGTTAAGTGAGGGAGCATTTCATTTTCAAAATCATAAATACATTTAACTTTCACTTAACATACCAAATTTGTTAAATACATCTAACTTTCACTTAACATACCAAATCTATTAAGCAAGAGTTTCATTTTCAAAATCATAAACACATTTGACTTTCACTTAGCATACAAAATTTGCTAAGTGAGAGTTCCATTTTCAAAAATCATAAGCACATTTGACTTTCACTTAACATACCAAATTTGTTAGCGAGAGTTTCATTTTCAAAATCATAAACACATTTGACTTTCACTTAACATACCAAATTTGTTAAGTGATGGTCTCTTTTTCAACACACATTTGATTCCTATTTTAACATACCAAATATGTTAAATAAGGATCCAATTTTTCATGTCAAACTACACTTGAGCTTTCACTTAACATACCAAATTTGTTAAGTGAGAGTCTCGTTCTCAAGGAAAAACAAATATATCTCAAACAAATTTGGGGCTTTCACTTAACATACCAAATTTGTTAAGTGGGACTCCCATCTTTAAAGAAAAGAAAATCTATCTCAAAGTCACATTTGACTTTCACTTAGCATACCAATTTTATTAAGTGAAAGTCTCATCATCAAGCACAAATCAAACACATGTGACCTCTACTTAACATACCAAATTTGTTAAGTAAGAAGCCCCATTTTCAAATCAAAATATCACACAATCAAATCTTAACAAGAAAAAATATTTCAAATACACAATCATAACCTCTTCTTAGCATACCCAAATTTGCTAAGTAAAGGTCTTTCAAACTATCAATATTTTCAAACAAGATGCACAAAATATAAATATCTTCAAGAAAATCTCTCCTCAAATTTTAAAACCCCACCCAACCTACCTAAATCGGTTGAGTATGGGTTCTAAATCGAAATCAAATGGCCAAGATTCTCCTCAATATCCAAATCTCTCCAATGAACCCCACTTAACACATTTGAATCATTGCGTGTGGGTTCAAAAATCTAAACTTCTATTACTTGCGTGGAACAAATATCATGGCAAAAATTTGATACAAGTTATATTTCCACAAATGTAGACATACATCTCAGATCAGCTAGTATAATCTTTGTAGTTTTACACATGGCAGCTTAGAAGTATGTGTTTACTTTTTGTTTTGGGATGGATTTGGCCTTGGATGGGGCTAGCCTCCTGTAGACTTACTTTGCCCACCTCATTCATTTTGGCTGATGTTTCGAAGGAGATAGGATCACTTATGAGGGGGCCACCCTCATGACCGTCAGAAGAAGTGTGGTGACTGAGAAGGAGCCGATCATCTAGGTTGAGATGTTGATTCAGACTTTCCTCTGAAGAGGAAGGCTGTGGCAGTTCCTATAGCAGTTGTAGTTCTAATGCCAATGCACTCAGTGGTTCCCCTTTTTGCCCCAATACGGGCTAGCACCCACTCGTTGGCTCCTTCGAAGGGGAAGGCTATCCTATCTTCAGGGATAGTCTCCCCCACCTATGAGGTTGGGTCCAGTTCTCATATTGCCCCTCCTAGTAGGACTCAGTGCCACAAGATCAAGCGGCATCATGACCGTATAGCGAGGGAACTAGATATAGCTTCCCATTCTACAGTAGAGGAGTTACCTAGGATATTGTCTCCTCTTATCATAGAGAACAAGTTTCACCCCCTCTCTGGTTCTGATGGAGAGGAACAAATTAGGAGGATATCAGTTTCACCTTCATAGTTCATTTTGAGGCTCCTATCTCTGACAGGAGAAGGTCATATGCCAACCTTAGATCAGTTCTACACTGAGTTAGCGGAGCTTACGAAAGATCAGAGTCTGGGTCTCAATTTTATTTATATTCTGACATTCCTCGTAGTATAGGCAGACACATCAAATAGGAGAGGGGAGGCCGGTCGATCTGATTACTAGAGAGACGTAGGTATGCGGTGATTGGTGGCCTCAGCCCTCATGAACTTTCCTAATTGGTGTGCTACCCATGCCGATCATACTAATAGCATTCTACTGACGGGTACTACCCACCATAAGAGAGGAGCTCCTGCCCATAGAAAGTAGGTGTTGCCTCTACCACACTGATCCACTCCTCGCCCACCATCACCTGTTTAGGTCCCGCCATCACCGTGTCTACAAAGGCACAAAAGATAACATCCGGGGAAGAAAGCCCCATTGGTGATCTAGCTACAACCAAAGGGTCCCACTTCATCTACTCCACTAACTGAGGTGAGGCGAGTTCCCCTATTTGACCTCCTACTTCAATCTTGGTGAAGAAGGAGTGGCAACCCCCTATGGTCGCACCACCATTATTATCGAGGTAGTGATAGCGGTGGTAAAGGGAATAGGGGGGTTCTGCGTTCCCATGGTAATGGATCTCCCTAGGGACACTACTCCACCCATGAGCATCCACGAGCATGTCTCTTCCAGCAGTCATGACCCTCCCAGAGCTAGCACTCTAGTGATAGGCAATGTTAAGTGCATCTCCGTTAGTGAGCATAGCCCTCCACCAGTCAACATCACATATTTGTACCAGCACGGTTAGATCATTCCCTAGAAGAGATTCTAGAATAGTACCTTATAGAGAAGAGAGAGCTTCTTGGGAGTGATCGATCAGATTGTGAGGAGGGAAAGGTCATCTTTGATCTAGATGAGGATGATCTCCTTGAGGATTCTACCGAGGTCCACATGGTCGATACTAGGAACTCCCTTCATAGAGATCACCATAGTCAGGAAGGTATTATGGTTGAGGAAGATGACGTTATCCATTCAACCCATCAATAATAAAAGATGATTTGATCAATCGCATGAGAAAAAGGATGGAAAACATATTAGCAGCCCTTCATGCACTTCAAAACTAGACCTCAGTACTACAACATATAGAGATAGATCATCCTGAGTTAGAGCATGTCCTAGATCAGCCCAAAATCACTTCTCTAGTAGATTAGGATAGTGGTAGCCTGCATAAGAAGGTGGTGGAAAGCACCTCCATGCAAAAAAAAGATATCAAGCAGTTGGTGGAGCAGCAAGTGAAGGATGTGTTGGTGCAAGCGAGGTGGCTCATCTATTCCAAAGGGTAGACCCTACCCAGAGGAATTTAATGGTGTCCAATATCTAAGGGTTTTGTGCCTCCTTCCTTCAAAATTTTTGATGGCAGTGGGAACCCCCGACAACATATAGCACATTTGAAAATTGCAATGTCGGTGATAGTGATGCACTTCTATTTTGTCTCTTCATCAGTAGTTTGATAGGCATCACATTTGATTGGTACACTAAACTACCCAATAGTTTAGTAAAGACATTTGTTGAGTTGGAGTAGCTCTTTATTAAGAGATTTGTTGGAGGTTAACAAAGGGTAACTGTGGGCGATCTCATTGTAGTTCAATAATACCCCGGTGAGTCCCTTATTGATTACATTCTTAGATGGTGTAATTTAAGTATGAAATGTGAACCATAACTATCTAAACAATATGCCATTGAAATTCAAGAATATTCATGGCCGTCACCTTCTTGCTTAAAGGGTTTACCATTAAGACATTTGAAAAATTAATCGACAAGGCGGCTAATCTACAAGGAGATGTCAAATAATTACCTTTCCAAGATCAGTCAGCCAAGCCCAAACCACAGAAAGCATTTGAGAAAAGCTAAGGTTAGTCATAGTAGTTGACAAGAGGTAGTAGCTAGCCAGAGTTCAGTATGAGAGACCTCGTGCACAGCAGCCTCCATTGCCACCTCCACTGCCACCACCTCAGTCATCATATCAGCCACCTCAGTTGCCACAATGGCCTCCACCTGCTCAACAATACTCCTATCCACCACTAGGTAGCTACCATTTACCTACTCTTGCCGATAAATTGAATAAGCCTAATTCATTCAAGAAGGAGGTAATGAAAATCTTTATGAACCTCTTAAAGAAGCATGATTTTTAGTTACTGGAGCCTATGAGGTTGGAGGATGTGGGCAAGAGTTATGATCCAAACTTTTGCCCCTACCACCGCATGCTAGGTCATGTCTTAGAAGATTGCTTTACCTTTAAGTACTGGCTTGAGCATAGCTATAAGTCGGGTGCCATTGTCATCCCTAAGGAATATTTACTAGAACAATCCTACAGTTTGTTAGGGTAATCCTTGGGGATACAAGAGATCTTCTCAAGACAAAGGAAGGTTGGGATATCTCCCTATCCCTAACCTCCAAGAAAATCATCTCTAAGATCAAAAAGTTACCCTTGCAGGTGCTTAAAGTACCTCAAACCTCCAACTCTAAAGAAGGTTTGCAAGTTGCTAAGGACAACTTGAAGGAGGTAGATGCTCAGCAGTAGCACAAATAACAGTCCACCTTACTTGCCTGGGATAGCATAGTAGCACAACCACCATCCGAGTCCAGCACTCCATCCATCGTTGCAGCTACTACTTCTTCTTCCACTAGCTCCTCTTCTTCCAGCAGGAGCGTTGTATCAGCGGATAAGGGCAATAAACATTTTACCCTGCTTACTTTATTAAATTTATATCATGTACCTCCATCTAAGAAAGCCTTCACTTACATCTTGTCCACTTCTGATACTCTAGATTTTATTCCTTTCGAAAACTCTCCAAGTCTACAAAGTAATAATGATAACTTTAGTTCTGATCATTCCTTTTCTGATTTAGAAATGGATTTTGCATTCCAGAATCATTCGAGTTGCCCATTGAGATTGATTTAGAGTCATAGGACTCTGATGATCCCATAGGAGAAGCTGTAGGAGAACCTGATGAGCAGGTAGAACTTTCCACTAAATTATCTCATGAAGTCATTGAAGTCAACCTCCGTAGTGGCAAAGTTCTAGTTCCTAGGGTAACACCTCAGGATAAGGGTAAACAAGTCATTGGTTCTAGTGATCAAGAAACCCTCCACAAGATGCTCCACTCATGGATATGCTTATGGAGGATCAGCCCAGAGTTAACTACATTGTCCTCGCTCACCTAAGAAAGTTGACACTAAACTAAGCATATATAATGCCCTTATCTTATCCAAAGAGATGACAGAGTCATTTTCTGTCATTGATCAAAGCTCTTCTTGATCTAGAAATATTCTTAGCTCAGTTGACCGCTATTGGAGATGAGGCATGTTATTCAAGAGAAGCCCGTGGAGTTACATTCATAGATGAAGACCTTCTTTTGGGGGAAACAGAGCACAACCATCCCCTCTACATCATAGTGGACATGGGCAGATTCAGGCTCTCCAGGGTATTTGTTGATCAAGGAGCATCAGTGAATATTATGAGTCTAAAAATCCTTGCCTACTTGAGGATCGATATCTTTGAATTCCAAGGAGATTGGATGATATTGAGAGGATTCAACAAACAAGGCGAGAGGGCTTTAGGCTCCATAGTGTTACCACTAGAGATAAATGATTGGAAGACAGAAGCCAAGTTCTACATAATAGAAGCAGATACATTTTTCATTGCTTTACTAGGTAGGCCTTGGATACATGCAAACAACACGGTTTCATCTTCTTTGCACCAGTGCATCAAATTTAGAAGAGGTGGAATTGAGTATTGTGTTAAAGGAGACTTGAAGCCATTCTCAGTTAGAGAGGTTGAGATTTATGAAGATGCAGCCAACTATCTTCCTCCAAATCAAAAAGTCTATTCTTGCGAGCTTGGTGAATGTTCAAAAACAAAAGAAAAAGAAATAGAAGAAAAAGAAGAAAAAGAAAAAGAAAAATAAAAAGAAAAAGAAAAGAAAAAAAGGAAGGGAAAATAAAAATACAAGTGAGCGAGAATCAAACACCGAGGAAGAGGTAGAGAGACATTTCCACAGCTTGTTCATCCATATCAACACATGGGTAGGATGACTTGACTCCCACCAGGTAGAGAGGAAGAGGTAAATTGAGGCAGTTCTAGAGGTGGAAGACCTCCTTGTTGGTGGCCAACCAGTAGAAGCTATGCTCCAGCTCACATGAGTACCCCCGCTATCCATATAGACTTACAGTCCTGTTCGGAGGATGAATCTCATGTGTTTAGCATGCCAACCAACCCCTCTCAGCAGGTCCCTTTGATAGTTACATTCAAGCCAGATGATGAAGATAAAGCGTCTAAGCAAAGCATGAATGTATCTGAATCATTATTGTGTAGAACAGTCAAGTAGCATTGGAACTTTAGCTCTAACCTCACTTTCTTCCCAGAAAGTTGAAGGTCTAGTAGTTAAGGAGGCCCCCAAGTCATCCACATATGTTAAGCCGATGAGATTTTTGTTGGGAGCATCATTCTCAAGTTAGGAAGTCGATGTAGAACTTGAGGATGATTAATATAAAGATTTAATAGAATTACCTTTTGATTAATACTCACCTAGTCTTCTCAACTTAGCAAAGAAGGGATTAATCTCACATACTTGGTCTAAACACAGGTTAGACTACTTTGAAAGGATATGGGACAACCAAACCAGACATCCTCAATCAAGACCAAGACTGGCACAATGGGTCTAGTCGATGATGACAACCATTGTCTAGTCATCATAAATCATTTGGCATCTAATAGGTGCTTCTCAAATCATGCTAACTCTTATGAGGAGGTATGTTTAGAAACTTCAGATGACCCAAGTGAGCCTGAAGTTAGAGATCAGATCAACCATCGATGAGCTCAAAGAAATTAACTTGGGAACTGAAGATAATCCACATCCGATATACATCAACTCTTTGTTGAATGAAGAAGAAACCAATGACTTAGTTAGGCTACTAGCTAAGTTTAAGGGCTGCTTCACATGGAGTTATGAAGAAATGTCTGGTTTATCTCTTGAGAAATCCACAAACTAGCAATAGAACCTAATGCTAACCCTATAAATTAAGCTCTTAGACGCATACAATTAAACATTGAGCAACAAGCCACTTCTAAAATCAAGAAACTGGTTGATGCTGGCTTTATCAAGGAAGAAAAATATCCTACCTGGTTGTGTCGTCCCAATTAAGAAAAAGAATTGCCAAATTCACATATACATTGATTTTAGGGATCTAAATAAGGCATGTCCTAAAGATGAATTCCCACTTCCTATACCAAAATTAATGGTGGAAATTGCCTCATCTCATGCAAGATTCTCCTTTATGGATGGGTCATTTGGCTACAACCAAATCAAGATGGCCCTCGAGGATGAAAGAAACACTGCTTTTTGAATCCCAATCATAATTTATTATTATAAGGTCATGCCTTTCAACCTTAATAATACCGGTGCCACATACTAGCGGACCATGACTTGAATCTTTGATGAAATCATTCATCATCAAGTTGAATGCTACGTGGATGATCTCGTTGTCAAAAGCAAAGAAAAGGAAGGCCATCTCTTTGACTTGAGAGTGATTTTTGAATGATTAAGATAATACAACCTCAAAATGAACCCCCTGAAGTGTGCATTAGTAGCAGAAAATTCCTTGGGTTTGTTGTTCGACAATGGGGAATTGAAATTTACGGAGAAGATCAAGGCTATCTTAGAAATGCCACCCCCTAAAAGTCTAACTCAACTCAGATCATTCTAAGGGAGATTGGCATATCTAAGATGCTTCATATCCAACCTATCAGGAAGATGCCAACCATTCTCATAACTTGTCAAAAAGGATGCTAAGTTCAAGTGGGATGATAAGTGCGAGTATGCTTTTGAAGACATCAAGAACTACCTGATGACGTCGTTAGTTCTAGCAGCTCCTATCCTGAGCAAGTCATTGATTCTCTACACCGCTACATTATATGACTCCCTTGGTGCTTTGTTAGCCCAAGCCAATGATGAAGGGAAAGAAAATGCTCTCTATTACCTCTGTCATCATCTAATCCCTGCTGAGGAAAGCTACCCACCTATTGAAAGCACTGCCTAGCTTTAATCTTTGCATCCCAAAAGCTACGACACTACATGCTTTCTCATAAGGTAAATCTGATCTCTATAGTCAATTCACTACAATATCTCATGACATGGTTGACCTTATCCAGATGGTTGTCGTGTTGGTCCATGATTTTGTCTCAGTTTGACATAATATTCATACCCCTCTATGCCGTAAAAGAACAAGCACTTGTAGATTTCTTAGCAGTGCATCCACTCTTTGCTGATTCTCTGCTTAATGATGATCTCCCCAATGAACAAATCATAAAATTATGAGATACTAGTGCTAATCATTGGGAGATGTACTTTGATGGTGTAGCTTCCTCTAAAAGAGGAGAAAAACCATAATTTACTACCCTAGGGAAGGCAGCGGTAGGAATAATTCTACGAACTCTAGACCACGATGTGCTGAGGTTTTCATATCATCTTTCCAATCCATACACCAACAACGAAGCTGGATATGAGGCTCTGATTGCCAGTCTAGAGTTAGTCATTACACTATGTGTCCAGAGTATCAACATCTTTGGGGATTCTTAGTTAGTTATCAACCAAATTGTCGGGTCTTACAAAGTTCTAAACTTAAACTTCATCATTACCATAAGTACACTATGGAGGTATTAGCCTAAATCCCAAAGGTTACCATTTACAAGATTCCTCGAGGAGAAAATGTAGTAGCAGACACATTAGCCAAGCTTGCCAAAGAGTTGGCATGTCCGGAAGATGAGTCCATTCCAATAAGGGTCCAACATAGACAAATATTATCCTTTGTTGATGTTGAACTCATCGAGAGATTCTCTCTTGAACAAGAGGTTGCCATTGCCAAAAAAGGATGAGGAGTCAGATTGGAGGCAATCATTCATGGATTATTTAAATATAGGAAAACTACCTCAAGAGAAATCACTAGCACACCAAATGAAGCAGAGAGCCCTTTCCTACACTCTCGTGGATGGCACCTTGTACTGGCGATCCTTCGATCATATATGGTTACATTGTCTGGACAAACACGAAGCTCGTAGGATTATGACCGAGGTACACTCAGGTTTATGTGGAGCACACCAATCCGGTTCGAAGATGAAAGCCAAGATCAAGAGACTAGGATACTACTAGCCTTCGATGATCACAAACTGTATGGACGTAGCTAGGAGATGCCACCAATGTTAGGTACACGGTGTGGTCCTACATCAACCACCTAACATTCTACATCTTACATTAACTTCATGGCCATTTGAGTGTTGGGGTACTTACATTGTGGGTCCGATCAATCCTCCTTCTTCTAATGGTTATCGATTCATCCTAGCTACTACTGACTACTTTTCCAAGTGGGCTGAGGCAATCCCACTTAGAGGTCATAGTTCAGCATGTGCTCTAGTTTTTCAGGAACCATATCGTATATAGATTTAGGGTGCCTTGATGAATTATATCTGATAATGGTACTACATTCAAGAGCACTAATGATGAAGGTGGGTGTTCTTTCTTTTGATGAGATTGAGAGAACATGGGTATTGGAGGTGAAGGACGAAGATATGTTGGATAATTAGCGCTCCCACCAATGATTGCCAAGGTTTGGCTACCAAGCTCTCAAATCACAAGAATAACTCAAAAATTTGTAATTGCCAAAAGATCTCTTCATTTTAGTAAGAGGGACTATTTATAGCCATTACAAGCATCTTTCAAAAGAAAAGAATTCAAAACATGGAGGGAAAGGTGGGTGGCCACATTAATGTGAAGCATTAAATTGCCTCATTATTTTAGGTCATCCACCCATTTCACATGCTATTTTTTATGTGGATTCAACCACCTCACATGTCATGCTTTGAATTTTTAAATGCAAAATTTCAAACTTGGAGTTTCTAGAAGAAAATTAAAAATTACATAAAATAAAAAAGATGAAATCATAAAATGAGCCTTAACAAGATAATGAGCTAAGCCTTCTTCTTTCTTGAATTTTCTTGGGCTTTAGCTTAAGATCTTGTAAATGGACCTTGAGCTCTAATTTTTGGATCCTCTTGATGTTCTACATCAACTCCCTTAGGATCAATTGAACTCTACTCTATAGAGTTGAAATCTAAGAAGTCTTCTACAAATTGTGGGGCTAAAGTCTCCAAATCAGTACGGGTCAACCATGTGTCTTCAGCTGGTGGCTTATTCTTCCAATGAACTAGAAAATGATTTTCAGAAGCTGGATTAATGGGTGCTTTCTCGATGATAATATAGTCAACTTCAAAGGAAGAGGGCTTCTGCAAGTACGATGCTATATCTTCCACTAAAGAGTTAGACTTAACAAGTGAAGGTTTGCTAATTCTTTCATATGATAGAATATCTTCAATATTAATAATTAGATGAATGAGCATATCAGCAGGCAAATCAAGGTGATAAGCATTAGTTCCAATTTTCTTGAGAATTTTAAATGGACCACAAGCTCTTGCATGTAATTTCTTATATCTAGTGGTTTGATAACGCTCAAACTGAATGCGAATCAATACATAATCACCTTCTTTATATTCTTTCGTTGAACGATTATGATTTGCCTTAGAAGCATAGTTTTCATTACTTATAGTAATTTATTTCTTATATCTTCATGGAGGCATTGAAAATCTTTAGCAAATGAGAATGCTGCATCAGAAAATACATGAGATGGTAGGTTTGCTACATCTATTGGTCATCATGGGTTTTGACCATAGACTATCTCAAATGGTAATTTTTTTTGTAGTTCTAGATATAATCGTTATAGAAAAAAGGTTGGTAAAATGTAATTCCCCAAACTTTACCTACTAAGCATCTAAGCAAATTTCCTAAGGTATGATTAACTACTTCAGTCTATCCATTAGTTTGTGGATGAAAGGCAGAAGGAAATTTTAATTTGGTACCTAATAATTTTCATAATATTTTTCAAAAATATGAGACAAACTTAACATCTCTATCAAAAATAATGGTTAAAGGGAGACCATGGAGTCGCACTATTTCCTTAAAAAATAATTTGGCTATATAAGAAGCATCATTTATTTTTGAACAAGGTAAGAAATGAGCCATTTTTGAGAACCTATCCACTACAACAAAAATATTATCTTATCCTCGAGCTGTCCTAGGTAATCCTAGAATAAAATCCATTGATAGGTCTTCCCAAGGCCTATAAGGAATAGGTAAGGCAGTGTATTGTCCAGACCTTTGTTTGATAGTTTTAGCTTGTTTACAAGTTAAACATTGAGCCACTAATATTTGAACATCTCATTTTAATGAAGGCCAATAAAATCTATTTTCTAATAAGCATATGGTATTATCCTTTCCAAAATGACTAGCTACACCCTCAGCATGTAGCTCAGTGATAAGAAATTCTCTAAGAGAAGATCAAGGAATGCATAATTGTATTCCTTTATATAAATATCCATTTATTATCAAGAATGTCCCTTATAAAGTAATTGGTTTATCTAGGTGTTCAAGATAAATTTGGTGAAAGACAGGGCACACAATATAATCATCTTTAATTCTATCAAATCCTGGTATTCTCAATTCTAAAGAGGAAATCATTAGGTTTACCTTGGATCGAGCATCAGTAGGTTTATTCTCAATTCTAGGCTTATGCTTTAGAATAAAAGAGTAGTCTTGTAAAAATTCAACCAATTTTGCATGCCTATGACTTAATTTTTGTTGAGTATTAATGAATTTTAAGGCATGATGATCAGAATTAAGTATAAATTCTCTATATAAGAGATAGTGCTGCCAATACCTTAAGGATTTAATTACAGCATAAAACTCTCTATCATAAGTGGAATATTGTTGTTTGGCTTCATTTAACTTTTAGCTAAAGAATGCTATAGGATGATTCTCTTGGCTTAAATTTCACCAATCCTAATTCCTGAAGCATCACATGTCACTTCAAAGGCTTTAGAAAAATCAGGAAGCCAAAGGATTGGTGCTGAAGTGATAAGAACTTTAATTTGCTCTAAGGCCATTTGTGCATTAGGTGTCCAAATAAATTTATCTAATTTTAGTATATCAGTTATCAGAGTAACAATGGTACTAAAATTTTTGATAAATCTCTAAGGAAAAGTGGCTAAACCATGGAAGCTTCTAACCTCAGTAAATTTTTTGGGTGATGGCCAATCTAAGATTGCTTTCACTTTAGAAGGATCAGGTTTAAGTCCGGTAGTGGATATAATAAAGCATAAAAAGCTCACCTCAGGTTGTAAAAAGAAACACTTTTAAATTAATGTATAATTTCTCTTATCTAAGTAGTTCAAAGCTTTTTTGTAGGTGTTATAGATGTTCATTTTCACTAGGACTAGAAATCAAAATATCATCAAAATACACCACCAAAAATTTACCTATATATGGTTTAAGAATAGTATTCATTAATCTCATAAATGTGCTAGGAGCATTTGAAAGTCTAAAGGGAATGACAAGCCATTCATAAAGTCCATCAGGGGTCTTAAAAGCCTCCTTCCACTCATCTCCTGAACTAATCCGAATTTGATGATATCCACTTTTTAGATCAATCTTTGAAAAAAATTTGCTTCTGAGATTAAATCTAACATATCATCTAATCGGGGAATTGGAAACCTATATTTGATAATAATTTTATTTATTGCTTGACTATCAACACACATTCACCATGTTCCATGTTTCTTTGGAGTTAATAATGCTGACTGCACAAGGGCTAAGACTCTCTAGAATAAAACCCTTTTTTAATAATTCCACAACTTGTCTTTTAATCTCAACATGCTTGGTAGGGTTCATCCTATAATGTGGAAGATTAGGGAGTTGAGAACCAGGTAATAACTCAATAGCATATTGAATGTCTCTTAAAGAAGGTAGCTAATCAAGAAGCTCATCGGGTGTAATATCTTTAAAATTAAAAAGAAGAGAAGAGATCACAGCAGGTATGTGAGTCTCATTAGAGTATGGTATGACTTCTTTTATATGTAATATGTGAAGAAGAAATGGATCCAAAAATTCTTTTCATGAAGCTCCAAAACCTATTATTTCTATCTTTGGGGTCAAAGGAGGAAGAGTGGATGTTTTAAAGTAAGAATCAGAAATGATAGTATTAGGCCTAATAGTAAGATTTTCTATGATAATTAATTGAAGTTTGGCATTTTTTTTCAATAGAGGCTTAGGTTGCAAATCAAACATTATTTTGTGTGGTGTTATGGAGGGTATTTTTTCTACTAGCTTTATTGGTAGGAGTTTAATAGTCTTATTATTATGTTTAAAAATATAAGTATTTTTCCTACCATAATGAATAACATTCATATCATATAGCCAAGGTCATCCTAAGAGAATATGAGCAATGTCCATAGGGAGAACATCACACCAAATTTGATCCTCATAGCTTCCTATTTTAATAGAAACTAAACACTGATTGGTGATGGGAAGAGATGTATGATTTACCTAGCTAACATGAAATGGTTCAGGGTGAGATTCAAATTTTAGGTTGGCTCGAGTTAACGTGCGTGTGTTGAAATGACATTCATAGCACTCCCTGCATCTATAACTAACCTACATCTCTTTTCATTATACAACACATATGTGCTAAAAATGTTCTTTCTCCTCCAATCTTTTGCCTCATTTTTAATTACAGTAAAACATCTCATCACATTAACATGAGGATCATCAATTAATTCCAATTCTTCATCAGATAATGGGGTGTCATCATAAACTTCTTCTAGATTATCATCTATTGTATTCTCAATTTCTTCTAAATGTAAGATCTAAGCTTTACATTGATTTTGCATATGACCATTTTTATGACATTTAAAACATATTACTTCTCTAGTGTTCTTAGAGCTCCCTTCAATTGAAGTTTTAGGCAAAGTGTCGGGCCATTTGGATGGGCGGGTCTAACAATAGATCTATGGGATGAAATGGAAGGTACTTGACTTTAGTTTTAGAGAGGGAGGCAGATTTATTTTGTTGTTCAACCAATAATACATAATAAAATGCTTCCTCTAAAGATTATGGGTCAAATAATTCAACTTCATTTCTAATGTCAGTCCTAAGTCCAATAAAAGATTTATTGACTAATTGTTAATCATTATCAGCACAATTAGTTCTAGAAACTAGATCTTCAAGAGTATTCAAGTATTCAGTTACA
Source organism: Cymbidium sinense (assembly GCA_021442155.1). Classification (NCBI taxonomy): domain Eukaryota; kingdom Viridiplantae; phylum Streptophyta; class Magnoliopsida; order Asparagales; family Orchidaceae; genus Cymbidium; species Cymbidium sinense. Next base: position 144,608,028 of record CM038219.1, read on the forward strand.
AGATAATTACCTTGTCTCAAAGTTAATAATGACTATGTAGCTTTTTATCATGATGCATAGGACGGTACTTTGCTCTTACCATTTCTTTCATTTCTATCCAAGTGAGGTTTATCCTTCCTAATCTTTGTTCTTTAGCTAAAGTATTTATCCAATAAATTTTAGCATACCCTATCCATTTCATTTTAGCAAAGTAACCCTTTGGTAATCATCCATTTTATACCAATCAAAGAAGTCATCCATTTGAACTAACCAATCGATAAATTTATTTGGGTCACGTATACCATCATAAGTTGGAGCTTCTACTTTAACTCTTCGAGATGGATCATTAGAGTCTTCTATAGTCTTAAGATAATTTTCTCCCCTTCCACCATTTCTACAATTTATTATCTTTTAAGTGGTTGATTTTCTCTATGGTTTGGATATGAATCTTCGCCATCTATCTCTATTGGCATAGTCTGAGCAGGTATTGGAGGAGGAGTTGGTACTCTATTATTTTGTAGATGTGTTAAAGATTTTGTATTTGTTATTTAAGTTCTTATATTTGATTCTTACTTTTTTTAATAATTGTTGAGTTTTTAATTCATTATCATAGATCCTAAGATTTAAGGCATCAACTAATCTAGTCAAAATTTCAACTTGATCTTGAGAGATAGATTTTGGTGCCATGAGATTTTTTTTAAAGGAAAAAAAAAGATATATGAAAAGGGACCAATGAAAAAAAATGAAAAAAAATAAATAAGTATAATACTATTGTGCAATCAAAGGGAAATTTTAGGCTAAGAGAACTTCCAGGTGAGGAGGGGGGTACAAGGCCACTTAAATCCCAAGCTCTCCTTAGATAATATAAGTCTTTTTGACAAAGTTCTATTTAGCTTTCAAAATCACCAAGTTTAACACACTTATATTATTATGCATAGATATTTTATTTATTTATTTTTAATGCAATGAAAAAAATGCTCAAATTTATCAAGCCTCCATTTTTTTTCTTAAGAAAGCAAGTTATCACAAGTTAATCAAAGAAACTTCTAAAATTAATCATAAACAATAACAAAGATAATAAAATAAGTAATTAGATTTTGATTTACACTAATAGCTAGGTTATTTTTTTAGGGTGAAGTGCTACCTCACTAAGGTACTCTCTTGATTTTTTTTTCTTTTGTTTTTTTGGAGGGGAGGGCTGCAAGTTCACATAATTGTAAAATGACTAAAATATATAATGGAGCTTATTAATTAAAATTTTATGCTATCACCATAAACTTGTAAGAAATACATATCTTTCCAAGTATTTAAACTATCATATAAAAGAAAATTAATTAACCTCACAAGTCCAAGAAAAACTCACAAGGTTGAAAACAAGTCCAGCACTTGAGACTTGAGATGCTCCCTTTGTTGAAGCAAACTTTTGACCAAATTTTCTCTTTCCAGTCTTCGCTTTGATACTAAATTTGATGAAGGTGGGTGTTCTTTCTTTTGATGAGATTGAGAGAATGTGGGTATTAGAGGTGAAGGAAGAAGATATGTTGGATAAGTAGCGCTCCCACCAAGGTTTTCCCAGGTTTGGCCACCAAGCTCTCAAACCACAAGAATAACTCAAAAATTTGTAATTGCCAAAAGATATCCTTCATTCTAGTAAGAGGAGCTATATATAGCCATTACAAGTATCTTTCAAAAGAAAAGAATTCAAAACATGGAGGGAAAGGTGAGTGGCCATATTAATGTGAAGCATTAAATTGTCTCATTATTTTATGCCATCCACCCATTTCACATGCTATTTTGTTATGTGGATTCAACTACCTCACATGTCATGCTTTAAATTTTTAAATGCAAAATTTCAAACATGGAGTTTCTAGAAGAAAATTAAAAATTACATAAAATAAAAAAAGATGAAATCATAAAATGGGCCTTAACATGCTAATGGGCTAAGCCTTCTTCTTTCTTGAATTTTCTTGGGCTTTAGCTTGAGCTCTTGTAAATGGACCTTGAGCTCTAATTTTTGGATCCTCTTGATGTTCTACATTAACTAAAATCAATAGCTTTTCTCGGATACATAGCATAGATTGGAGATACTCTACCATTTACTACCCAAGGGCAAATGGGTTAGTAGAAGCCTTCAACAAAACTCTCATTCAAATACTGAAGATGACACTAGATGAAAACAAATGATAATGGCTTGAATAGTTGGTTGAAGCCTTATGGGCTTACCGTACTGCATATAGAACTCTAACTCAATCTACCCCTTTCTCCTTAGTGTATGGGTCCTAAGCTGTTCTACTATTAGAAGTTCAACTCCCATCATTAAGGATAACCATGGGTAGCAAAATCAAAATGGAACAGAATGTCAAGTTACAGTTCTCAAAGGTTTAGAGGAGAGATGCCTATGGGCATGCCAAAACCTCAAGTTATACAAAGCCAAGATGATTCAATCTCATAACTAGTTGGTCCATCCTAGAGCTTTTCAAGTAGGAGTTCTTATTTTATTTCTAAGGATGCCAATTATTGCCTGTTGAAAGATAAGAGGCAAGTTTGAACCCACTTGGGAAGGACCTTAAGCCATAGATAAGGCCTACCAAGGAGGGTCTTATCAACTCATAAATTATAAAGGAGAGCACGATGCTTCCAATCAATGGGCTCTACTTAAAGAAATACTATCCATAAATCTTGTTTGAAATAATTATCAATAAAACTTCTTTTCATCTCAAATTTCATTTCTTCTATGTTAGAAATATCTTTTGCTTGCAAATCTACCATGATGTATTTAGGGTAAGTATAAGAGAACCCAAGACGCATCCTATCCCTCCACAACACAAATACAAACTATAAATAATCCCCCAGTGCTATTAGGATAGGTGTAAGAGAACCCAAGAGGCATCCTATTTCAACTAGTGCAACTAAGTTAGGTATAAGAGAACCCAAGCGGCATCCTTTCTTGGTGGAGTCACAATCGCCCCTGCGGTACCATTTCAGCCATTCTTCAACGTGTTTAGGATAGGTGTAAGAGAACCCGAGTAGCATCCTATTCCCTCTTTCTCTACACAAATAAACATATATCTTTTATCTCGGGCTATTTTAACGTGGGAGCAAGCCCCCTATGGCACTCACTCATTAGCTGCTTTAGGTCGAGCTGACATGCTACCTTGTTGGTGTGTCACCCCAGTGTTCACTTGTTTAGCAGATGTGAGTCCCCGCACTTTCTACTTGACTTGACCATTGCAAACCAATGAGCGCCTTGTCAGTTTGGTAGGCCTCACCCGCACCAGTAAGCTGTCTCATGTTGACTTTATTTAAGAGGATGTAAGCCTACATGCTTTCTTCTTGAACTAGACATCATGCATTGACTAGGTCGAGTATATTTGAGGTTTAAGATAAGTCCCCCAGCGGCTCCTTTCCTCTTGACTACTTTAATCTTGGGTCTAGTTCTTACACAGGACTCCCCATTTAGTAGTCGCCCTAGGTAGGATGGCCCCTATCAAGCTGAAGATAGACTATCCTGGTGATCAGTTCCTTTTTAGAGAGATATAAGCCTACACACCTTTTTTCTAGGCTGATTGTCGCGAAATCAGGGAACTTGGTTGCTCGCCATCTGATGGCAACCCAGATACACCACATTCTTGGCATATGTGAGTTCCCGTGCTTTCTCCTTGAGTTAGCCACTGAATACCTACAGGCTCTCTTTTATAGGGTTTTGGATAAAGCCCCTAGCAGCACTTCCCCTATGGGCACTCTATTTAGATCATGTCCTTAGAGACCCCATTTAGACACTACCTCGATTATTTTTGGATTGGACAGTCCCCCTATCCTAGTAACCACTCGTGTGGTTAGAGAATTTGTTCAACAGATGTGTAGATTCTCCCTTGGTTCAGTAAGTCTGAGATAGGACTAGGCTGATATGAGCTCCTTCTCAGTGTGGTCCCTTGTAAACCAATAGGATCCATGCAAATATAAAATAAAAAATATATATCTTCGCTTGTGGATTAAGAATTCAAGCCTCTAGTGGCCCTTTTTCCAAGCAGGCATCCTATCTTTAGGACAGTGTCAGCAAAACTCTCTATAAGAATTGCCTGACTACTTTGAGTTGTGTTAAATTCCTAGGTTGGAACTCTCTCAGTAGTCGCCCTTAGGTCGGGTTCAACTTATCGTGCCACCAATGAGTTACCCTGGCGGTCATCTTTGCTTTAAAAGATATAAGTCAATTACATTATTTAGCGATTAGCAAAACCGGCGACACTCGGCAATTTGTTATGCAAGCAACCGATCACCCTAGTGGTTCCTTATTTAGAAAGATGTAAGTCCCGTGCTCTTTTCCTAACTTGACCATTGCAAACCGAAAGGCACCCCTTAGGTTGGTTAGTTCTACCAAATGGCTAGTAGACTATCTCTTTGGATTTGTAAACCTAAGATAGGTCTAAGTTGATATTAGCTCCTTAGTAGATCCATCGCACACTGGCATGATCCATATAAAATTAAATTAATTCTGACTATTCTTGAGATGATATAAGTCCACAGCGACATTCACTCAAATAGTCACACTAGGTTAGGATTGATCTGTTGTGCCATCGACATTTCACCCCAACAGCTGATCCCTACTTTAGAAGATGTAAGTTTGTTACATTTTCTTCTTAGTATAGCCGTTGCATACTGAAAGGCAACCCTTAGGCCAGATAGTCCTACTTTGTGGCTGGTAGACCAGCCCTTTGGATTTTTAAATCTGAGATAGGTCAAGGCCAACATAGCTCCTTCTCAGTAAGTCCATCGCATGCAAACAGGGTCCACAACATAACACACCAAATTAAATTAAATCAAATCAAATCAATATAAATCAAATTAATCATCAGGACTACTCTTGAGTTGATGGTAAGACCCCCACTGGAGTTCACTTAGAAGTCACCTTTTGTAAGGTTCAATTTATTGTGCCATCGATAGATCACCCCAACAGCTGATCCCTACTTTGGAAGATGCAAGTCTGCTTTCGTTGCACACCGAAAGGCAACCCCTTAGATCAGATAGTCCTACCTTATGGAAGGTAGACTACCCCTTTGGACTTATAAATCTAAGATAGGCCAAAGCCCCTGGCTCCTTCTTAGTGTAGTCCATCGCACACCGACAGGGTCCATAACAAAATAAATTCAAAATCAACCTCCTAAGTGGAGTCAAACTAAACATATCGAACAAACCAAATATCTCTCTAGCTAGGCGCAAATCAAATTGGACTCCCTAGTAGAGCTTAGATCTAAATAAAATAAATTTAACTAAGTGTACATCCTTGGTGGATATACCCCCCAGTGGAGCCATAACAAATTAAGTCAACCTCCCTAGTGGAGTCTAATCAAACAAATTAAAGAAATCTAATCAAATTCTTATCCCCAATGAATAGCTTGAACCTGTTTCCCAAGTGGAAGGTTCATGTACTCAATCCCTAGCAGATATAAACCTAAAAAAATCATACTCATAATCAAACTTAGATTCATATCCCCAAGCGGATAGGTCGAACTTGTTTCCCTAGAAGAAGGTTAATGTACTCAATTCCCAACGGATTCTTTCTTGCTCTCTTATGCCCAAGGCATAAAGAGAGTTGTGTTGCACTAAGATCATGATTTTATCTACCTTTCAAGTCTAGGTATACATCACTTTTGTTGTTTGTTGCAATCTTCTAAATATTGTTGATAATTTTGGTCAACGCCAATATGTGTGGTGTGCCTTGTAAGTTACACCATACTTATTAGGGGTCCTTTCGTTGACCTCACTATTGGAGTTAGCTCTTAACCTCCTCTCCATATACTTAAGACTCTTCTAGACACTAAGAACTCCTTCATCATAAGACACTTTTAGTGATTAGGTGAACACTTAACCTAAGCTTAGAAACTTAGAAGTGTTTATCATAAGATTAGGCTATGCTTTAGGGCTTAAGGAAATTACCTATACAATAGCCTAAACCCAATCTAGATACACTTTCTGAAATCAAACCCATACTCAATTCCCAAACCAAATCTCAAATTGAAATTCAAATTCCAAATCTAATTTCAAATTTGACTCTAATTGATTGAAACCCAAAATCAAATTCAAATCTTAAGACTCTTCCTAAGCCGTATGAACCACATTCATTAGCATAGCCAAAACCCCCTTTAGATCTAATCAAACTAATTTGATTTCTTTATAAATCAATTATTCTTTCATTTATATTCATAAATATAAATGAAATCTAAATTCAAAGGACCAAAACTATATTGAAAATCAAATCCAAACTCAATCTAAGCACTTTAAGCCAATTCTTTGGACTTAACCAAATTCTATCCAAATCAAGTCAAAATTAATGGATTTTCTCTCGAATCAATAATTCATTCTATCATTTATCCAAATATAAATAAAATCTATAATCATCAAATCAAATTCAAGTCAACCCAAGTCAAGCCTAACTCAGCCCTTTTTGAGTTAAAACTTTTAATTGAGCCAAAACCTATTGGACTCCAAATTGATTATCGTTGAATTTATATTTTGATTCAGGGCTCATATGTATATTCAATTAAACTCAAATAAAACTAAAATCAAATCAATTGACCCACTTAGATCCACTTGACCCAAAGTGACCTACAAGACCCATTTGAGCTAACTTCCAATCCAACCCAAATTGGATTGAACCAAGCTCACCAAAATCTTTCATCATGATTGTTGATCACCCTAGGATGATCAATTGCAATCAATTGAGTCAAACTAAGTCAACTTAGTCATTTGACCAAGCCAACCCTTAGCCCAAATAAACCAAAACTAGCCAAAACTCATCTTACACCAAGTTGAATGAAACCAACGATTTGAATCAACCCAAAGTCAATATTTAAATATGACTTGATCACCAATTGAGCCAAATCAAGCTCAATTGGCCATTTGATCCAAGTTGACCCAAATTGGCCTAAAGGACTAAATTAGGTCAAATCATGATCTAACCCAAATTTATTGCAAACAATACCTCAAGTTCATTTTAAATTGATTATTGAACTTGACCAAAATCATAATTAAGCCTAATTTGACCAATTGGTCAACTTGACCCAACCTAGCCCAAATTGGCCTAAAGGGTCAATTTGGCCTAAATCCTAATTAAATACAAATTACTTCAAACCAAAGACCACATTCATCTTCAATTAGCAAATTGAACATGAATCAACCAATAACCCAAGCCAATTTGGCCAATTTGGCCAATTTTGGTCAAATTGGTCAACTTGACCCAATATGGCCCATATGACCCAAATTGAGCCAAATCCCTTAAAACTAAGCCATGACCCATTGGGGGCTGATCAAACCCTACCCAAAACCATTTGGGATCAGTCCAAAATCAACCCAACCCATTTAGATCCCTCATAGATCCTCCCCCACATAGGATTCCACCCAACCTCATTTAATTCTCCCCCATCACATGCATTTAATTCCTCCCTAACATTTGCATTCAATGGAGCTAATAATATGGTAGCAAGAGAGGACTTTGGAGCAAAAATCCAAAGTCCTTAACCAATCCATTATCCATCCCAACCACCCCAAGCAAGATGATAATACTTTGGAGCCAAAAAATTCAAAAAAGGGTGGATTTTCAGACATTATAAAATGAGGGTGAAATGAGGCTTCACCCCTCTTCCTCTTACCACCATTCAGCCCCCAAGAGCTCCCCAAAGCCAAAAGGAACCCATTCTCCACCTCTTTGAGCTATTTTGAGCTCAAAAATATAAATATAAGAATTTCCCTAAGGCGTGACCACCGAGAAGGCGCGAAAAGGAGAAAGGTTAAAATCATTCCAAAGCTTTCTCACATACCTAGGAGTTTGCTCGGATCTTCACCACCATCGAAAATCTTCCCCGGTGAGGTAAATTTTGCCAAACTTTAGCCGATCTTTAGATTTCTCATTTTTTGTGTTAATTCAATTTTAGGAATTTCCCTTAGATAAATCTTGTATTTTTCATTTTATTTGATCCCAATATGAAATAGAATTTTTTCGGAGAAAGTCGACGTGAAAACAAGCTCAATTGGACCTCATTTCACATTTTTTTGCATTTTTTCATCAGTTTTCACGTGAGCGGTCATCCGATCCACATTCCGGTGGATCGGGCGGTGCATTGTTAGCGTCCTTTCGACCCCCGGAACACATGATTTGCTCTCTGATCTCACGGATCTGATCTAGACTGTCCGATCCGCGATCATATGGTCCGGATCGAACCACGCGTCATTTTCTAGATCCCGTGTGCTCAAACCGGCTCACGTGGTATTGCGCACCCAATCGCATACCCATCACGGCCGTCGGCCCATGTGACGCTAATTGGGTTAAGTGGGAAAATGTCTATTTTCTGATTTTAAAAATTATTTAAGTGTCCTCAAACTTTAAAAATTCATAAAAAATACTTAGCAAAAATTACAAATAAGGGCTAGTTGAATTCGTCTTTTCGAGAGGAATCCAAGAACAAAAAATTTCCAAATTCCACTCAATGATTTGAGCATAATTTAGGTTTTAGAGAAAATAAAGTTTCATTAATTACTCTAAAAATATTCGTTGGATTGAGTTGAAATTTTCATGGACTAAAATAAGAGTTAAAACACACCTACCATAAAAATTTCAAGTGAAAATGACTTCTCAATTGGGAAAAATTAAATTGTGAAGTTCAGATTGATCATTTTAATAAAATAAATCAAATAAAAATCTAGAAATTTACAAAAATCTTCAAAATGACTTAAATCACTTGAGTTGACATTTAGCACTCTTAAAAAAATAATGTGATCTTTTGAATTCTAATGAACACTAAACAAACAATTAAGACTAAATTTTAATCAATTAAGAAATTAATTAAAACATAATATAAAAATAATTTAAATACCAAATCAAAATCAGAAATGATGTAATACCCAAATGATTGGTAATCAAACTTTAAGTCAGAAAAGCACCATGTATCCCTCAAATGAAATTGAATTTAAACATAATTAAACCTAATTGAGTTAATAAAATTTGATTAAATGATTATATATTTTTTAAATTAAAGTCATGATTAAATAAATCAATGAAACTTTAATGTAAAATCAAACTAATCTTGTTAAACCAACATCAAGTATTGAATCTTAATTATATGAAACTACTTAACAAAGTAAAACAAATTAAATATTAATTAATCATTAAATAAACTAAAAATCAAATTGATTAATAAACCAATTCAACATAATCATTTGATATTAATCAGATTAAACCAAATAAAGTTAAAGTAAACTTAATTAACATATGATTAAATCACAGGCATTTGGAATAAGATAATTAATTAGCCATTAATACATAAACTAACAACTAAATCAAACATGAATGAAATCTAATGAACATAATAAATGAAGAAAATCAAACCTAATTATGATTATGAATAATCAAGTTTAATTGAAATAAAAATAAATAATTAAATCACTTAATCTAATCAAATGATAATAATAATAATAATCATTTAATCAAATCAAACTTAAGCAAAACACTTAACTAAATTAAATCACTCACATGTGGGAAATTAAGTCATTAACTAAATAAATCTTTGATTAATCTAATGATTTAAAAAATTTAATTGCCCTTAATCAAACTTAATTAATTAAACCTTTAATTAATGCAAACTTGATGAATTAATCTATCATCTTAATGAATCAAGTTAATTTTATAAATTACATTAAAAATTAATTCAAATCAAACACTTAATTAATCTACTAATTAATTTAATCACACCTCTTAAATAAACTTATTAAGTCAATCAAATTATTTATATTAAACTTAAACTTAATCAAACATAAAATATAATTAAATGCTAATCAAATGCTAATTTAAACTTAAATCATTAAGTCATTACTTGCATCATTAACCTAAATAAATATAAAATCAAATTAAAAATTAAACAAATCTTTATTTAATTTAAAAATTAATCACACCCCTCAAGTAAACTAATTATGTTAATCAAATTAATCATATTAAACCTAAGCTTAATCAAACATAAATGCAATTAAATACCAATCAAATCATAAATTAAACATAAATCATTAAGTTATTAATTACATCATTAATCTAAATAAATATAAAACCAAATTAAAATTAAATAAATACTTATATAATTTAATAATTAACTTAAACACACTTCTTAATTAAACTAATTACCTTTAAGCTAATTCAATTGAATAAACACCTAATTAATGCAAACCTAATGAATTAATCTATCATCTTAATGAACCAAATTAACTTTTAAAATCAAATTCAAATCAAACACTTAACTAATCTACTAATTAATTTGATCACACATCTTAAATAAGATAATTAAGTCAATCAAATTAATCATATTAATTTTAAACTTAATCAAACATAAATATAATTAAATACTAATAAAAACCTAAATTAAACTTAAATTATTAACTCATTAATTACATTATTAACCTAAACAAATATGAAATCAAATTGAAGATTAAACAAATCTTTATAATTAACATAAATACACTTCTTAATTAAACTAATCACATAATCACATTGAACTATGCAAACCCGTAGACTAATAAAGCTAATCAAATCAAAATAAATTAAATTAAATTAAGAAAGACTCTCGTCAACTTAATATGTAAACAAATCAAATCTCATTCAACCTACTTAAATAAGATAAACTAATTAACTATCCACTGTTTGAAATCAAAAATACAAACCAAACTTTGATAAACATGACAAATGGATGAGATTAAAAATAAAATCCTAATTATAAAGAATCAAACTCAATTAAAATCAAAATAAAATTTCAATTAATCTAATCCGATCAAATTACAAATAAATGACAATCAAATCAAATAAGCATAAAATTAAGTAACATAATCATAATCAAAGAAAATAATTAAATATTAATTAAATAGGATATTGAATTATCGATATTTAATTAAACAAGATATCTAATCTGAAATTAATCAATCAAAACACATGAATTTAAACAAACTTACACTTCATTAGAGATAAAGGATATTAAATTATCAAAATTTAATTAAACCAAAATATATAATCTAAATTAATCAATCAAAAATGTGTGAAGCTAAACATGAGAGTCACTATAGCACCCAAGAGAGTGGGGGGGGGATGTGAATTGGGTGATATTAAAAATTTTAAAATTGAAATCTTAAATTTTAAGTTTTAGTAGAAAATTAATTTTTGATTTTATAATGATAAGATACAATTCTTAATGCAAAAAAAAATAAGTACAAGAAATAAAAGAGAGACAATAGGCACACAATTTTTTTGTGGTTCTAAACCCCAAAGCGCTCACGTCTACGCCACCACGGCTAGGAATCCACTAAATACAAAAATAGCTTATAAATAGTACTCTCCTATAATGGGGTGAGTACAACCCCTACAATAATATGTACTCTCCTACAAAGGAGCGAGTACAACCCCAATATAAATTTTACAGCACAAAAAAAAAATACAAGATAATAAATTTTGATAAAATAAATCTCTCACAAATATACCAAGCTATCCAATTCAAAAAATGATCTCACAACTTATAAATGATCACTTACAACTTAAAAATTTTGGCAAGATAAAATGCTCATTTAATATTGATAAGAAATAATAAAATAAATATCTTAACGTGATCTTACTAAGATGTTTATGTTATTACAATTTGTAGACTAATATAAAAATTATTTCAAAATAAATTCACAATTAAATTTCAACAAGGAATAATTTGTTTTATTTTAACCAAAAAGATTCTTTCAATTAAAGCTAATGATCACAAAATACTTAAATAAAATGAGCATATGATAGATCTAAGTAGGCTAGTAAGCTTTTAATTAAAAGAGAGATCTAGCAAATATGAAAATAATTTCAGCATAATAATTTAATTTAAAATGCTTAAAATATACTTCTAAAATAGATCTAAGAATAAATGATCTTTCAAAATGAGATTAATGAAGAAATATTTCAAGAAACCAAAAGAAATTTGTAGGAAGTTAAAAATTTCAACAAGTTGAAATAGATCCTACAAACTATCACAAGATTTTTTCACAAAAAGAAGATTGAGAAACTTTGATGTGAAAAATAATGTCCAAAGATTAATCCACCAAAAAGTATAAATTAGAAAGAATAAATTGATGGTGAAAATATCATGAACAACTAGAAAGGATTAAGATCAAGAAAACAAACTCAAGTAATTTGAGAAAGCTTGCTTAGTTGAAGATGTTGAAGCTTCCAAACCAAGGATTTGATCTTGTAATATTTGGAGAACACTTGGAAGGAAAATCTAAGAAATTTTCTCTTAGATTTGTTGGAGGGATTTTGAATTTTGAATGAGAAATACTTTCATGAAGAAAATGAGGGCTATTTATAGGCAAGAATGTCATTTTAAATTGTTTCAAAAAAATATATTATTCTAACCTCATGCTACCATGTGATAATTTAATACAACAACAACAACAACAACAACAACCTTAATCCCACTAGGTGGGGTCGGCTACATGAATCCTTCGTCTCCATTGTGTTCTATTATGTGTCAAATTCTAATTTAATTCAAGTATACTAAGATCATTGTTTATACATCTTAATCAAGTCTTTTTAGGTCTACCTCTACCTTTCTTAACATAAGGTAAATCTAATGCATCTACTCTCCGGTCACCGACGCTTTATGTGGCCAAACCATCTAAGGCGACTCTCCTAATCTTATCTACCATTGCTACTCCAACTTTTTCCAACATACTCATTTTGCATTCTATCTCTAAGAGTAAAGCCACTCATCCACGAGCATCTTCATCTAACACTTAACTTAGTCTTATGCTTCTCTTTATTGGCCAACATTCTACACCATAAGTCATTGCGGTCTTACCACCATCTTATAAAATTTTCCTTAAGTTTAAGTGGAACTTTTCTATGGCGGATGCATTCCTCCACTTCAACCATCCAACTTGAATTCTACTAATAACATCTGCATCTATTTCACCATCATTTTGAACAATAGAGCCTAAATATCTAAATCACTCACTCTTATTAATGACTTGATCACCTAAAGTCACAAAACTATCACTAAAACTTCTATAACTAAAATTACACTCCATATATTCAATTTTAGATCTACTTAAACAAAACATTTAGACTCTAAAGTTGACCTCCATAATTCAAGTTTCTTGGACTCTCTAGTCTTATCAACAAGAAGAATGTCATCAAAAAAGCTTACACCAAGGTACATCTTCTTGTAAATGCCTCGTAAGAACATCCATAACTAAAGTAAAAAGATAAGGGCTTAATGTTGATCCTTGATGTAATCCAAAATGACAATAGGACAATATCCTCCTTGTGTTTGGACACAAGTAACGCTCAGTATACATATCCTTAATGACTTGAATATAACCAATATTAACTCCTTTTCGTTCTAGAACTCTCCAAAGAACATCTCTTGAGACTTTATCATAAGCTTTCTCTAAATCAATAAATATCATATGTAGATCCTTCTTACTTTCTCTATGCTTCTCCATCAAACCTCTTAACAAATGTATAGCATCCATAGTAGATCTACGGCATGAAACCAAACCCGATTGTGAGAAACTTCGTATCACATCGTAACCTATGCTCAATTACTCTCTCCCATAATTTTAATGTATGACACATTAACTTAATTCCTCTATAATTTACACTCTTATGCATCACCTTTATTCTTAAATATAGGAACCAACAAACTCTTTCTCCACTCATCCATCTTTTAGTCTTTAAAATAACATTAAAAAATTTGTAAGCCAAGAAATTCCTTGATCTCCTAAACATTTCCACACATCTATTGGAATATTATCCGTCCTCTTTTTCCACATTTCATTTTCTTTAAAGCTTCATTAACTTCATTTACTAATGATGATAAAATGAAATTCTCTATTTTTGTTTAGGGTATTAAGGTTGCTAAAATCAATCATACTTTCAGATCCTTCATTGAAAAATTTATCAAAATACCTCATCCACCTATTTTCAATATCTTTTTCTAAGAAAAGTACTTTATTATTTTCATCCTTAATACCCCTCACTTGAACTATATCTTTACTTCTCCTATCTCTTTGGTTGGCTAACTTATACATACATCTTTCACCTTTTTTGGTATCTAATCTATTGTATAAATCACTAAAGGCTAAATTTTTTGCATCATATATTGATTTCTTAGAATCTCTACAGGCCACTTTATATCTTTCCCAATTTGCCAAGTTTTTACATCTAAACCAAGTTTTATAATAATGCTTCTTATTTCTTATCTTTTCTTGCACACTCTGACTCCACCACCAACTATTCTTATTAAAAGAAGCTTTTCCTTTTGATTCTCCAAGCACATCTTTAGAAACTTATTAATTTCACTTGATATTTTTTCCCACATAACGTTAGCTTCCTTATGAACATCCCAAATTCTAATTTCTTGTAGTTTGCTCTTAAAAATATTTTTATTTGTATTCTTTAAGTGTCCCCATCTAATCCTAGGACAATAATTTAGTTTATTTTTTCTCTTATAACCTTTCATCTTAAAATCTAAAACTAACCATGTGATAATTTAATATTCAATAAAAATATAATTTATATTAAATAAATATTAAATTAAAGCAGCCAAAATTTGGCTTTTCACATGGTCAAGTAAAAAATAATCAAATATGACTCTTAATATATTCAAATCATGTAGCATGCATTCATTATTAAAATCAATTAATGTTTGAAAAGTTCATAATAAATTCAATTTTAATCAAACGTGGGTCATGTGACCTATCAAATTAAAGAAAAAAAACCAAGGAATCCATTGGAGATAAAATCAGATATAAATTCCTTGATTATAAAATGACTTTGGCTAAAATACAAAATTTCATATATTTTTGTTAATCTTGACATGTGACATTTAAATATTATGATATAATTTATATATAATCATACATATGTTAGTTATCATATAACCATCAAATTAAATTAAAATATTTAATTATATTAAGTAAATAACATAATTACACTTAATAGTCATTATCATTTATAATTTTGACAATTCAAATGCTATGTATGAAACATATAATTGAATGTTAATTAAATAGAGATTTATATAAATTAATCTCATTAAAATAATATGTTAATTTATGAGCAAATTGATTCATGCCAATGAATAAATGCATATAACCTAAAATATTATATTTTGAGCTTCACATTATCCAATTAGATCTATCTTTCATTCTTCTACTCTTGAAATTTTCTCAAACATATTATGAGAAGTATTAGATATGTAATTAGTAATTGATAAATCTGAAATACATAAAAACATTCACTAGAACATCCAAGCATTCGTTTGTTATCATCAAAATTGATCGGATTGAACATGAGGCTCATCAAACCAACAATCTCCCCTTTTTGATGATGATAAACTAATGCTGGGTAAGGTTATTTATCATCAAATTAATATTATTATATTTGACATGCAATATGCATGGGACCTTTCTCGTTGCAGAGGAGTCGGCGAACAGAAGGATTAGTAATATGGATCAAATCCTGAAGGATCTAGAGAAGCAGATGCAGGCATTAGAGATACAGATGGGAAAGGCAAATGAATGCGTTGAATTAAGCTTATTTTCGATGTATTACGTTCATTTTTCTATTCTTCTTCATTGTAGTTAGGTAGTCTAGCAGCATTTACTAGTGTACAAATTTAGATTTAGAGCGTAGCTATTTTTTTTCTTTTCTAGACTTGTAAATTTATACTCTAATATACTAAATGATGACTTGGTTTATAAGTTAAAAAAATTCTATCAAAATATTTTTAAATTCATTTTTATCAGGATAAAATTAATCTCTAGGATTTTTTTTAATGATTGCATGATATAAGAAATTTTCTTAATATATATAGAATAATATGTAAATATAACTAAATTTTTAGATAATATTATTAAGCTGGAAGTTAGTCACAGATATAAATATGATACAAAATATATGAAAAACAATAGGGCTATATAAAATTATAAGAGATCAAATTACAAGTAATTTCTTGGATATAAATAATAAAATTATCTCCTCAAAATATCAAAAACAAATTAAAAGGCGAGAACATAGCAATATTGGATGTTCAATTTTTCCAATTATGTATAAGATATTATGTAAGCAAGTTGTGTTATGCTCTAAATTGACATAGAAGTTTGAAGCATTTACATTCATATATTGCAAAGCACATGTTCCTAATAACAAAGTTATCTTGTGAGTTGGCAACCACTATTCTACGAAGTTGAGAATGAAATAAATAATTTAAAAAATAATAATAAAATTAAATATTGCTTTTAAAATTTTGTTGAATAAAATTAAATATTTTAAGCACATTTATCTTTAAAGCTTGATTAGCATAAAATAAGTCAAATTTGAGCTAGGACCAAATTAAAGTCATGAGAGTTTTGAAAAAGTTAAGCTCAAGCTTAAAAAGGCTTTGTGTTGCCAAGCTCTATGTTTGAACAACCTCCAACTTGACTAGATTCGTAGAAGAAAATAATATATTTTAGGGTGGGCAAATGGGACAAGGGAAGTTAGCCATATTCACCTCTCCACAATCTCGTATTTATAATTTGAATATCTTATATGGTTTTTAGAGATACAACATAACAATATGTTTTTGTAAGCATTAACTATTTGATGGTACACTCAACTATATATACATTTCAGTCTTATAGAGCTTGTAGGATATCTGCATATGTATACATTTGCATAGATAATATCTAAAATTTCATATTTACTTGAAGGCTATTTATTTGATTTTGTTACGAGTTACAAGTAAAATCTAATGTCAAGGTTTTAAAATTTAGATATTTAATTAAAAATAAATACATATTAATTTATTAAGGAATTCATAAGTGCTCATAATGCAAAAGTGATCATGCAAACAAATCACATAACAAAGAAGGATCCATGACCTTTTGTGATATCTATTTGTGACTTATATCCTTACTATTATTGGTGATGGTTACATGTCAATAATTGGAAACCTTGCTTATAACTTACTTCTATGATGTGGTGTCGCCTTTATCCTCATTACCAACCTTGCCTAAGATCTTGATCATGAGATCACCCATTTTACAACTTGCAATCATATATACATAGTGACCTATTGATCCTTAAATCGTATCATCTCTATCATCCAAAATATTCTTATTAGATAGGACATCCTCATCATAGGGGTTAAAATTGATTTTATTTATATACCACCAACATATAAAAATGAATTTAATACTTTTATTTCACAATCAACTAAATAATCTTAAAAAAGTCAAAATATAGTATGTACATTATTAAAATACAAAAATTTCTTTGATATATCATCAAAAACTCATTTAATTAAGTATAAATCTTAATATTATTATTTTACTTAAAATTTTTTGAAAGTAAATTTAAAATTATTCAAAATTTAATTTTAGCAAACTGATAGTCAAACTAAGCACCTCAATAAGGAAAACTCCAACAACGCTAAAATTATTCAAATTCAAGTACAAATAAAATTATATTGATAAATTGAAGTGTGGCAAAAATTTGTTAGGCATTAATTAAATGGTTAAATAAGATTCTACTTATCTATAAATCAAGTGTCTTAACAAGAGAAATTTAACAATCTTAAAATCACTTAATTTTGAGATAATTCAAGTATATGAATCTTGAAAAAGTAGTTTGTAATATAAATAACATAGACCATTTGATTACTTTTTAAAAACTTTGAATAAAGTAATTGTGGGCTTCGAAAATTTGCCACTGACCTCTCAATGAAGATATTATGATTTATGTCAGTGAAATTTTTAGAAGACAGATGGAATAGTAGATAAATCACTACCTAGAGATTTCGCCCTCATTTTGTGAGTACATTAGATCTGGTTCCAGGTTTCCTATAGGCACAAGCACCTATAGTTAATTACCTCTCTCAATGCTGAGAGAGAACTTTCGATTAAGGCTTATCGTTAGATCGCTAAATGCATAGCATATAGTAGCAGCATGTGGAGTATTGAAATACAGATTTATGAAATTCATCATTATTTAACTTAAAGCATAGGTTGGTGGAATGATGACATGCTTGATCTAGATCCCATGGTTCCGTCATCTCAGGCTATCATGGTCCCTAGTTAGTTAGAGGAGGTAGTCGACCCAACCTGATCGAAGGATACTTGTTAGCAACCATGGGTTGTGTCATCCAAGTAATCCTTATCGACCTGGGGTTGTGTTTGTCCAAAGAGACAATCTTTAGTCTACCTTAGCTGACAAAAGAGCTTTATGCCTATCAAATATATCCTATGATTCATAACTCAAAGAATTAAGCCATTGGGGTGCATACGGGCTACAGTCATGATTGTAATATAATGGTATCATTTGGCAACAACCACCCAATAAAAGGACTCTGGTCGTAACCGTATCATAAGTGGAGCATACTGGCCAAACCACACGGATAGAGGACACATGTCACATTCTTACTAGCATGAGATTATTTAAGTTTGAATATAGTGATTTATTTTACTTGACATTAGCTCCTTTGTGATTTATTTTTTTAATTATGAGATTAATTTTTTATTTTTTTAATCTCAACTTAGCCTGCATAGCCTTTTAAAATATTAAAATTTGCACTTTAAATCCCTTTGTCCAAGCACATGTAGGTATTTTTAACTTAGATAATTTCATCTAATTAATGAAATCATTGATTTTTAAAAATCATGATTAGAATGAGAATTTTTAATTTCTGGATTGAAGGAAGCTCAATAATTCGTGTAGAATTTTATTTAGTATCGCCTTATGTCTGCTTGTACGAAGAATTGCAGATCTGGTGGTGTTTTGCTTCAAATTTTCAAATGATGCATTCTGCTCGCTTGCACTTGAGTATTGCAGGTTTCATGGCATGAAAGGTATTTTAAATTATTCTAATATCTTATTAGATCCCTTGGAATAATATTTATTTGTTTTCTTTTATTCAAAGTCGATTAGTCCTTGAAAGTCCAATAGACTCTCATTTATATCTATTGACAATTCTCAAACTTATCACAAACTTTATTCAACTTCTCCTTGATCCAATTCAAGTATTTAATAAGATGAATTATATGCTTCAAATATTTCCCAAGAATTCATTAATCAGGCTTATTAGCAATCATTCGATCTCATTGAAAATTTCTTTTGAATTCCTTGATTTTCTCTAATTCATTTGGAGCAAATTATGATTTGAAAACTACATTCCAATTCCAAGAAGATCTCCTGTGCTCTCATTGGATACTCAATCAAATGACCTTCTAAATTAATTGAAATGAGATATTAAAGTGCCAAATTTATATTTACTGCCAAATTATTCAATTCATTTCAAATTCATAAATTTGTTTGAGTTCAATCCATCTTTCTTTATTTGAAATATAATATTCAAATTTATTCCAAATTTATTCTCATTTATAATTCAAAATTCAATTCAATATCAGTTCATTTTAGTGAGCTTATGCAGCGCTATTTGTTTAGCTTGAATTTTATTTGCATGTATGAATTTTGGATAAAATTTTTATTTTTAGATTCTTCATCGGCATAGCTACATAACTATTTTGGCCTAACCATCATGCCCTGATGAGTGTGACGGTTGGTGTTTTGAAGCACCTCAAATTTTAATCTCGTTACGTCTTGATGAGCATGCTGACCTCACTTTTGGAGTGAGCCCTCAACTTTCTCATCTAGATCTAGGACTCTTATAGACACTAAGAATTCCTTAGTCTTAAGACATTTATAGTGATTAGGTGAACACTTAATCTAACCCTAGAGACTTAGAAGATTAGCCATAGGAATAGGTTGTGCCTTAAGGATTTAGGAGTAGCCCAAAACCATTCCTTACTTCCTTCTTTCAAACCAAACCTCAAATTTAATCTCAATTCAAATTCTAAATCACAAATCAAATCCAACTATCCAATGATTGAAATCCATCATTCAATTCAAACTCTAAATCTTCTAAGCTTTGATTTTATCTTATGGACTTAGCCTTAACCAAATCCAAATCAACCCCAATCCAATTAATTTTGTCAATTATCAAATTCAATCTCAAATCAAATTCTAAATCATGAATCAAATACAAACTCCAAATGATTGAAACTCATGATTAAATTCGAACTCCAAAATTTCTTCCTAAGCCATATGAACCACCTTCATATGCTTAGTCAAATCTCCTTCAAACCAACTTAAACTTGGTTGATTTCTTTATAAATCAATCATTTCTTCATTTATATCACGAATATAAATAAAATCCACCCTTTAATGACCAAAAATAATCAAACCAATTCAAAATCCAAGTTAGCCCTTTTTGACCTACATCACCTAATTTGGTCAAATTTGCTTCCAAGTCACTCCAACCTCAAGTGATTTTCTCATAGCCCATTTATATCTTCATTTATATTCACAAATATAAATGAAGTATAAATCCAAATGACCAAAACCAAATCTAAATCAAATCAAATTCCCAAACTTTTGAACTTGGCTAAATGAAACCCAAATCAACTCAAAACCCATGAATTTCTTCGTGATTCAATCATTCTTACAATCATTGATCCAAATATAAATATAAACCACCATTATCAAACCAAATCCAAGTCAACCCAAATCAAACCCAAGTTGACCCTTTTGTGTTGAAATTTGTCATATGAACCCAAACCCATTTGGCTCCAAACCAATTGCAATTAGATTTATATTTCAATCCTAAGCTCATATGTGAGTTTAACTAAACTTGAATCAAACTTTGATTAAGCCAATTGACCAATTTAGGCTCACTTGACCTAAAGTGACCTAAAGGATCTTTTTGAGCCAAGTTCTAATCCAACCCAAATTGGATTAAACTAAGCCCATCTAAACCTTAATCATGATCAACTATCATCATGGGGTGATCAACCACCTTGAATTGGGTCAAACCAAGTCAAACCAGTCAAACCAAGTCAAACCATTAGCCCAAATGAAACACAAACTAGCCAAAATTCACCATATGCCAAATTGATTGAAACCATTAACTCAAACCTATCCATAATCAATGATTGAATATAACCAAGCCATCAATTGAGCCAAACCAAGCCTAATTGGCCACTTGACCTAAGTAGACCCAAATTGGCCTAAAAAGCCAAAATGGGTCAAGTCATAATTTAATCTAAATTGGTCATAACCAATGACTCAAGTTCATTCTAAATCACTTGTTGAACTTGACCAATGCCATGATTGAGCCCAAGTTGGCCAATTGGTCAACTTGAACCAACCTAGCTCAAATTGACCTAAAAGGTTAAATTGACCAAAATCCAAATTAATTCCAAATTTAACTAAACCAAAGCCTACAATCATTTTCAGTCAACCAATTGAACTTCTCAACACCTAACCCAACCTAATTTAGTCAAATTGGTCAAATGGGTCAACTTGACCAATTTGACCCTTTTGAATCTAAATGAGTCAAATTCAAACCTAGGACAAACCAATCCAAACTAATTGAACTAAAACATCCCAAATCATCATATGAACCTAACCCAAGCCTTGGTTTAACCCAATTTGACCAATTGATCAACCCAACCCAACCTAACCCAAATGGCACTCATTTGACCAAATGAAGCCAAATCTCTCTAAACCAACTTCTGAGACCCTAGAACTTAGCCAAACCTGACCCAAACATGTCCTAACTCACTTCCAAATTAGCCCAAAAGTGAAGTGGGCCCCCCAAAGGTATTAGCCATCAAATCATAGGATTCAAACCTTAAAACCATTGGATCCAAGCCAAAGTCAACTACCCATCCCCCATGGCAGCTCATTATCACTCCATGGAACCTTTTCCTGACCCACCTAGTTAGCCTAACCTACCCTAGGTCGGCCAAGAACCTTTGGGAGGTGAGTTGACTCACCTCCAACCCAAATTGAGCACCCATTGGATCAAACCCATGGCATCCTTGGACATTGGGTCCATGGCAGCTCCCCATTAGTTCTCCCATCCCTGGCATGCAGCCTAACCCTGATGGAGACAACGGGGGCCAGATGGCAGCGAGCCAATGAAAAACATGTGCACGTGGCCGTCCATCAATGATGAAAATTGAGGGGGTACACCCCCTCAATTGGAACAGGAATTCAGACAGAATCACATCGTAAGTCCTCCTAACCTAACTTCTAAAGCCTTCAGAGCATTTCCAAGCCTCTCGGAGCCCTATCCATTTGACATTTCTCATTCCCGTGAGAAGCCAAAATATGGCATCCCAATCCCGATCAATACTCCCTCAATCTGAAACCAAATCACCATACTTCCTCGAGCTCAACCAAACCAATTGCCAAGCTTCGAAGCCACGAGAGGATCAAGTTCGATCTGAGCCAAAGCCTTCGTGTGGGTGGATTGGTCGACTGCGTCTACCACACCAGATCAAGCTCAAAGAGTACCTCAACAAGGCCTCGCCTCAACTAGGCGAAGCTACCTCTGGCATTGCACCACCGGAGATTAGCTCCGGTGAGATAATTTCCCAAAATCATAGCTTTAGGCCATTGTACACTAGTCTTTTGTGAAAGAAATCTCCATGTCATGGGATTTTTGCTATTGGATGTGATTGAATGCACCTTTAGATGGTGTAGGATCCATTTGATCCTAATCCGAGCTTGGGTGAGCTCATATCAAATGGGGGGAAGATGGATAGTGCTCGTCTTTCTCCACTCGTGAATGGGATAGATCATGAACAGTCCATCTCACATGATCGAGATGAATGGCTCTGATCAAATCATACGATAGATCTTTTGATTTCTCCCTTAACCCGTGAATTAAATCCGCCGTCATCTCGTTAGATGGCCCACGAAAGCGCATCGGGTTGGCGTCAATCATGGATGTGACTACTTAAATAACCAATCCTATCGCACCACGTGAAAAGCTCGCCTCATTAACAGCCACATGGCATGATAAGATTAAGGTTTTAATTAGGGTTAATTAATTAGTTTTCAATCCTAAAAGTTCCTAAAATCATAACTAATTATAGAAAAATCAAAAAAAGTGAACTTAAGCTCATTTTAAAAATATTTCAGAGGAGAATCTAGGAAAATTATAATTAATTAATTTTAAATAGTGACTTTGGCTTAATTAGGGTTTTATCAATAATCTAATTAGCTTAATTACACCTTAATTAAGTGCTCAATTAATCATAAATTTTATATGGATGTTTAGGGGGATGACCTCTGCCTCCCTTATTTTCCTAGGATTTTATTGATTACTTAATTAGGGCAATCACTTGATTAATCCCTAATCACTCTCTTAATCCAATTAATTATAATTAATGAATGAACATTAGCTTAATTAATCATTTAAGCTTAATCACCTCTATTGAACAATAAGATCACTTAGGCAATGTGGTTGGGGATACTTTATCTAATCCATTTCCTAAGTCTTTACTTTTAAAACCCAAATTAATTAATGACTAATGAAATGCTTAATTGGTTAATTTATAAAGAATCATTAATCAAATAAATTAAACATCACCTTTTGCATGGATTTTCTATCCTTATTGTCTTTCATACATCTACACGTATCAAAGAAAAGTGGTATATTAGTCTGGATATCCCTGGGCTGCGAGGCTTTGAGTAACCCTAAGTAGGTCTTGTGCCTTACGCCCCTAGTGTAGAAAATAATGGTGTCGTACTCACTTAAAACTTTTATATATGTAAATATGTGTTTAGCTAATTGATGAAAAATCCCTCTTTTCTACATAACAAAAATATGCATTCATAATTCAATAAAAAGGAAATATTTAAAATCCAAATACATTTCTTTGCATTCATCATCAAAGAATGCTAAGATTTACATTGCATGTGTAGGTATGCTTAGATCCATTCATGTGCATGATATACATGTTGGAAAGAAATAAATGAATGTGTGTTATGTGATAGTAATCCATTTTAATTAATCTTAAGATTCCTTTCTTATTGAATAGGGCTATTTAGAGTGAATCCAAACTTAGGGTTAATTAAAACATATTATAAATCATTCACTAAAGTAAATCCATTAATTAATTTACCATAGAAGTGACTTAAGGTAGGAATAAAAGAGAGATCCCCACTCTTTCTTCTCTTTACAACACTTAGTTGCTAAGTATAGGTCATATGAAATAAAAGAAAATACTAAATAAAATCTTCAAATCAATTAAACCACTTAAAGAGAAATCAACCCCTTTATAAATTAAATCCCTCAAATTTAGCAAATCATAACTCTAAAGCCTAGTTAGGACATACCACACAAACCTTAACACATGCACATTAGATTAAGTCACCATTTATAGCTTTATGTTAGGATGGTGCATGGTTTGATGAATGTTTGACTTTATGATATATTATTTTAGTCTGGATGTTAGGGTGTATGTGCATAGTTTGGATGCTAGGCCGATATTAGCCTGTTGACCTCATTTTTAGAATGAGCTCTCAACCTCTTCATCTTAGACATAGGACTCCTCTTAGAAAATAAGAGTTCCTTAGTCTTAATACACTTCTAGTGATTAGGTGAACACTCAATCTAACCCTAGAGACTTAGAAGAGTTAGTCATAGGAATAGGTCATGCCTTAGGGGTGTTAGGAAAACTTATCTACCCTATAACTTGAACCAAATCCTCACTTCCTTCTTTCAAATCACACTCCAAACTTAAATCAAACTCCAAAATCAAATCAAACTCCAAATTCAAATCAACCTCAACTCCAAACCAACTTCAAACTCAAATCAATTCCAACTTTATTGATTTTCTCAAATTCAAATCAACTTCAAATTCAAACTCAAACCAATTCCAAATCAAATCTCAAATCAATTCTAATTGATTTTCTCAAACCTTAAATCAATTCAAATAGATTTTCTCAAATCATGAATCAATTCTAAATGATTGAAACCTATGATTGAATCCCAAATTCAAAAATATTTCTTAAGTCACTTTGATTCCATCTTATGGACTTAGCTTAAATCAAATCCAAATCAATTCAAATTCAAAAGATTTTCTCTTAACCCATTTATATTCTCATTTATATTCATAAATATAAATGAAATATAAATTCAAATATCCAAAACCAAATTCAAAACTCAAATCCAAATCTAATCAAAATCTAATATAAACTCTTTCAAGGCAAATTCTTAAACTTGATCAAATCAACCTCAAATCAATTCAAACTCTTGATTTTTCTTCATGATTCAATCAATCCTTCAATCATCAATCCAAATATAAACATAAACTTCAATCATCAAACCAAAACAAAATCTAAAAATCTAACCCAAATCAAACTCATGTTTACCATTTGAATTTGAAATTGTCAAATGAATCAAAACTCATTTAACTACAAACCACTTGCAAATGGATTTATATTTCAATCATAAGTCCATATGTAAGTTCAACCCAACTTGATTCAAGCCTTAATCAAGTCAATTGACCCACTTAAGCTCACTTGACCCAAAGTGACATAAAGTACCCATTTTGAGCCAAATTCTAATCCTACCCAAATTGGATTGAACTAAGCCCACTTAAGCCTCACATTGTGAGCAACAATCATCATAAGATGATCAATCACTCAAATTGGGTCAAACCAAGTCAAACATAACCTTTGACTAAGTCAACATTTGACCCAAATAAAACCTAAACTAGCCAAAATCCATTGTAGGCCAAATTGATTGAAATCATTGATCAAAATCAATTCATGGCCAATGATTGAACTTGTCCAAGTCATCATTTGAGCCTAACATGGCCCAATTGGCCACTTGACCCATGTTGACCCAACTTGACCTAAAAAGTCAAAATGGGTCAAATCTTGATCTAAGCCAAATCAATTGAAACTAATGGGTTGAGTTTATTCTAAATCACCGTTGAACTTGACCAAAGCCTCAATTGGCGAACTAGACCCAACCTAGCCCAATAGACCATGAACCCAATTTGACCTAAAAGGTCAAATCTAGCCAAAATCAAACCAAATCAAAATTGATTGAAACTACCAAAGCTACCAAAACATTTCAAATGACCAACCAAACCTAAACCAACCCATGACCTAACCCAATTAGGTCAAATGGGTCAAATTGGTCAACTTTATCAATTTGACCTAAATGAATTTAAATGAACCAAAACTAAATATAAATCAAATTGAACTAAACCAATGATACCAAAATATTTGAAATGGTCATATGAATTGGACCCAACCCTTGGTTTGACCCAATTTGACCAATTGGTCAACTTGACCCAAGTTGACCCATTTTGACCTAAATGCAACATGAGCCAAATGACATGAAATCAACTCCAAATTTCTTGAAATTTGGACCAGCCCAATTTCAAAGTATTCAAAATCTGCCTAAATTGAAATCAAAGCCAAATGACCATTTTACCTCTAGGTCAAGGGGTAACCTATGGCCAATTCCACTTGGAATTTGGTCATATCCTTTTCATGGCCACTTGGTGCCCTCTTAGTGGACCAAATTGACACTAATGGAGGTGGTGCACATGACCCAATGGGTTTTAAGCCAACCCAACCCAAACCGACCACCCCACTCAAAATGAGCACATGGGATCACCTCCCACACCTCATTTAACACATGGAAACTCCTCCACTCCCTTCCTCTACCAAAACTGAACCATGTGGAGCTTAAAATGGCCTAACAAACCCACTCAATAGGATCAATTTGATCAAAATGGAAGAGACACTCTCGCCATCCGATCCTTATAGGGGGAGATATACTCCCCCTAATTTCACACTCGATTGAGCTCTAGGAACTCAGAGGAATCATTGCCAAGCTCTCCCAAGGTTTCCAAAGCACATTTGAATTCTCCATTTTAGATTTCTTCAAAGCCAAAATAGGGGAGGTGAGGTTAAATCCAATCTTACTCAATTCACAACCAAAGCTCAATTCCTCCTTCAAGCACCTTCAAGGCACCAAGTCAAGTTCTTCCAAAGCTTTTTCCAAGCTTCCAAGGCTCGGGAAGGGGAAGCTAGACCAAAGCCTCAAGAACTTGAAGAGGAGTTTGGCCAATAGGAGGATCCACTTGATCTCAAGCCTTCAAACATTAATAGGGCTTCGTCTCCACTAGACGAAGCTACCTCAATGGTTGGAGCGCCAGTGATAGCTTCTGGTGAGGTATGGATCAAAACTGAGCTTAGGTATAGAATTCTTTGGTCCTTTATGAAGAAAAGTATGATCTCAAGTGAAATCCACCATTGGATGTCTTGGTTCTTGCTCTTAGATGGTGTGTGATCAATCCCCACTCAATCTGAGCTCAAGTGAGCTCGAATCAAGCCTTAAGGGATGGACAGTTGCCGTGTCTCGTAGGCTAGGGCAGGGATGAATCATGGACCATCCATCCCGCATGTTTTGTATGGACATCCTGATTAATCCACGTTACATCTAGTGATTAATCCCTTTGATACTGTGGGCTTGATCTTGATCATCTGATCTTTGATCGGAAGGTACAAGGGAAAGCGCATAGCGCCGGTGGCTGACTGTGCAGCTGATGCATCGACTTAAATAACTAATCTCGCTACGCCATGTGGAAAATGTGTGCCGTGTCAGCGGTCCATGTGGCGTTGACAAGATTAGTTATATAATTAGGGATTTTAATTAATTCTTAATCACTGAAACTTCAAAAATACATAACTAAATCCAGAAAAATCAATAAAAAAATGAATGAGGGCTCATTTTAAAGATAATTAAGGGGGAATAATATAAAATTAATTTTGATTGATTTTGAAGAGTGGGTTTTTCTTAATTTGGGTATATCTAAAATCTTAATAACCCTAATTATTCTCTAATGGTTTCATTAATTAATTCTAAACTTCTTAGGCTAGTTTTGGGGGATGGCCTCTGCCTCCCTTAAATTTTTTTGGAATTTATTAATGGGTTAATTTGGAAAATCTATTAATAAATTCCTAATCTCTCTTAATATAATTAAGGATAATTAAGCATGTGAACAGTGGTTTAATCATTTAATTAAGATAATTAAAAATTGTTTAAGAGATCAAGAGGTTTATGAAATAATTTTGGGATATTTTTCTTAAGCTATTCCCTAAACCCCCTTAAGGGATAATCCACTAATAACCATCTTAATTAACTTAGTCAAATTTTCAAAATCAATCTGAACTTAATCAATCCTTGGCTGGGTAGATACTTAGGTGTTCAATAATCTAAGTAAGCTTAAGGAAATTATTTCCAACCCACATATGTGGGGAGGTTATGAAAGTACTTAATTAAACCCCATAGCTTAATTAATCAATAATTGTGAGCCAATTGCATTAGGTACCTTTCTTTCTTTGAGTGCATTGCTAATTTAAATTTAATGTGGTTTCATATTATATGTTGGCTCATAATTGTTTGAATAATTATGTTAAGGAGGTGTAGGTAAGGGGTAATTAATGAACTTAATTTACACCTTAACCTAAACAAAATATAAAATCAATCTAATGGTTCTAAAAATTAAACTAAAATAATATACACATATGGGAGATGGGTTAGGACCAGCAAAGACCAGCAAACCTTTTCACATTTCCTAAATCAAATCAAACTTAAAATAAAACCAAACATTTCTTTAAAAAATTTTGATTCTCTTTAAGCAATCTTATTCCATAGAATTGTCTTTAGGAATTAATTAGGGTGAATAAATTTACATGCTTGCATCACTTTATTTCTTTCCTAGCATGCTAAATGTGTATGTCATATGAAAAATCATGCATTCATGACTTTTAAAAAATCAAATTAAAATGAAATATTTCCTTTATGTCAAATTGCATGTTTTGGCTAAAGTAAGAATATGAATGGCTATTATCAATACTAAATCCAAAATAATTTTCAAAACTTATAAATCAAACATTACAAATGAAATGTCTGCTACTTATAATTACTTATAAGCTTGCATGTGAGTATAATATAAAGATGTGCATTATGTGACTTTCCTTCTGTTCTCTTTTAACATAGTTTTGAATAGGATTTGCAAAGTGTATAGTTCATTTGAAAAGAACACAATACTTGCATAAATCCATTCCTATTCATTCCTATGTTATCATTTAAGAAGGTCCTTCACACTTACACATATAAATTAAACAACCAACAAATTAAACAAACAAACATAAACTTTTTGCATGACTCTTTTTCCTTTCATTTGCTTTTGTACATGCACACGTGTTTAAGAAAAGGGTATATTAGTTTGGACATCCCGTTGTTGCGAGGCTTTAAGTATCCCCAAGTAGGTCTTCTACCTTACACCCCTAGTGTAGAAAACAATGGCGTACTCACTTATGTATGTTATACATGTAAATGTGCATATAAATAATGAATAAAAAAACCCCTCTTTTCTACTTAACAAAATTATGCATCATAAAAACATTCCAAATTTGCTTATGCAATATCACTTAGAATTTATCATGAAGGTGTGCTAAACATTTCCATTTACATGTATAGATATGCTTAGGATTCATCCATATGCTTGTTACACATGTTGGAAAGAAATAAAGTGTTGTGTGTTTTGTGATAGTAATTAACTTTACTTAATCTTAAAATGTCTTTCTTTTTGAATAAGTTTGTTTAGGGAAAATATAAACTTAGGATTAATTAAAAAAATATAATGAAACATTCACTAAGCAAAAATCACTAATGAATCTACCCTAGAAATTACTTAAGGTGGGGAGGAAAGAGAAGTTCTCTTCTCTTTTCCTCTCTTTACAACACTTAGTAATTAAATGTAGGTTCATGCAAACCAAAAAAAAATAATCAAATAAAATCAACTAAATCAACTAGATCACTTAAATGAAACCACCCTATAAGTTGAACCTTCACACTTAGAAAACTTCAACCTAAAAGAGTAGCTAAGACATACCACACAAGCCCTAAATGGCACACACATTAGGCAAAGTCATCATTTCTAGTGATATGTTAGGGCGGTGCATGATTTGATGTTTGCTTTTATTTTATGATGTGATATTTTAGTCTAGATGTTAGGGTGTATGTGCATAGACTGAATGGTAGGGTGATCTTAGTCTAACCATTGTCTTATGCAGGGGATTGTGCTTAAGGGGCACTGTAATAAAAAAATAATAAACATTTTTTGCTATGCAAGTTGCTTATACCTCTAAGCATAATCCAAAATAGGCAAGGTGGACTTGGTTACCCTTTATTGACCTCATTTTTAGAATGAGCCCTCAACCTCTCCATCTTAGACATATGACTCCTGTTAGACACTAATAGT
Organism: Cymbidium sinense; assembly: GCA_021442155.1. Lineage (NCBI taxonomy): Eukaryota > Viridiplantae > Streptophyta > Magnoliopsida > Asparagales > Orchidaceae > Cymbidium > Cymbidium sinense. Next base: position 144,638,196 of record CM038219.1, read on the forward strand.
TCCTTAGTCTTAAGACACTTCTAGTGATTAGGTGAACACTTAACCTACCCCGAGAGACTTAGAAGAGTTAGCCATAGGAATAGGTCATGCCTTAGGGGTGTTAGAAAACTTTCCTACCCTATAGCTTGAACCAAATCCTCACTTCCTTCCTTTTTGAAATTCCAATCAAACTCCAAGTCAACTTCAAATTCAAACTCAAATCAATTCCAACATAATTGATTTTCTTAAATCCAATCAAATTTCAAACTCAAATCAAATTCAACTCCAAAACAACTTCAAACTCAAATCAATTCCAACTTAATTTATTTTCTCAAACCTTAAATCAATTGATTTTCTCCAATTATGAATCAATCCCAAATGATTGAAACCCATGATTGAATTCCAAATGCCAAAATCTTTCCTATGTCACTTTGATTCCATCTTTTGGACTTAAACTAAATCAAATCCAAATCATTTCAAATTCAAGGGATTTTCTCATAACCCATTTATATTTTCATTTATATTCACAAATATAAATGAAATATAAATTAAAATACCCAAAACCAAATTCAAAAAAAAATCAAACCCAAATTCAACCAAAATTCAACCTAAGCCTTTCATGTCAAATTCTTGAAGTTAGCCAAATCAAACTCAAATCAAGCCAACCCCTTGATTTTTCTTCATGATTCAATCAATCCTTCAATCATCAATCCAAATATAAACACAAACTTTAATCATCAAACCAAAACTAAATTCAAAAATCAAACCCAAATCAAACTCATGTTGACCCTTTTGAACTTGAAATTGTCAAATAAATTAAAACCCATTTGACTCCAAATCACTTGCAAATGGATTTATATTTCAATCATAAGTCCACATGTGAGTTCTATCAAACTTGATTCAAGCCTTGATAAAGTCAATTGACCCACTTAGGCTCACTTGACCCAAAGTGATCTAAAGTACCTTTTTCAGCCAAATTCTAATCCTACCCAAATTGGATTGAACTAAGCCCACCTAAGCCTCACATAATGAGCTACAATCATCATGAGATGATCAATCAATCAAATTGGTTCAAACCAAGTCAAACCTAAGGGTTAACCAAGTCAACACTTAGCCAAAATGAAACCTAAATTATCCAAAATCCACTATAGGCTAAATTGATTGAAACTATCGATCAAAATAAATCCATGATTAATGTTTAAACTTGACCAAGTCATCATTTGAGTCTAACCTAGCCCAATTGGCCACTTGACACAAGTTTACCCAACTTGACCTTAAAAGTAAAAATGGGTCAAACTTGATCTAAGCCAAATTGATTGAAACCAATGGGTCAAGTTCATTCTAAATCACTTGTTGAACTTGACCAAAGTCTCAATTGGCCAACTAGACCCAACCTTGCCCATTGACCATGAACCTAACTTGACCTAAAAGGTCAAATCAAGCTAAAATCAAATTAAACCAAAATTGAAACTAACTAAAGCTGCCAAAACATTTCAAATGACTAATGAAACCTAAACCAACCCGTGACCTAACCTAATTGGGTCAAATGGGTCAAATTGGTCAACTTGACTCATTTGACCTAAATAAAATCAAATGAACTAAAACCAAATATAAATCAAATTGAACCAAACTAATGATGCTAACACATTTCAAATGGTCATATGAACTTAACCCAACCCTTGGTTTAACCCAATTTGACCAATTGGTCAACTTGACCCAAGTTGACCCATTTTGACCTAAATGGGTCAACATGAGGCAAATGATATCAAATCAACTCCAAATTCCTTGAAATTTGGACCAACCTAATTTCAAACTATTCTAAATCTGTATAAATTGAAATTAAAGCAAAATGACTATTTTACCCTTAGGTCAAGGGGTAACCTATGGCCAATTCCATTTGGAATTTGGTCATATCCTTTTTGGCCACTTGGCACCCTCTTAGTGGAGCAAGTGGAAACTAATGAAGGTGGGGCACTTGACCCAATGGGTTTGGGTCAGCCCAACCCAAGGCCAAAACTAACCCTCCACTTAGAATTTCTCCATATGGGATCACTCCTCCACTCAATTTAACACATGGGAACTTCACCACACCCCTCTTTTGCCAAAACTGAATCACATGCCACTGAAAATCTCTACATGGGATCAATTTGATCAAAATGACAAAACACCTCTTGGCCACCCGATCCTTATAGGGGGAGATATACTCCCCTAATTTCATTTTATTTTCATGGATTCACAATCAATTGAAGCATAGGAACTTAAAAGAAGCAATTCCAAGCTCCCCAAGGTCTCCCAACCTATTTTGAATTCTCTATTTTCAATTTTATTTAAACCAACAAGGGGAGGTGAGTGAGAAATCCATATTGCTCAATTCACCACCATAGCTCATTTCCTCCTTCAAGCACCTTGAGGGGACTCAATCGAGCTTTCCTAAGGTGTTTCCCAAGTGTTCAAACCATAGGAAGAGGGGTCTAGATCAAAGCTCCAAGCAATTTAAGCCACTTTGGTCAATAGGAAGATCCACTCAACCTCAAGCCCTCAAACTTTCAACAGGGCTTCATCTCCACTAGACGAAGCTACCTTGACGGTTGGGAGTGCTAGTGATAGCCTCCGGTGAGGTACTATTCAAAACAGAGCTTACATTGAATTTTCTTTGGTCCTTTTTGAAGGGATTTGTAATCCCAAGTGATTTCCATCGTTAGATCTTCATCTCCTTGTATGTTGATGGTGTGGGTTCAATCTTAGCTCAATCCGAGCTCAATCGAGCTTGGATCAATCCATGGGGGATGGACGGTTTCCCTCTCTGGCAATTGTGCGCAGGGATGAATAATGGATCATTCATCCTGCGTGTTTTGGTTGGACGGTCCTGATTAATCCATGCTAGATTAATTGATTAATCCCTTTAATACCATCTCGCATAGCACCACCGGATGACATGACATAGGATGTGACAACTTAAATAACCAATCCGATCACGCCACATGGAAAGCGCGTGTCGCGTTAGCAGTCCATGTGGCATCAATGGGATTAATTAATTAATAGGCCTCCTAATTAAGTTTTAATCACAAAATATTCAATACATAACTAAATATGGAGAAATTAGAAAAATACAAACTCAAATGCATTTTAAAGATATTTCAAAGGGGAATAATATAAAATTAAGCTTAATTGATTTTAAACAATAAATTTTATGCAATTTAGGTTTTATTGGGAATGTAATTATGTTTATTACTCCCCAATTATTCCATTGATTAATCCCAAATTTCTCAGGTATATTTAATGGGATGACTTCTGCCTCTCTTACTTTCTTGGGATTTATTAATGATTTAATTATGGGAATTGCTTGATTCACTCCTAATCACTCCCTTAATCAATTAAATGATTAATTAACCTATTAAATAATGATGAATTCATTAATTAAATTTGTTAACCACCTTGTAATAGTGGATAGACTTTGGGAATGAGATTAAGATGCATTTTCTAAATCTTTTGCCCTAAGTCTATTTTATTTGAATGAAAACATAATTAATTTATAAATTGATTAATAATTTTATCATTTCATTAAATAGCTTAATTAACCAAACTCAAAATCAAAAATTAATCCAGAAACTTAATCATTTAATAAATTCCTTCTTGGGTAGATACTTAGGTGTTCAATAACCTAAGTAGCTTAAGGAAATCATATCTAACCTATATGTGTAAGAAGGGTTATGATAGTATTTAAATTAAACCCATTAGCTTAATTAATCATTAATTATGAGCCAAATGAATTAGGCCCCTTTATTTATTAGGTGCATTGCTCATTTAAGTTCCTTGTGATTTTATGTCATACATTGGCACATAATTATTTGATTAAATATGTTAAAGAGGTGTAGGTAAAGGGTAATTAATGGACTTAATGTACACCTTAATCTAAACAAAATATAAAATCAATTTAATGGTTCTAAAAACAAACTAGATCAACTCACACATGGGGAAATGCATTAGGACCAACAAACCTTTTCACATTTCCCAATTTCAAATCAAACTCAAAACAAAACTAAAAAAACTTCTTTAAACAATTTTGATTTCTCTTTAAATAATCTTATTCCATAGGATTGTCTTTAGGAATTAATTAGGGTGAATGAATTTACATGCTTTCATCACTTTATTTCTTTCTTAGCATGCTAAATGTGCATGTCATATGAGAATCATACATTCATGTCTTTTGAAAAATCAAATTAAAATGAAATGTTTCCTTTATGTCAAATTGCATGTTTTGGCTAAAGTAAGAATATGAATGGCTATTATCACTAATAAATCCAAAATTATTTTTAAAACTTATAAAACAAACATTACAAATGAAATGTATGCTACTTATAATTACTTATAAGCTTGCATGTGAATTAAATATAAAGATGTGAAGTATGTGACTTTTCCTTCTCTTCTCTTTTAACATAGTTTTGAATAAGATTTGTAAAGTGTATAGTTCATTTGAAAAGAACACAACACTTGCTTAAATCCATTCTTGTTCATTCATATGTTATTAATTAAGAAGGATATTCACACTTACACATAAATTGCATAGACAAATCAAACAAACAAATATTTATTTTTGCATCTTTATTTTTCCATCATGTCTTTTTGTACATGCACATGTATTTAAGAAAAATGGTATATTAGTTTGGACATCCAGGTTGCAAGGTTTTAATTAGCCTCAAGTAGGTCTTGTACCTTACACCCCTGGTTTAGAAAATAATGACATCGTACTCACTTTTATTTTTCATACATGTAAATGTGCATATGAATAATGGATAAAAGAATCTCTCTTTTTCTACTTAACAAAAACATGCATACATGAAACATTCCAAATTTCCTTAAACAAACTCTCTTATCATTCATCATTAAGGAGTGCTAAATATTTCCATTTTCATTTATAGATATGCTTAGGATTCATTCATATTCATGTTACACATGTTGAAAAGAAATAAAGTGTTGTGTGTTTTGTAATAGTAATTCACTTTACTTAATCTTAAAATATCTTTCTTTCCTAGTTTCTCCTCATGTTTTGATGAATGACCTGGATGATGATTAGACTCTTAGGAAAATAAATTTCTATCCAATTAAATCAACTCAAAACTAAAAATAAATTACTCATAACCTCACCTAAAGCCTAGGTTATAATCAAGATAAAAGATTTAGCAACCCCTTAGTTAGATGTTGTATGTTTTCACAATCATGCATAAAAAGCATCTTATTTCACTCTTGTTATGGAGGGCTTCCACCTTTGCTAGAGAACTTGGCTTGACCTTTGAGAGCCATGGTAGAAACACATCTCCTTTCTCACTAATTTTGGCCCATAATCTCATTTCTCATACATTAGACATATGAATCCAAAAGACTATGTCAAATTGATTGTCCAAAAATGAAAATAAAATATAACAAATTTTTTTTGTATTAGATTTATATCATTAATAATTCTACATGATCTAGTATCTTAGGGAGTGCGTTTAAGGACTTAGTCTCTTTCTAAAAAAATAACATCCTAGCTATCTTACAAAAACATATGACTTTCCTACATGTATTTAAAATCGCATGAGGAGTTAGTTGGCAGCCACCCCTAGACGGTTGTAAGTCCAACAGTGATGGTTTATCCTCTCTTATGGAGGTAAACTTAATAGCCATTTTACTTTAGATTTAGGTCGTGCTTTTGGCCCTTGCCAAAGCTCCTTAGATTTAGGTTCTGAGATTGCTACTTCCCTTTATGGGCCATGGGCATAAATCCTCACCTCTTAGGCATTTCCATGGTCTTATGTCATGGAATTGTAAGCCCTAGATTTCTAAAAATTCAACTCAAATAATTAAATCACATCAATTTCAAAAATATAAAGCCCAACCATAGGATAGTTTGGGATGTTTACTAGGCCTCCTAGTATCCTAAGAATCTCCCACTTATCTTCCTTTGTCTTCGATAATAACTCTCAATCCCACTTGATCTTCTAAAAATAAACCAATCGATTGGTAGTCCTATCTTTGAATTCTTTGGAGACAATGATCATTTACCTTAATCGAGAGTATTCTTAAGAAATCTTATTCCTTAGGATGTAATTAACTAAGGGGGTTGCCTCCATAGGGAACTTAACGAACCCAGTTTAAAATAAACCTTACTTTACTTTTCCATGTAAAGTTAGGGAAGAATCTCTGGTACATTCTAAAGACCCATAGTCCTTAGAAGTACATATTAAGGTGATTAGGTCCATGTGTAGGATGGTGACTTCTGTCTCTCGAGATAGTACATCATTCCTCAATGTCATACCTAATCACCATAAGAAGAACGTATGTGGATCTGCATGGTGCCCAACACAAGAAGTGTTTTGATTATTTTTGTTCTTCATTTATTTCTTTTCTCTCTCTGAGAAGATTAGATGATAAAAAATATTTCACCATGGATTTTTACGGGACGTTCCTCTCTTCATCTTTGGTAAATGATCATTATCTCCAAGTATCGATAGTGGGTTGGTATTTTATATGAATCCAAGACTATCTTTCTTTTGGCACTTAGTTTATTTCATCCTTAAGCTAAGCTAGCCAACATCTTTAGGTTTTAGGACCTCACTCTGTGTGGGTATTAAAATCTCTATTGGGTTCCCCAATTGGTGAAAATAAAAATTTAATAAAAAGAAATAACTAAAGACTTCCTCCTTACCATTTTTATGGTAAGGAAAGGTTCATTCCAAAAATAAAGAAATCCTTTATAAAAATATCAATTTCCAAAAAGCACATTTTCAAAATGCACATAATAAAATGTTTTGCACAAATTTTTTTTGTAAATCACCCTCATCCAACAATCTTCATGATTGTTATATGAAGGATCATTTCAAAATAAAATCCAAAATCATATTTTCCAAAAGCATAAATGAACATCTTCATTCAATTTATTAAATGAAGATGTCATTTTCAAATAGAAATCAACAATCACATTTTCAAAATAAAATCAACAACCTCTTTCTAAAAATAAAATCAACAATTATATTTCCAAAAGCACAAATGAACATCTTCATTCGATTTATTGAATGAAGATTTCATTTTCAAACAAAAAAACAATCTCTTTCCAAAAATAAAAACAACAATGAAATTTTCCAAAAGCACAAATAAACTTCTTCATTCAATTTATTGAATGAAGATTTCATTTTCAAATCAAAATAAAAACCCACATTTTCAAAAAAAAAAAAAAAAATCACAGTTTCAACAATAAAATCAACAATCACATTTTTTAAAACAAATCAACAATCACATTTTCAAAATAAATCAATAATCATCTTTTCCAAGAAATAAAATCAAGAATCATATTTTCCAAAAGCACAAATGAACTTCTTCATTTAATTTATTGAATGAAGATTTCATTTTCAAAGCAAAAATAAAACCAACAATCCTTCTCAAAATAAAATCCAAAATCATATTTTCCAAAAGCACAAATGAACATCTTCATTCAATTTATTGAATGAAGATTTCATTTTTGAACAAAAATCAACAATATCATTTTCAAAATAAAATCAACAATCTCTTTCTAAAAATAAAATCAATAATCATATTTTCTAAAAGCACAAATGAACATCTTCAATCAATTTATTGAATGAAGATTTCATTTTCAAAAAAAAAAAAAAATCAACAATCACATTTTCAAAATAAAATCAACAATCTCTTTCCAAACATAAAACCAACAATCATATTTTCTAAAAGCACAAATGGACATCTTCATTCAATTTATTGAATGAAGATTTCATTTTCAAAACTAAATAAAAAAATCACATTTTCAAAAAACAAAATCAAAAATAAAATTTTCAACCACAAAATCAACAATCACATGTTTCAAAACAAAATCAGCAATCACATTTTCAAAAGAAAATCAATAATCATCTTTTCCAAAAAATAAAATCAACAATCATATTTTTCAAAAGCACAAATGAACTTCTTCATTTAATTTATTGAATGAAGATTTCATTTTCAAATCAAAAATAAAACCAACTATCCTTTTCAAAAATAAAATCAACAATCATATTTTTCAAAACACAAATGAACATCTTCATTCAACTTATTGAACTAAAATTTCATTTTCGAAAAAATGAAATCAACAATCTCTTTTTTAAAAAAATAATAAATAAAATCAACAACCATCTTTCCATACTTTAAACAAATATTTGGATCTTTCATTTAGCATACCCAAATTTTCTAAGTGAAGATGCTCTTTTTGAACCAAAAAAAACCAAAATAAAAAATAAAAAATTAAACAACATTTGGATCTTTCATTTAGCATACCGAAATTTGCTAAATGAAGATCCTCTTTTTCAAAAATCAAAATCAAAATCAACAAATGAAAAAAAAAACACATTTGGATTTCCTTAGCATACCTAAATTTTCTAAGAATCCTCTTTTTCAAAAATCAACAAAAAAACAAAAAACAAAATCACATTTAGACTTCCTTAGCATACCTAAATTTGCTAAGAATCCTCTTTTTAAAAAGAAAAAAAGATAACCACATTTGGATTTCCTTAGCATACCTAAATTTGCTAAGAATCCTCTTTTTTTAAAAACCAACAAGAAAACACATTTGGATTTCCTTAACATACCTAAATTTGCTAAGAATCCTCTTTTTTCAAAAACCAACAAAAAAACACAATTGGATTTCCTTAGCATACCTAAATTTGCTACTCTTTACAAAAAGCAACAAAAATAAAACATATTTGGATTTCCTTAGCATACCTAAATTTGCTAAGGATCCTCTTTTTAAACAATCAACAAAAATGAAACACATTTGGATTTCCTTAGCATACCTAAATTTTATAAGAATCCTCTTTTAAAATCTTCAAAAAAAAAACATTTTATTTCCTTAGCATACCTAAATTTGTTAAGAATCCTATTTTCAAAATGTTCAAAAAATAAAACACATTTGAATTTCCTTAGCATACCTAAATTTACTAAGAATCCTATTTTCAAAAGTCTTCAAAATAAAAACACATTTGGATTTTTCATTTAGCATACCTATTTGCAAAATGAGGATTCCATTTTCAAAATCACATGATTCACAAAACAAGCAAACAAAAGAGATGAATTTGTTTTCAAACACCTCACTTAGCATACCCAAGTTTGCTAAGTGAGTGAATTCTAAAAATCACAAATCAAAAACAAAATCAATTGACCCTTTACTTTAACATACTCAAATTTGTTAAATAAATGGTCCTCAAACCAAAAAATGAAAATAAAATATGAACCTATGGAAGCATCAATCTCTCCAAAAATATTTTAACCCATTTCCAACATACACAAGTTTATTGAAAATGGATTCTACTTTCAAAAATCTCCTTTCCAATCAATTCAAATTCTCTTTTCTAAATTCATTTGAGCCTGACTTAACACTTTCAAGATGTTGAGTGTGGGGTTCAAGTTCTAAATAAAAATTTAAAAATCAACAAAGTAGAAATCTAATTCGAACTTGTTTTCAACATTATAAACTTTTAGTCATTTTTCAATTAGCTTAGTTCAGTCAATTCAGTTTGAATGGCAGCACAGAACTATGTGTTCATATTTCCTTTCAGGATGGACTTGGCAATGGATCAGGCAAGCCTCCCACAATCTGACTTTGCCTACCTCATCCACTTTGGTTGAGGCTTTGAGGGGGCTAGGATCACATGTGAGGGGACCACCCTCACGACAGTCAATAGGAGCATGGTGGCCAGGAAGAAGCCGGTCATCCAGGTTGACATGCCATCTGACTCAGAGATTTCCTCGCTAAAGAGGATGATTATGGCAGTTCCACACCAATAGTTATTTTGCAGTGCGCCCTTGTTCCCCTTGCGCCCAGTGGGCTAGCACTCAGCTCCCTCCAAGGGGAAGGCTCCCGATTAGGATTATCTCCCCCTTCAAGATTGGGTCTAGTTCCCATCTGCTCGACCTACAGGTTGACGAAATAAGAACCGCATGATCAAGCATATACCGCCGGGGAGTTGGGGTAGATACTCAGTCCGCTATAGAGGAGTTTCCTAGGATCGTTTCCCTGTTGGTTACAAAAAATAAGTTCCACCCTCTCTGGATCTAATAGAGAGGATGTTAGGAGGATTTTAGCTTCACCTTCACCCACAGTATAGTTTCAGGCTCCTGTTAGTGATAGGATGAAGTCATATCCAGCCTTCAATCAGTTCTATGCAGTAGCGAGCCTATGGATGATCAGAGTCTGGGGCTCAATTTGATTTATGCTCAATCATTCCCAACTATGTGGGTAGACAGATTAGGCAGAAGAGGGCTAGGAAGGCTCATACATTAGTGCATATTACTATTCGGGAGCGACGGAGGTACAACTGGCAGTCAGTAGCCTCAGCCCTTGTCAACTTTCCAGATTGGTGCGCTACCCATGCCTACCATACTGATAGCATCTTCTTGATGGGTACTACCCACCATAGGAGAGGAGCTCCTATTCAGAGAGAGTTGGTGGTGCCTCCACCACACCACTTTACTCCGCACTCACCATCTCCTATACATGTTCCATCATTTACTATTCTAGCAAAGGCCATGAAGGCTGCATTGAGGGAGAAGAGAACCCCATTGGTGATCCGGCTATGGCCAAGAGATCCATTCCATCTACACCACCTACTAAGGTGAGGTCGAGCTGTCCTGCTTGACCTTCTACCCTAGTTATGGTGAAGAAGGAATGGTGACCTCAGAGTATAGTAGTTATTCCATCACCACCATCACCGCTGTGTAGATTGTAGCAGCAGTTGAGGGAGGAAGAGACAGTTCAGTAGCCCTTATGGCTATTGATCTTCCTAGGAGTACCACTCCACCTAAATCCAGCAGTAATCAAAAATATATATCCTCCAGTGAGCATAGTCCTCACAAGATCAGCTCTCTAGCAATAGCAGAGGTTAGATGTTTATCTGTTCATGATAGTGATCCTACTACCAGTCAGACTTGATCTTTTATACCCGTTCTGTTGGACCGATCCCTAGATGACATTGTAGCTCAGTATCTGGTGGAGAAGAAGAAAATCTAAGGATATGCCTGGTCTAATTTAGAAGATTAAAATATCATTTTGATCCAAATGAAATATTAGAGGGTGGGGTACACATGGTAGATACGAGGGGTTCCCTCCTTCATGATTAGTAGAGTTTGGAAGGTGTTGCAGCTGAGCAGGAAGACATAGCCTACTCGACCCTAACACCTCCTTCAATAAATAAAGTAGAAGAATGAACAAATAGATAGGATGGGGAAGAGGCTTGAAGACTTGCTAGCAGTAGTTTTAGCACTATAGAACTAAGCCCCGGTAGTGCATCCTACTATAGCAGAGACTAGTCAACCCGAGTTATTACATATCTTGGATCCAGCCAAGACTTCACCTCCAGTAGAGCAGGGCAGCACCCTCTTGTAAAGGAAGGTAGTGGATAGTACCTCCATATAAGAAAGAAATATTAAAGCCATGGTTGAGTAGCAGGTAAGAGAAGTATTGGCTCAAGTCTGAGGAGGATCATCAGTTCCAAAAGGTAGACCCTACCTAAGGAATTTGATGACATCCAATATCCTAAGGGTTTTGTGCCACCTTCTTTCAAAGCTTCAATGGCAGGGGAACCCAAGGCAGCACATTACGCACTTCAGAGCTAGCTGTCATAACAGTGGTGGCAGTGATGCTCTCCTATTCTGACTTTTTGTCAGTATCTTAGTAGGTATAGCCTTCGATTACTATGCTGAACTTTCCAATAGTTTAGTGAAGACTTTTGCTGAGTTAGAGAAACTCTTCATTAAGAGATTTGCTGGAGCTCAACAATGGGTGACTATAGGTGATCTCATTGTGGTTCAATAATACCCTGGTGAGTCCCTCATTGATTATATTCTCAGATGATGCAATTTGAGTATGAAATGTGAACCGCAGCTGTCTAAGTAGCACACCATTGAAATTCTGTTGAAGAATATTCATGGCCCGGTCGCCTTCATGCTCAAAGGTTTTACCATCAAAACATTTGAGAAACTAATCAACAAGGTGGCTAGCTTACAAGGAGAAGCCAAACAGTTGCCTTTTCCAGACCAATCAATAAAGTCAAAGCCATATAAATCTTATGAGAAGAAGCCCGGGGTAGTGATAGCAGTAGACAAGGGGAGTAGCAGAGAGCATTTTAAGAGACCTCAAGCTCCACAACCGTCACTTCCACCTCCTCGCCACCACCGAAGCCATCCCTACACCACAGTAGCTCCCATGGCCTTCACTGCCTCCTCCTTAGCCATATCCACAACAGTAGTTGTACACATACCCGCCACTAGGTAGCTATGTCCACCTACTCTTTTGGATAAACTCAACAAGCCTTATTCATTTAAGAGGGAGGTAATCAGGAAAATCTTTAAGATTCTCTTAAAGAAACTTGATTTTCATCTACCCAAACCTAAAAGGCCTAAGGAAGTGGGCAAATGTAATGATCTTAACCTTTTTTCCCTACCACTGCATGTTAGTTTACATTTTGGAGGATTGCTTTACATTCAAGGATTGGCTTGAGCATAGCTTCAAGACCGGAGATATAGTTATCTCAAAAGAATACCTTATGGAACAACCATCTAGTTTCATTAGGGTAATCCTTGGGGATACTTGCAATCCTTCCAAAACCAAAGAAGGTTGGGATATCTCCTTATCCCGTACCTCTAAAAAGATTGTGTCCAAAATCAAGAAACATTACTTATAGGTGCCTGAGGCAGCTTGAACCTCCAACATCAAAAAATGTTTGCAAGTTATCCAGGACAACCCAGGGAAAGGGGGAGCTTAGCAGTAGCAGCCTATGCCAACCTAGGAGAGCCAAGTAGCACAACCACCGATTGAGTCTAGCCTCTAGTCCACCATTGCAGCTACTACATTAGCACCTCTACTTCAGCTACTTCTTCCTCTAGTAGACATCTTATATCATGAATGAGGGTATCAAATCCCTCACCCCTCCAATTTTACTTGATTTCTTTCTACTCCTCCTTCAAAATCTAAGAAATTGAGGAATAAAGCTAGTTTGAATTATATTTGTGTCACGTCGATGGGTTGTCAACTCATTCCTAATGAAAACTAAGTCTAAACAACAATTATAACAACTCTGATCTTCCTCTTTCTGATTCAGAGTTGAACCTTCCTTCTTTGAATACTATGGGTTTACCTCTTGAGATAGGCTTAGAATCATCCTATTTTGAGGGTCCTATAGGAGAAGTTGTAGGTGAGCCTGACGAGCAGGTAGAATCTCCCATTAGCTTGCCACAAGAGATCCCCAAAGTCAACCTCCATAATGATAATGTTCTACCTCCTACGGTTGCACCTCAAGATGGGAAACAAGTCATTGGTTGAGAATGAAGCCACTCCAGGATGCTCCACCCTTGGATATGATTGTGGAGGATCAGCCTAAAGTGGACTACAATCTCTTCTCTCACTTGCAAAAGTTTCCATCTAAGTTAAGCATATATGATGCCCTTATCTTATCCAAAGATGAGGGAATCATTAATCAAGGCTCTTATTAATCTAGAGATATGCTTAGCTTAGTTGCCGCTATTGGAGAGGAGGCACATTATTTCAGAGAAGCCTAGGGAATCTCATTTACAGATGAATACCTTCTTCTGGGGGACATGGAGCACAACCATCCCCTCTACATTACAGTTGACATGGGCTGATTCAGACTTTCCAGAGTTCTCATCGATCCAGGTGCATCGGTGAACATTATGAGTCTAAAGACCCTTACTTATTTGAGGATCGATATCTCCACACTCCGAGGAGATCGGATGATGTTGAGAGGATTCAATGAACAGTGAGAGGGCTTTAGGTTCTATAGTGTTACCTTTGAAGATAGGTGACTGGAAGACTAAAGCCAAGTTATATATCATTGATTCAAATACTTTATCACTTTGCTCGGTTGGCCTTGGATACATCAAAATAAGATGATTCCATCCTCCCTCCATCAATGCATCAAGTTTAGGAAGGATGGGATTGAATACCGTGTCAAAGGAGATGAAAAGCTATTTTAGTTAGAGGTTGAGATTTATGAGGATGCAACCTACTATCTTTCTCAAAATAACTTTTCTCATGAACTTGGTCAAAATTCAAATTCAAAAGAAAAGAAAAAAGAAAAAGAAAAAGAATAGAAAAATGAAAGTCTAAGTGAATAAGAAAAGGATACTAAGGAAGAAGTAGAGTTGCATATCACATTCCACCCACAGTTCATTCCATCATATGGATATGTGGGTAGAATGACTCGACCTCCACCAGGTAGAGGCATAGAAAGACATAAGGTAGTTCAGAGGAGGAAGATCCCCGGTTGGCGACAAGTCAACAAGGGTTATATTCAGTTCATAGAGTACCCCTACTATTCACATAGACTTAAAATCCAGCTCGGAGGATGAGTCTAATGTGATTAGCATACCAGGCAACCCTCTCAGGGAGTTTCATTGGAGGTGACACTCAAGCCAGATAATAATGAAGACCAGTCCTCCAAACAAAGTATGAATGTATTGGAATCAAATGCATGTGAAACTATCAGGCAGCAGTTAGGAACCTTAGCTCTAACCTACACTTTTCTCTCAAAAATTTAAAGGATTAGTAGTTAAGGAAGCCCCTTAGTCTTCCAAGGATGTCAAGCTGAAGAGATTCTTATTGGGATCATCATCTTCAAGTCCAAAACTTGATGTAAGACTTGAGGATATTTCAAATAAAGTATTAATGGAATTACCTTTTGGTACTTTCGCCTTCTTAATATTGCGAAGGGTTTGATTCTTTATATATGGTCTAAGCACATATTAGAGTACTTCAAAAAGTTATGGAATAATAGAGGCATGGATACACAATCAAGATCAGGACTAAGATTCAGTACAGTGGGTCTAGTCGATGATGATGATTACTGTTTAGTTATCACCAATCATCTAGAGTCTGATAGGTTCTTTTCAAACTACACTAATCCTTATGAGAATGTGTGTTTAGAAATTTTAAATGATCCAGATGATCTCTAAATCAAAGATGCACCACCATATTTTGAAGAGGAGATCCATTCAATAATTGTTAAGCTTAAAGAAATCAACCGGGATGAAGAAAATTCACACACATATCGTTCGTTCTTTGAATGAAAAAGGAACTAATGGCATGGTTAGGCTATTGACTGAGTTTAAGGACTGCTTTATAAGGAACTATGAAGAGATGCTTAGATTATCTCCAGATTTAGCAGTCCACAAACTAGCAATAGACACTAACACCAACCCTATCAAGCAAGCTCCTAGACGCATGCGATTAGAAATCAAACAATAGGTCATTTCTGAAGTCAAGAAACTGATCGACAGTAGTTTCATTAGGGAAGAAAAATACCTACCTAGTTGTGTTAAGAAAAGAATGGCCAAATTTGCATATGCATCAATTTGGGGACTTAAATAAGGCATGACCTAAGGATGAGTTTCCTCTTCCTATACCGAATTAATGGTGGACATCACTCATCTCATGTAGTTTTCTCCTTCATTGATGGGTCATCTAGCTACAACCAAATCAAGATGGCCCCCGAGGATGAAAGAAATACTACTTTCTAAACCTCGATCAAAATCTATTATTATTAAGTCATGCCTTTCAACCTTAAAAATGCTGGTGCTACTTACCAATGAGCCATGACTTAGATCTTCAATGAACTCATCCATCATCAGGTTGAGTGTTATGTCGATGATCTAGTTGTTTAAAGAAAAGAAAATGAAGACCATCTCTTTGACTTGAGAGTATTTTTGAATGGTTAAGACAATATAACTCAAAATGAATCCCCTAAAGTGTGCATAAGGAGTAACTTGGAGAAATTCCTTTGGGTTTTTTTTAACATCGGGAATAGAAATAGATTCAAAAGATCAAAGTTATCTTAGAAATACCACCTCCCAAAATTTAACTCAACGATCCTTCCAAGGATGGTTGATATCTAAGACGCTTCATCTTCAACCTATCGGGAGATGCAAGCCATTTTCAGCACTTGTCAAAAGGATGCCAAGTTCAAGTGATGATAAGTGCCTTTGAAGATATCAAGCGATTTGCAGTTGCCGGTTCTATCACGGCCGACACTCATCATCTAAACTATGTATTGGATGACCCCCTTAGTGCTTTGTTGGCCCAGGCCAACCACGGAGGGAAGGAGAGTGCTCTCTACATCCTCAGCCGTCATCTGATTCCTGCTAAAGTGAACTACCCAACTATTGAAAAACTTTGTCTAGCTTTAATCTTTGTATCCCAAAAGCTATGACACTATATGCTTTCTCATAAGGTGAACTTGATTAGAAGAACCAATCCACTACAGTATCTTATGACACGGCCAATGCTATCCAGACATTTGTCACATTGGTCAATGATTCTCTCACAGTTTGATATCACATTGATACCCCTCTGTGCGATAAAAGGTCAAGCACTATTTCTCAACAAAGACACCCACTTCCTGTTGATTCTTCGCTCAGTGATGATCTCCCTGATAAACAAATCATGAACTCAGGAGAGGTTGCAACCACTGATGGGAGATGTATTTTGATGTTAAGCTTCCTTTCATAAAAGGGAAGCACCACGATCTACTCTTCCATGAAAGGTAGGGGTAGGAATAGTTCTCTTAACTCCAGACTGTGACATGATAAAATTTTCATACAATCTCTCCAATCCCTGCACCAACAATGAAGCCGAGTATGAGGCTTTGATTGCTAGCCTGGAGTTAGTTATTACAATGTGCGTCAAGAGCATCAACATCTTTGGAGATTCTCATTTGGTCATCAACTAGATTGTCGGGTCCTATAAGGTTCTGAAACCTAAGCTTCATCATTACCATGAGTATACCATGAGTTGTTGGCCCAAAACCCTGAAGTCACTATCTAAAAGGTTCCTCGAGTAGAGAATGCAGTAGTATATGCTTTGGCCAAACTTGCCAAAGTATTAGCATGTATGGAAGATGAGTCCATTCTAATAAAGGTCCAAAATAGACAAGTCCTATCCCTTATTGATGTTGAACTTGTCGAGAGGCTTTCTCTTGAAGGGGAGTTTATCATTGCCAACAAAGATGTGGAGCTGGATTAGGCAACCGTTCATTGACTATTTGAACACTGACAAACTACCTTAAGAGAAGTCACAAGCCCATCAGGTAAAAAAGAGAGCTCTCTCCTATGCTCTCGTGGATGGCACCTCCTTGATCAAATGTGGTTATGTTGTTTAGATAAACATGAAGCCCATAGAATCATGACCGAGGTACACTCAGGTCTATGCAAAGCACATCAATCCAGTCTGAAGATGAAGACAAAGATCAAGAGACTAAGATATTATTGGCCTTTGATGATCATTGGCTACATGGATGTAGCTAGAAGATGCCATCGGTCAAGTGGTGCGGTCCTACACTACCACCCAATATTCTACATTCTACATTGGCCTTATGGCCATTTGACTATTGGGGTATCGACATTGTGGGTCCTATCGATCCTCTTTCTTCCAAGGGTCATGGTTCATTCTAGTTGCCATCACTACTTTTCCATGTGGCGAGAAATCCACTTCAAAGAGATAACAGCTCAACGTGTGCTTCAATTTTTTAGGAACCA
The DNA here is from genome assembly GCA_021442155.1 of Cymbidium sinense. Taxonomy (NCBI): domain Eukaryota; kingdom Viridiplantae; phylum Streptophyta; class Magnoliopsida; order Asparagales; family Orchidaceae; genus Cymbidium; species Cymbidium sinense. The sequence continues at coordinate 144,655,734 of CM038219.1, forward strand.
TATCATATATAGGTTTGGGGTGCCTCAATGAATTATATTCGATAATGGTACTGCATTCAAAAGAACCAAGATCAACAGCTTCACCAGAAGAAATGATATATATTGGAGATACTCCACCATCTACTACCCCAGAACAAATGGCTTAGCAGAAGCATTCAATAAAACTCTCATCCAGATACTAAAGAAGACACTTGATGATAACAAGTGGTAATGGCATGATGGCTTGGTTCAAGCTGTGGGCCTACTACACATGCGAGCTCCAACTCAATCTTCTCATTCTCCTTAGTGTATGTCCGAAGTCATTCTACCTTTAGAAGTCCAACTCCCATCACTAAGGATAGCATTGGGTAGCAAGATCACTACAGAGCAAAATGCAAAGTTACAGTTAGAAGAGCTCGAAGGTTTGGAGGAGAGACGCCTACGGGCATGCCAAAACCACGAGTTGTACAAGGCCAAAATGATTCAAGCTCACAATAAGCTGGTCTGCCCTAGGGCTTTTCAAATAGCAAAACTTGTATTAGTCCTAAGGAGACTAATTGTTGCCCATCGAAAAATGAGAGGCATGTTTGAACCCACTTGGGAAGGCCTTTTTTCATAGAGAAGGCCTACCAAGGAGGATCTTATCAGCTCATTGATTGTAAAGGAAAACACCTGATGCTTCTAATTAATGAGCTCTATTTGAAGAAATATTACCCATAAATCATGTTTGAAAATAATTATCAACAAAAGACCAAAAATTTCATTTTAATTCATCAAAATCTTCTCTTCCTTCGAAGCGTTGTTTGCTTGTCTTATGAATCTAGCCATGACGTTTTGGAGGATTGCTTTAGATTCAAGGACTGGCTTGAGCATAGCTTCAAGATAGGCGCCATAGTCATTTTGATGGAATACCTTGTGGAACAACCATCCAATTCTATTAGGGTAATCCTTGGGGGTACCTGTGATCCTTCCAGAACCAAAGAAGGTTAGGATATCTCCTTTTCTTGAACCTCTAAGAAGATTATGTTCAAAATCAAGAAACTTTTCTTGTAAGTGCCTGAGGCAGCTCGAACCTCCAACATCAAGGAAAGTTTGCAAGTTGTCCAGGATAACTTAGAGAAAGTGAGAGCTCAGCAGCAGTAGCCTATGCTAGCCCGAGATAGCCAAGTAATGCAACCACAGACCGAGCCCAACCTCCAGACCACCATTATAGCTACTACATCAGCGAGCACATCTACTTCAGCTAACTCTTCCTCTAGTAGACATCTTGTATCGGTGGATGAGGACATCAAATCCCTCACCCCTCTTACTTTACTTGATTTCTATTATGTACCTCCTTTAAAATCCAAGAAATCAAGGAATAAAGCTAGTTTGAATTACATCTGTGTCACTTCTGATGGGTTGTCTAATTCTACTCTTACGAAAAACTCTTCAAGTCTAAATAACAATTATAACAAGTCTGATCTTCCCCTTTCTGATTCAGAGTTGGACTTTCCTTCTCTGAATACTACTGGTTCGCCTCTTGAGATAGACTTGGAATCATCTAAGGGTCCCATAGGAGAAGTTGTAGAGCTTTGGCGTGTAGAATCTTCCATTAACCTGCTACAAGAGATCACTGAAGTTAACCTTCGTAGTGGCAAGGTTATACCTCCTAGGGCAGTACCTCAAGATAAGGGGAAATAAGTCATTGGTTTAGATGATCTAGAAGCCACTCCACATAATACTACACCTTTAGATTTGCTTATGGAGGATCAGCCCAAGGTGTATTGCAATGTCCTCTATCATTTGAAAAAGTTTCCATCTAAGTTAAGCAAATGCCTTATCTTATCCAAATAGATGAGGGAATCATTAATCAAGGCTCTTCTTAATCTAGAAATATGCTTACCGCCACTATTGGAGAAGAGGAAAATTACTCAAGAGAAGCTCAGAGAATCACTTTCACAGATGAAGACCTTCTTCTAGAGGACATGGAGCACAACCGTCCCCTCTATACTACAGTTCACATGGGTAAATTTAGACTTGCTAGAGTTCTCATTGATCTAGGTGCATCAGTGGACATTATGAGTCTAAAGACCCTTGCCTATTTGAGGATTGACATATCTACACTCTAAGGAGATCAGATGATATTGAGAGGATTCAATGAATGGCGAGAGGGGCTTTAGGTTTCTTAATGCTACCTTTGGAGATATGATGGAAGAGAAATTTAGACTTGCTAGAGTTCTCATTGATCCAGGTGCATCAATGGACATTATGAGTCTAAAGACCCTTGCATATTTGAGGATCAACATCTCTACACTTTAAGGAGATCAGATGATGTTGATAGGATTCAATGAATAAGGCAGAGGGATTTAGGTTTCTTAGTGTTATCTTTGGAGAGACTAGAAAGATTAAGAAAGTTCTATATCATTGATTGAATACTTTATTCATTTCTTTTCTCGGTAGGCCTTGGACATCAAAGTAAGATGATTCCATCCTCCCTTCATCGGTATCAAGTTCGTGAAGGATGGAATTGAATCAAAGGTGATGAAAAGCCAATTTGAGTTAGAGAGGTTAAGATATATGAGGATGGAACCAACTATCTTCCTCAAAACACCTTTTCTTGTGAACTTGAGTAAAATTCAAGCACAAAAGAAAAGAAAAGAAGAAAAAGAAAAAGAAAAAGAAAAAGAAAAATAAAAGTCCAAGTGAGCAAGAAAAGGATATCAAAGAAGAAGTAGAGCTGCATATCACATTCCAGCCACAGTTCTTTCCATCATATGGACATGTGGGTAGGATGACTTGACCTCCACAGTAGCAGAGAAACATAAGCAGTTCTAGAGGTGGAAGACCCCCTGGTTGGCAGCCATCCAACAGGGGTTATGTTCCAGTTCACAGGAGTACCCCTACTATTCACATAGACTTGGAATCTAGCTTGGAGGATGAGTCTAATGTGATTAGCATACCAGCCAACCCCTCTCAGCAGGTTTCATTGGAGGTCACACTGATCCAAAAGGATGAATACTAGGCCTCCGCACAAAGTGAATGTATTCAAATCAAATGCATGTAAAACTATGCAACAAGAGTATTTTAGCTCTAACCTCACTTTCATCTCAAAAGTTTAAGGTTTAGTAGTTAAGGAAGCCCCTAAGTCTTCTAGTGATATGAAGTCGGGAGATTCTTTTTAGGATCATCTTCCTCAAGTCCTGAAGTTGATGTATTATTTAAGGAGAATTCATACAAAGAATTAATGGAATTATCTTTTGATTTATACTCATTGTGTGTTATCAATCTTGCAAAGAAGGGTTTGATTCCTTATTCATGTTCTAAGCATAGGTTAGAGTTCTTTAAAAATCTATGGAACAACACAGGAGGGATACACAATCCAGATCGTGACTAGATTACAAGGTGGGCCAATGATGACACGCTAGTTATCACCAACCATCCGAGATAGGTTATTTTCACACAAAACCAACTATTATGAGGATGTGTGTTTAGAAACCTTGAATGATCTAGATGATCTCTAAATCAAAGATGCATCACCTGAATTTGAAGAGGAGATCTGTTCAATAATTGACAAGCTTAAATAAATCAACCACAAGACAGAAGAAAATTCATGCCAACATACATCGCTGTTGAATGAAGAAGAAACCAATGACTTAGTTAGGCTATTGACTAAGTTTAAGGATAAGGAGTTTTAAAGAAATGCCCAGATTATCTCCTGACGTAGTAGTCCACAAACTAGCACTAGATATTAGCGTTAACCCTATTAAGATGCATGCGATTAGAAATCGAACAATAGGTTATTTCTGAAGTCAAGAAACTGATCGATGGTGGTTTCATTAGAGAAGAAAAATACCCTACCTGGTTAGCTAGTGTCATCCCAATTAAGAAGAAGAATGGCCAAATTTGCATATGCATCAATTTCAGGGATTTAAACAAGGTGTGTCCAAAATATGAGTTTCCTCTTCCTATACCAGAATTAATGGTGGACATCGCCTCAGCTCATGCAATTTTTCCTTTTATGGATGGGTCATCCGGCTACAACCAAATCAAGATGGCCCCAAGGATGAAAGAAACACTAGTTTTGAACCCAGAATATATGTTATAGGGTGCCTTTGACCAAAAATGTTGGTGCTACATACCAACGGGCCATGACTCAGATCTTCAATGAACTCATCCATCATTAGGTTAAGTGCTATGTTGATGATCTAGTAGTCAAGAGCAGACAAAAGGAAGACCATCTTTTTGACTTGAGAGTAGTTTTCAAACGGTTAAGATAATATAACCTCAAGATGAATTCCCTGAAGTTTTCATTGGGAGTAGCTTCAGGAAAATTCCTTGGGTTTATTTGTCCGACACTGGGGAATAGAAATAGATCTAGAAAAGAATAAAGCTATCTTTAAAATGTCACCTCCTAAGAATTTAACTCAACTCAGATCTTTCCAAGGATGGTTTTCGTATTTAAGATGCTTTATTTTCAACCTATCAGGGAGATGCAAGCCATTCTTAGCACTTGTCAAAAAGGATGCCATGTTTAAGTGGGATGACAAGTTCTAGCATGCTTTTGAAGATATCAAGCAATATTTGGTGAAGCCGTCAGTTCTATCAGCCCCTATCCTAGGTAGGCCCCTCATCCTCTACACTGCTGCATTGGAAGACACTCTGGTGCTTTGTTGGCCCAAACTAATGATGAAGGGAAGGAGAGTGCTCTCTACTACTTCAATCATTATCTAATTCCAACTGAAGTGAACTATCCAACCATTGAGAAATATTTCCTAGCTTTGATCTTTGCCTCCCAAAAGCTACTACACTATATGCTTTCTCATAAGATGAACTTAATTTCTAGAATCAATCCACTGCAGTATCTCATGACACATCCAATACTATCCAGATGTTTGGCATGATGGCCCATGATTCTCTCATAATTTGATATCACAATCGCATTCTCCATCCGATAAAAGGACAAGCACTATGATTTCTTAGCAGCGCACCCATTTCCTATTGATTTTTCTCTTAATGATGATCTCCTTGATGAACAAATCATGAACTTAGGGAGGTTGACAATCACCGATGGGAGATGTATTTTGATGGTGCACCTTCTTTTCATAAAGGGGAAGCACCTTGATCTACTCTTCCGGGAAAGGCAGGGGTAAGAATAGTTCTCTTCACTCTAGACCGCGATGTGATGAGATTATCATACTACCTTTCCAATCCCTACACCAACAATGACGTCGAGTATGAGGCTTTAATTTCCAGTCTAGAGTTAGCTATCACAGTGTGTGTCAAGAGCATCAACATCTTTAGGGATTCTCAGCTGGTCATCAATCAGTCTACAAGGTTCTCAAACCCAAGTTTCATCATTATAATGAGTATACCATGAAGTTGTTGTCTGAAATCCCCAAAGTCACCATCTATAAGGTTCCCCGAGCAGAGAATGCAGTAGCAAATGCTTTGGCCAAACCTGGCAAAGAATTGGCATGTCCGGAAGATGAGTCCATTCCAAAATAGACAAGTCCTATCTTTTATTGATGATGAATTCATCGAGAGACTTTCTCTTGAAGGGGAGGTTGCCATTGCCTATAAGGATAAGCTGATTAAAACCATTCATAGACTATTTGAACACCAAACTACCTCAAGAAAAGTCATAAGCCCATTAGGTGTAGAGCTCTCTCCTATGCTCGTTGATGGCACCGACTAACGATCCTTTGATGATGTGGTTATGTTGTGATAAACAAGTCGTGAAGTTTATAAAGAAGAAGAAGTTACCAGAGATTTTCTTTTGATGATTATATATTGATGTAGCTAGGAGATACCACACACATGTCCACATACATTTTTGAGTGTTAGTACCAATGTGGGATTGATCCTCCTTCTTCGATTCATCTTAGCCACCACTACTTTTCTAAGTAAGTGAAGGCAATCCAAAGAGGTCATATGTTCAAATGTGCTTCAATTTTTAGGAACCATATCGTATATAGGTTCGGTACATCGATAAATTATATCGATAATGGTAGCATTTAAAAGCACCAAGATCAATAAATTTGCCAAAATACGGTATAGATTGGAGATAATTCACCTACTCCCTAGAGCAAATGAAGAAGCATTCAATAAAACTCTCATCCAAATACTAAAGAAGACTCTTGATGATAACAAGTGGCGTGGATGAGTATCAAGCCTTGTAAGCCTACCACACCATACAACTCCAACTCCTACCCCATTTTTCTTAGTGTATGGGTCCAAAGCATTCTACCTCTAGAAGTTCAACTCCCATCATTAAGGATTGCATTGGGCGAAGATCACTATAGTGAATGCAAAGTTATAGTTAGAAGAGCTCAAAGTTTGTTTGGAGAGTCACCGGGTGTGCCAAAACCTCGAGTTGTATAAGGACAAAATGATTCAAGCTCAGAACAAGCTGGTCCTCCCTAGGTCTTTCTAAGTGAGAGAACTCGTGTTAATCCTAAGGAGACCAATTGTTGCCCATCAAAAGCTGGAATGCAAGTTTGTACCCACTTGGGAGGGCCCCTATGTCATAGAGAAGGCTTACTAAGGAGAATCTTATCAGCTTATTGATTATAAAGGGGAACACCCAATGCTTCCAATTAATGGGCTCTATTTGATGATATATTACCCATATAACATGTTTGAAAACATTTATCAACAAAAGAACAAAAATTTGATTCCATTTCATCAAAATCTTCTCTTCTTTCTAAGCATTGTTTGTTTGTTTGTAAGAGTCCCCCAGCGGCATCCTATCCCTCTCTCACAACACAAACACAATCAAACATAATGTCCCGATGCTATTAGAATAGGTGTGAGAGAACCCAAGAGGCATCCTATTTCAATTAGCATAACTAAGTTAGGTGTGAGAGAACCCGAGCGACATCCTTTCTTAGTGGGAAACCTCAGTTTCCATCTATGGCACCATTTCATCAAAATCCTAGTGTGTTTAAGGTTGGTGTAAAAGAACCCAACCAGCATCTTATTCCCTTTAACACAAGCATAAGAACTAACACATATCTTTTGTATCAGGCAACTTTAATGTGTGAGCAAGCCCCTTGTGGCACTCACTCATCAGCAGCTCTAGGTCGGGTCTTTGTGCTACCTCGTTAGCATGTCACCTCAGTTGCTCCTTGTTTAAAAGATGTGAGTCCCCACACTTTCTTCCTAACTTGACCTTTGTAAACCAATGAACTCCTTGTTAGTATAGTAATTCACACCCGGTATGCTACCTCATGTTGATTTTTTTTAAGAAGATGTGAGTCCCAGCATTCTTCTTAAACTAATCATCATGATCTAACTAGAGTATATTTGAGGTTTAGGATAAGTCCCCAGAGCCTTGACTACATTTGAGTTAATATAAGTCCTCTAGTGGCATTCACTCAATAGCCATCCTAGGTCGATGGCATCGAAGATAGACTATCCCAACAATCGCCGCTAGAGGAGGATGTGAGTCAAGCTTTCTTTCTGGCTGTTGCAAACCGATGGGCACCTTAGGTTGGTTGATGTTCGCTATGCTGACAATGACTCACCCGGTGGATGCACCACTCTTGGTAAATGTGAGTCCCTGTGCTTTCTTCTTGATATTGACCATCGAATACCTATTTTGATATATGACTAGCCATGTCATCTTCTCGTGGTTTTGGATCAAGCCCTTAGCACCCCTCTCTGTAGGAATTCTATTTGGATCACACCCTCGACCCCATTTAACACTACCAAGTTACTTTGGATTGGTCCCCTTACTAGTAGCCACCCATATGGTTGGAGAATTTATTTAGCAGATGTGGAGATTCTTCCTTGGTTCAGTAAATCTGAGATAGGTCTAGGCTGATATAAGCTCCTTCTCAGTTTGATCCCTCATAAACCAACAGGGCCCATGTTAAAAAAACTAAATAAATAAACAAAATATTCGCATGTGGATTAGGAATTCAAGCACCCAAAGGGCTCCTCTTCCCAAGTAGACATCATATCTTTAGGGCTCTATCAATAAAACTCCCATAGGAATTCCCGACTACGATTTGAGATAAATTGGATCGATACTCACTAGTCACCCTTAGTTCAATCTATTTTCCAGCTTACTCATTTTGCTTTAGAAGATGTAAGACTATGACGCATTCTTTCTAGCATGACTGTTACAAATCTATGGATAGTCCTAGGTTGTGTACAATTTGTTGCCCAAAGCAACCAATCACCCCAGTGGTCTTTTGTAGTGGAAGATGAGAGTCCCCAAGCTTTCTTCCCTTGAATTGATCATTGCAAACTAAAAGGCACTCCTTCGTCGGATAGTTCTCCCATCGGTCGGGAAGCTACTCCCTTTGATTTAGTAAATTTGAGATAGGTCTAGGCTAATATAAGCTCTTTCTCTATGTGATCCATCATAAACCAACAAAATCCATCAAAATAAATAAATTCAAAATGAAACTAATCTTGACTATCTTTGAGTTGATTTAAGTCCCACAGCAGCATTCACTCAATAGTCAGCCCTAGGTCGGGTTTGATTTGTTGCCTCACCAACCGATCACCCTAGTGGTTACTTATTTTGGAAGAAGTGAGTCCTCGTGCTTTCTCCCAAACTTGATCACTGCAAACTAAAAGGCACCCTTTTGGTTGGATAGTCCTACTTTATGGTTGGTAGGCTACTCCCTTTGGATTGGTAAATCTAAGCTAGGTCTAAGCCACCACCCCTACTCAATACAGTCCATCGCCAAACTGATGGGACCCATCCATCAAAATAAATTAAAAATTAATCTTGATTATCTCTAAGTTGATCTAAGTCCCAGTGGCATTCACTTAATAGTCATCCCCGGGTTGATTTGTTCTTGCTAATAGATCACCCCCTCCCCTACTTTGGAGGATGTAAGTCTACTATGTTTTCTTTCTAGTACAGCTACTGCACACCAAAGGCATTCCCTTTGGTTGGATTGTCCTACTATGTGTTTAGTAGACTACCCCTTTGAATTAGTAAATCTGAGCTAGGTTGGGGTCCTCCATGGCTCCTACTCAGTGTGATCCATCACAAACCAACATGGTTCATCCCAAATCCAAAATCTAAAACTCAACAAAACAAACCCAATTAACCTTCCCTGAGTCAATCAAATCAAAATAATCAAACAAATTAAACAAATCAAATTTCTCCCATGAGATTCAAATCAAACCTCTCATCCTCTTATGGATGATTTGAACTTGTTTCCCAAGTGAAAGGTTCACATACTCTATCCCTAGTGGATTCCCCATTCCCTCTTATGTCCAAGTAGAGTCACATTGCACTAAGCTATGGATTCCTTCTACACCTTGGGTTAGGAGTATATCGTCTCTATTAGTGCTTGTGACCATTCGGTGTTGTTGATCATTTCAGTCAACACCAATACGTGCGGTGTTCCTTGTCAGTCACACCACACCTATTGGGTGCCCTTTGTTGACCTCATTTTTGGATGAGCTCTCAACCCCTCCATCTTAGACATAGGACTTCTCTTAGACCTTAAGAGTTCTTCAGTCTTAAGACACCTCAGTGATTAAACACTCAACCTAGACTAGAGTTTGAAGAATTAGTCATAGGAATAGGTTATGCCTTAGGGGTGTTAGAAAATTTTTCTACCCTATGACCCCAAATTCCTCACTTCCTCCCTTCAAGTCAAACTCAAATCAATTTCAACTTGATTGATTTTCTCCAAACTCATATCAACTCCAACTCTAACTCAAACCTTGAACCAATTCAATAGATTTTTTCAAATCATGAATCAATTCCAAACAATTGAGACTTATGATTTATGATTGAAATTCCAAGTTTAAAATATTTCTAAGTCATTTTGATTATATCTTATGGACTTAAGCCTAAATCAAATCTAAATCAATTCAAATTCAAGGATTTTTCTCATAACCCATTTATATTCTCATTTATATTCACATATATGTCATGATTATTTCGACAAGTTTTACACTAGCTGTCGACTACCTATCACAACCCTCTACTTTTCACATCCAGACTTGGGAGATGTTATTAGTAGAATTCAAGTTGGATGGTTGAAGTGGAGGAATGTATCTGGCCTGTTGTGTGATAGAAAAGTTCCACTTAAACTTAAGGGAAAATTTTATAAGATGGTGGTAAGACGCAATGACTTATGGTGCAGAAGTCCAATAAAAAAGCATAAGATTAACTAAGTTAATAGATGAGAATGCTGGGATGAGGCTTTACTCTTAGAGATAAAATTCAAAATGAGTATGTTAGGAAAAAGTTGAGTAGCTCTGTGAGAAGATTAGAGAGTCGCCTTAGATGGTTTGGCCACATAAAGCGTCGACCATCCCATGACCCTTTAAGAGTAGATACATTAGATTTTTCCTGATGTTAAGAAAGGTAGAGGTAGACCTAAAAAGACTTGGTTAAGATGTATAAAAAATGACCTTAGTATACTTGAATTAAATGAGAATTTGAGACATAATAGGACACAATGGAGATGAAGGATTCATATAGCCGACCCCACTTGTGGGATAAAGGCTTGTTGTTGTTGTTGTTGTTGTTGTTATATTCACATATATAAATGAAATATAAATTCAAAACAATCAAACTAAATTCAAAATTCAAAACCAAATAAAAAATATTCCCTAAGTCCTTTGATTCTCTCTCATGGGCTTAGCCTAAATCAAATCTAAATCAATTCAAATCCAAAGAATTTTCTCATAACCCATTTATATTCTTATTTATATTCGCATATATAAATGAAATATAAATTCAAATCAATCAAACTAAATTTAAAATTTAAAACCAAATAAAAAATATTTCTTAAGTCATTTTGATTCTATTTTATGGACTTAGCCTAAATGAAATCTAAATCAATTCAAATTCAGGGAATTTTCCCATAACCCATTTATATTCTCATTTATACTCACAAATATAAATGAAATATAAATTCAAATATCCAAAAATAAATTAAAAAATCAAATCCAAATTCAATCAAAAATCCAACCTAAGCCTTCAAGTCAAAATCTTGAACCTAGCCAAATTAATTTCAAATCAAGCCAAACCCTTGATTTTTCTTCATGATTCAAGCAATCCTACAATCATGAATCCAAATATAAACACAAACTCTAATCATCAAACCAAAACTAAATTCAAAAAAATCAAACCCAAGTCAAACTCATGTTCACCCCTTTGAACTTGAAATTATCAAATTCCTCAAAACCCATTTGACTTCAAATCACTTACAAATGGATTTATAGTTCAATCATATGTCCATATGTGAGTTCAATCAAACTCAAATCAAGCTTTGACCAAGCCATTTAACCTATTTAGGCTCACTTGACCTAAAGTGACCTAAAGTACTCCTTATGAGCCAAATTCTAATCCTAACCAAATTAGATTGAACTAAGCCCATCTAATCTCACATTGTGAGTAACAATCATCATAAGATGATTAATGACTCAAATTGGGTCAAACTAAGTCAAACCTAAGGGTTGACTAAGTCAACACTTAGCCAAAATGAAACCTAAACAAGCCAAAATCCACCATAGGCCAAATTGATTGAAACCATTGATCAAAACTCATTCATGATCAATGATTGAACTTAACCAAGTCATCATTTGAGCGTAATCTAGCCCAATTGGCCACTTGTCCCATGTTGACCCAACTTGACCTAAAAGTCAAAATGTGTCAAAACTTGATCTAAGTCAAATTGATTGAAACCAATGGGTCAAGTTCATTCCAAATCATTTGTTGAACTTGACCAAAATGTCATGGCCAACTAGACCCAACTAGAATTGACCTTGAACCCAACTTGACCTAAAAGGTCAAATTGAGCCAAATCCAAATATAAATCAAATTGATTGGAAATAATGATACCAATCCATTTTAAATGATCAACCAAACATAAACCAACCCATGACTTAACCCAAATAGGTCAAATGGGTCAAATTGGTCAACTTGACCCATTTGACCTAAATGAAATCAAATGAACCAAATTCAAATATAAATCAAATTGAACCAAACCAATGATGCCAAAATATTTCAAATGGTCATATGAACTTGACCCAACCTTTGGTTTGACCCAATTTGACCAATTGGTCAACTTGACCCAAGTTGACCTATTTTGACCTAAATGGGTCAACATTAGACAAATCATATCAAACCAACTCCAAATTCAATGAAATTTGGCCAAACCCATTTTTCAATCATACCAAATATATTCAACTAGTAATCAAGGTCAAATGACCAATTCACCCCTAGGCCATAGGGTAACCTAAAATCAAAATCACTTGAAATTTGGTCAATTCCTTTCCATGGACACTTGGCATCCTCTTAGTAGACCAAATGGTCACTAATAGACATGGTGCACATGACCCATTGGGTTTTAGCAAACCCAACCCAAGGTCAAACCTGGCCACCTCCATGGAAATGAGCACATGGGAATCCTTCCTCCACCCCCATGGAAATGAGCACATGGGAATCCTTCCTCCACCCATTTCAAGCCCATGGCACTCCTCCACTACCTCCCTCTGGCCAAACCAAATGCAATGCAACCCTAAATGGCCTAACATACTCACTCAAGGAGGTGTATTGGATCAAAATGGCAAAGGAGATTACGGTCGTCCGATTCACCTACGGGGAGTTATACTCCCCTAATTTCACTTGAATTCTATTATCTTCTATTTGATTGAAACATAGGAACTCAGATGAAGTGATTCCAAGCTCCCCCAAAGTTTCCTAAGCATTTTTTGTTACCCCATTTTCGGATTTCTTCAAACCAAAAATAGGGGAGCTCAAGTGAAATTCCAAGTTAGCCAATACTCAAATTCAATCCAATTCACTTTAGAAGCACCTTGAGGGAACTCAATCGAGCTCACCCAAACCTTTTCCCAAGTTCTCAAGGCAAGGGAGGTGGTACTTTGATCAAGGCTGTAAGGAATTGAAGGTGAGCGTAGTCCATAGAGAGATCTACTCAACCCCAAGGCTTGAAACTTTCGTGGCTTCATCTCCAATGACAAGCTACCACATTGAACTCGCACCGTGATAGTCTCCTGAGGTATGCCCTCAAATCGAGCTTAAATTAGCCATGGTTTGGTCCTTTATGAAAGAAATTCTCACCTCATGATAATTTGACTGATAGATGTAATCTCCCTTGCATGATGATGGTGTGGGTTGAATTTAGGTTCAATCTGAGCTCAATCGAGCTTGGATCTTACCCTAAATGGTGGATGGATGTCCTCTTCCGCAGGGAAGATTAATGATGGATCATGGGCCATCCATCTATGAGTTTTGGATGGACAGACATGATCTAGATATTTGATATTTGATTTAATCCTTTAATACCGTGAGCTTAATCTCAGCCGTCCGATCCTTGATCGAACGGATGGGGAGAAAGGATAGCCGCCTATCGGCGCTACGATGTGACAACTTAAGTACTCTATTCTGTCATGCCATGTAGAAAGCGCATCGTGTGGCCCATGTGATGGATTAGCCATATAATTAAGGGATTAATTATGGAATAATGACTGAAACTTCAAATATTCATAACTAATTGTAGAAAAATCAGAAAAATACAAAATAAAAAGCATTGGAGAGGTAATTCACTGAGAAATATTCTAAAATTAATTTCACTTGATTTTGAAAAGTGAATTTTTTTGAATTAAGGTTTTATTAGGAATGCAATTACATTAATTACTCCCTAATTATTCCACTAATTAATTCCAAACTTCCTAGGGTTGATTAATGGGATGACCTCTACCATGATTTTCTAGGATAATTGCTTGGCTCATTCCTAATTACTATCTTAATCCATTAAATGGTTAATTAATCTTTTAAATAGTGATAAATTTACCAATTAACTTTGCTAATTACCTTAGGACAGTGAGTGAACTTAGGGATTGAGATTAGCATTTTTTTTCCAATGTCTTTTTCCCTAAGTTTATTTTGTTTGGATTAAAATCTAACTAAGGTGAAAAATTAATCAAATAATTTAATCATTAAATAAAATGGCTTAATTAATTAAAATTTTAAAATCAAAATATTCAAAAACTTAACTAATCCATCTTGGGTAGATGCTTATGTGTTCAATAACCTAAGTAGCTTAAGGAAATCAAAATCCAACCCATATGTGTGGGAAGGGTTATGAAAGTACTTAAATTAAACCCTTTAATTTAATTAATCACTAATTATGAGCCAATTGCATTAGGCCCTTTCTTTCTTAGGTGCATTGTTGATTTAAATTCCTTGTGTGATTTTATGTCATATCATTGGCTCATAATTATGTGATTAAATATATTAAAGTGGTGTAAGGGATAATTAACACACTTAATTCACACCTTAACCTAACCAAGGCATAAAATTGATCTAATCAAATAAAAATTAAACTGAAATAACATACACATGGGGGAATGGGTTAGGACTAGAAAACTCATCTCACATTTCTCAAGAAAATCAAACTCAAATAAAATTCAAACTCTCCTTAAAATAAATTTGATTTACTTTAAATAATCTTATTCATAAGATCATCTTTAGAAATTAATTAAGGTGAATGAACTTACATTGCTTTCATCACTTTATTTCTTTCCTAGCATGATAAATGTGTATGTCATATGAAAGTCATGCACTCATACCTTTTAAAAATCAAATTAAAATTGAAATGTTTCCTTTATGTCAAATTGCATGTTTTGGCTAAAGTAAGAATATGAATGGATATTATCACTATTAAATCTAAAATTATTTTCAAAAATGATAAATCAATTATCAAAACTTAAAGGTATGCTACTTATAATTATTTATAACTGTGCATGTGAGTAGAAATATAAAGATGTGCATAGTCGGTTTTCCTTGTCCTTTCTTTAAGCATAGTTTTGAATAGAATTTGGTAAAGTGTATAGTTCATTTGAAAAGAACATAACACTTACTTAAATACATTCTTATTCATTCCTATGTTATTACTTAAGAGGGACATCCATACTTATACATATAAATTGCATAAACAAATCGACAATAAATACAAACTTTTGCATCATTTTTTTTTTTTTTTTATTCATGCATATGTATTTAAAGAAAGTGGTATATTAGTCTAGACACCGGATTGTAAGGCTTTAAGTAGCCCAAAGTAGGTCTTGTACCTTACACCCCTGCTAATAATGCGTCGTACTCACTTATGCCTTTCATACATATAAATGTGCACGCGTGTAAAATGGTTAAAAGAATCCCTCTTTCCTACATAATGAAAATCATGCATTATAAAGCATCCAAATTTTCTTAAGTACTATCACTTAGCATTCATCATGAAAGTGTGCTAAACATCCTCATTTGTATGTATAGATATGCTTAGGATCCATCTTTATGCATGTTATACATGTTGGGAAAGAGATAAAGTGTTGTGTGTTTTGTAATATTAATTCACTTTACTTAATCTTAAAATGTCTTTCTTTTTGGATAATTTTTTTTAGAGAAAATATAAACTTAGGATTAATTAAAATACATAATAAAATATTCACTAAACAAAAATCAAACATGAATCTACTTTAAAAATTACTTAAGGTAGGGAAGGAAAGAGAAGTTATCTTCTCTTTTCTCTCTCTTCATAATTTAGTAATTAATTGTAGGTCCATTCAAACCTAAATAAATTATCAAATAAAAATCAACTAAATCACTTAAATGAAACTACCCTTTAAGTTGAATGTTTCAGATCTAGGAAATATAAACTTGAAAGCCTAGCTAAGCATACCACACAAACATTTTAAAGCACACACATTAGACTAAGTCACCATTTATAGCTTTAGGTTATGGCGGTGCATGATTTGATGTTTGATTTTATTTTGTGATATTTTTTTAGTCTAGATATTAGAGTATATATGTGTAGACGGAATGGTAAGATGATTTAGTCTAATCATTTTTTATAGGGGATTGTGCTTAAGGGGTGCTGTAATAAAAATATAAAATTACTTTTGCTGTGCAGGTTCTCATACCCCTAAGCATAATCCAAAATAATTCAGGTGGACTTAGTTACCATGTGTGGGGTTCTAAGTCCAATTTAATATCTATATATATATATATATATATATATATATATGCTTGGGAATGTGTGGTTTGTTTGGCTAATCTCTTTTTTGCAAGTGTTAGTTAGATTTATTTTCCAATTTTTCATGTATTTTTGCAATTAAGATTTTGGAATGATTATTATGGGGGATTAGGATGAGCATCTTAATTGTAATTAATTCATTTGTAATCTGGTTGTTTAAGGGTAGAGCTTAGCTACCCAATTTATTTTTGGATTTGTGCGGCGGAGCAACCATAAATGGCATCTTATTCTTTTGCACTAGTTTTATAAATTGATTGATATTTATTTAACTTGTGCATTAAGATGGCATCTTTTCTAGTTTATTTTGCTTTGATGTATGGCTTGGATGATGATTAAGCTCTTAGAGAAAAATAAATCTTCTACCAAATTAATCAATTTAAATTAAAAAAATGAATAACTCATAACCTCACCTAAAGCTTAGGCTATAAAATAAGATAAAAGAATTACCAACCCCTTAGCTGGATGTTGTCTTACTTTTCTAACATCATGCATAAAAAGCATATTATTTCACTCTTGATTGGAGGGCTTCCACCATTGCCAGAGAACTTGCCTTGACCATTGTGGAAACACACCTCCTTATCCGATTTTGGCTCATAATCTAATTTCTCATGCATTAGACATATGAATACTAAAGCCTATGTCAAATTGAATTTCCAAAACAAAAATAAAACATATGAAAATTTTGCATTAGATTTAAGTCATTAAAATCATGCCCTACGTAACCTAGTCTCTTAGGGAGTGTGTTTAAGGACTTAGTCACTTTCTAAATAAATAACAACTTAGATATCTTACAAAAGCATATGACTTGCCTACATGTATTTAAAATTGTAGGAGGAGTTAGTTGGAGGCCATCTCTAGGTGGTTGTAAGTCCAAACAGTTGGGTGGTTTATCCTCTCTTATGGAGGTGAACCAAATACCCATTTTTGCCTTAGATTTAGGTCATGCTTTTAGCCCTCGCCAAAGCTCCCTAGATTTAAGTTCAGAGGTTGCTTCACCCCTTTGTGGGCTATAAGCATAAATCCTTACCTCTTAGGCACTTCCATGACCTTGTATTATGGAATTGTAAGCCCTAACTCTCTAATAAAAATTCAACTCAAATAAATCAATTCAATTTCAAAAAATGTAAAGCCCAACTATAGGATAGTTTGGGGTGCTTACTAGACTTCCTAGTATCCTAAGCATTCCGTACTTGTCTTCATTTGGCTTCGATAAGAACTCTCTCTTCTTGATCAATCCCACTTGACTTTTTAAAAATAAACCAATCAATTGATAGTCCTACCTTTTTGAAATCTTTTGGAGACAATGATCATTTACCTTAATTGAAAGTATTCTTAAGGAATCTTATTCCTTAGGATGTAATTAACTATGGGGGCTTGCCCCTGTTGGTAACTTAACGAACCTAGTCTAAAATAAACCTTATTTACTTTTTCATGTAAAGTAGGGAAGAGTCTTTGGTACATTCTAAAAGACCCATAGTCCTTAGGTCCTTATTGAGGTGATTAAGTCCACTATGGTGGTGCCTATCTTTTGAGATAGTACACCTCTCCTCAATGTCATACCCATCACCCTAATAAGAACATCTAGATCTGTGGCATCCCAACAAGGCATTATATAAATTTCTATTTTCATTTATCCTCTTTTCTTAAAGGGGATAGAAGGGAATATATGTAATATTTCATCACATGGTGCCTCAATGAATTATATCCAATAATGGTACTGCATTCAAAAGCACCAAGATCAACAGCTTCACTAGAAGACACAATATAGATTGGAGATAATCCACCATCTACTATCCCAGAAAATGGCTTACAAGAAGCATTCAACAAAACTCTCATCCAAATACTAAAGAAGATGCTTGATGACAACAAGTGACAATGGCATGAATAGTTGGTTTAAGTCTTGTGGGCATACCGCACCACATACAAAACTCCAACTCAATCTATCCCATTTTCCTTAGTGTATGGGTCCAAAGCCATTCTACCTTTAAAAGTTCAACTCCCATCACTAAGGATAGCATTGGGTAGAAAGATCACTATAGAGCAGAATGCAAAGTTGTGGTTAGAAGAGCTCAAAGGTTTGGAGGAGAGATGTTTATGGGCATGCTAGAACCTTGAGTTGTACAAGGCCAAAATGATTCAAGCTCACAATAAGCTGGTCCACCTTAGGGCTTTTCAAGTAGGAGAACTTGTATTAATTTTAAGGAGATCAATTGTTGCCCATCGAAAGATGAGAGGCAAGTTTGAACCCACTTAGGAACTCCCCTTTGTCATAGAGAAGCCTACCAAGGAGGATCTTATTAGCTCATCGATTGTAAAGGGGAACACCAATGATTCCAATTAATGGGCTCTATTTGAAGAAATATTACCCATAAATCATGTTTGAAAATAATTATCAATAAAACAAAATTTCATTCCAATTCATCAAAATCCTCTCTTCTTTAAAGCATTGTTTGCTTATCAAATCCTCCATGATGAGTTTATGATAGGTGTAAGAGAACCCAAGAGGCATCTTATCCCTCTTTCACTACAGAAACACAATCAAACACAATTCTCGGTGCTACTAGAATAGGTATGAGAGAACCCAAGTGGCATCCTATTTCGATTAGCATAACTAAGTTAGGTGTAAGAGAACCCAAGCGACATCCTTTCTTGGTGGGACTCTTAGCTACCATTCATCACACCATCTCATCAAATTCCCAGCATGTTTTAGGTGTGAGATAACCCAAGCGACATCCTATTCCTTTAACAAATGCACAACAATAAACACAAATCTTTTGTCTCGAGCTATTTTGATGTGAGAGCAAGCCCCTTGTAGCACTCACTCATTAGCTTGCTAAGTCGCATGCTACCTTGCAAGTATGTAATCCCATGGTCACTTATTGGGAGGATGTGATTCCTCGCTTTCTTCCTAACTTGACCATTGGAAACCAATAAGCATCTTGTTAGTTTGGTAGACTTCACCCGCCTAGTAAGCTACCTCATGATTGATTTTTTTAAGAAGATGTGAGTCCATGCTTTCTTCTTGAACTATCATCATTGTGTACTAGGTCGAGTATATTTGAGGTTTAGGATAAGTCCCCCAAAGGCTCCTTTCCTCTTGACTACATTTAAGTCGATATAAGTCCTCAGTGGCATTCACTCAATAGTCACCCTAGGTCGTATGGCACCTGTCAAGCCGAAGATAGACTATCCCAACAATTAGTTTCACTATAGGAAGATGTGAGTCCCAGAGCTTTCTTCCTAGGATGATTGTAGACACGGCACCTTAGGTTGTTGATGCTTTGCGAGACTCACTACCCTGGATACACCTCTTGGCAGATGTGAGTCCTCATGCTTTCTCCTTCAGTTGGCCACCGAATACCTATGCATATTATCTTTTCCAAGGTTTTGGATGAAGCCCTTAGCCACTGAATACCTATGCATATTATCTTTTCTAGGTTTATATTTGGATCATGTCCTTTACGACCCCATTTAGATACTACCTGGGTTACTTTTGGATTGGACAGTCCCCCTTTCCTGGTAGCCACCCCTGTGGTGGGAGAATTCTTTCAACAAATATACAGATTCTCCCTTGGTTCGATAAATCTGAGATATGTCTAGGCTAATATAAGCTTCTTCTCAGTTTGATCCCTAAACTAAGGGTCCATGATATAAATAAAAACAAAATAAATAATTTGCTTATGGATTAGAATTCAAGCCCCAAATTCCTCTTTTCCCAAGTGCATCCTATCTTTAGGTCAATGTCAACATACCTCCTATAGGAATTGCTATTAACGAGTTGAGATAAGTCCCGGTGACTCTCTCCATAACCTTAGATCAAGTTCAATCTATTTTGCCATAAGTAGGTTGCTCGTTATTCCTTTGGAAGATGTAAGCCTACGATGCATTTTTCTAGCATGTCGCGAAACAGACCCTAGGTTTGATTTGTTGCAAAGCAACCGATCACCTGTGGTCTTTATAGTGGACGATGTGAGTCCTCGTGCTTTCTTCTTAAACTTGACCATTGCAAATCAAAAGACACCTCTTTTGTTGGATAGTCCTACTATGTGGTTGGTAGACTACTCCCTTTGGATTGGTAAATCTGAGTTAGCCCAAGGCCCATGGCCCCTACTCAGTGCAGTCCATCACAAATTGATGGGATCCATCAAAAATAATTAAAAAATAAAACTAATCTTTGACTATCTTTGAGCTGATTTAAGTCACTCAATAGTCAGCCTTAGATGGGGTTCGATTTGTTGCCTTGCCAACCAATCACCCTAATGGTTTCTTATCTTGGAAGATGTGAGTACCCATGCTTTCTTCTTAAACTTAACCATTGCAAATCGAAAGACACCCCTTTGGTTGGATAGTCCTACTATGTGGTTGGTAGACTACCCATTTGGATTGGTAAATCTAAGCTAGCCCAAGTTCCATGGCCCCTACTCAGTGCAGTCCATCGCAAACCGATGGGACCCACCAAAAATAATTAAAAAATGAAACTAATCTTTGACTATCTTTGAGCTGATTTAAGTCCCATAGCAGCATTCACTCAATAGTCAGCCCTAGGTCGGGTTTGATTTGTTGCCCAACAACTGATCACCCTAGAGCTTCCTTATTTTTAGAAGATGTGAGTCCCCACGCTTTCTTCTTAAACTTGACTATTGCAAACTAAAAGGCACCTTTTTAGTTGGATAGCCCTACTATGTGGTTGGTAGACTACTCCCTTTGGATTGGTAAATCTGAGTTAACTCAAGGCCCATGGCCCCTACTCAGTTCATTGTAAACTGATGGGATCCATCAAAATAATTAAAAAATAAAATTAATCTTGACTATCTTTGAGTCGATTTAAGTCCCCCAGTGGCATTCACTCAATAGCCCCTGTGTTTTGATTTGTTGCACAAGCAACCGATCACCCCAGTGGTTCCTTATTTTGGAAGATGTGAGTCCCCGCGCTTTCTTCCTAACTTGACCATTGCAAATCGAAAGGCACCCCTTTGGTTGGATAGTCCTACTATGTGGTTGGTAGACTACCCCTTTGAATTGATAAATCTAAGTTAGTCCAAGGCCAATGGCCCCTACTCAGTACAACCCTTCGCAAACCAATAGGGTCCATCAAAAATAAATTAAAAAAAATGAAACTAATATTGACTATCTTTGACTTAATTTAAGTCTCCCAGCATCATTCACTCAATAGGTAAGCCTAAGCTAGGTTTGATACATTGCCTCGCTAATGGATCACCCTAGCAACTGATCTCTACATTGGAGTATGTAAATATACTACGCTTTCCTAGTCCAACTTGTACAACGAAAGGTAACCCTTTGGTCGAGATAGTCCTACTATGGTTGGTAGACTACTCCCTTTGGATTGATAAATGTATGTTAAGGCCATCATGGCTACTACTGCCATCGCAATCGATGGGGTCCATCAAAATAATTAAAAATAAAATTACATTTGACTATCTTTGAGCTGACTTAAGTCCCCCAATGGAATTCACTCAAAAGTCATCCCTAGGTTGGGTTTGATTCGTGCCTTGCCAATGGATCACCCCAGTAACTGATCCCTACTTTGGAGGATGTAAGTCTACTACGCTTTCTTCCTAATACAACTACTAACACTGAAAAGCAATCCCGTTTGGTTGGCTAGTCCTACTATGTGTTTGGTAGACTACTCATTTAGATCAATAAACTTGAGTTAGACCTAGGCCTCCATGGCCCCTACTCGGTGCGATCCATCGTAAACCAACAGGGTCCATCTCAAAATCCAAAAATCTGAAATAAATTCAACCCCTCCTCGGGAGTCAAACTAAACAAACAAAATAAAATCTCAATCTCCCTTGGAGTCAAAAAAAAAATGAATAAATCAAAATAATCAAAATAAATACAATCAAATAATCAAACAATCAAACAAGTCATCTGCTTCTCCTCAATGAGATGCAAATCTTTCTAGGTCCCCAATAAATATCAAATTATAATCCCTCAACAGATTTCACAACCTCTTCTCCCTAGTGGATAACTTGAACTTGCTCCCCGAGTGGAGAGCTCACTTGTTCATCCCTAGTGGAACACCAAATTATAAATTAGCAAATCAAATCAATTTCTCCCCAAGTGAGACTCAAATCAAATCAAACCTTTCATCACCCCAGTGGATGACTCGAGCCTCTTCCTCTAGTGGAAGGGTTCACATACTCTATCCCTAGTGGATTCCTCCTTCCCTATTTTATGTCTTTGACATGAGTAGAGTCACATTGCACAAAGCTCTTGATTCCTTCTACACCTTGGGTTAGGAGTGGATCATTTGTTAGCTATCATTCTGTTGTTCATCATTTCGTCCAACACACGCGTATGCCTTGTTAGTCACACCACACCTATTGGGCGCCCTTTGTTGACCTCATTTTTAGAATGAGCTCTCAACCTCACCATCTTACACATATGACTCCTCTTAGACACTAAGAGTTCCTTAGTCTTAAGACACTTCTAGTGATTAGGAACACTAACCTAGTGACTTAGAAGAGTTAGCCATAGGATAGGTCATGCCTTAGGGGTGTTAGGGAAACTTGTCTACCCTTTTGCTTGAACCAAATCCTCACTTCCTTCCTTCAAATCAAACTATAAACTCAAATCAAACTCCAAATTCAAACCAACCTCAACTCCAAACCAACTTCAAACTCAAATCGATTACAACTTAATTGATTTTTTCAAATCCAATTCAACTTTAAATTCAAACCCAAAATAATTCCAAATCAAATCTCAAATCAATTCTAACATAATTGATTTTCTCAAACATTAAATAAATTCTAATGGGTTTTCTCAAATCATGAATCAATTCCAAATGATTGAAACCCATGATTGAATTCCAAATTCAAAATCCTTCCTAAGTCACTTTGATTCCATCTTATGGACTTAGCCTAAATCAAATCAAATCAATTCAAATTTAAAATATTTTCATAACCCATTTATATTCTCATTTATATTCATAAATATAAATGAAATATAAATTCAAATATCAAAAACCAAATTCAAAACTCAAATCCAAATCTAATCAAAATCTAATCTAAACTCTTCCAAGGAAAATTCTTGAACTTGATCAAATCAACCTCAAATCAATTCAAACCCTTGATTTTTTCTTCATGATTCAATCAATCCTTCAATTATGAATCAAAATATAAACATAAACTTCAATCATCAAACCAAACTAAATCCAAAATCAAACCCAAATCAAATTCATGTTTTTGAACTTGAAATTGTCAAATGAATCAAAACCCATTTTACTTCAAACCACTTGCAAATGGATTTATATTTCATCATAAGTCCATATGTAAGTTCAACCAAACTTGCCTTGATAAAGTCAATCGACCCACTTAAGCTCACTTGACCCAAAGTGACCTAAAGTACCCTTTCTGAGCCAAATTCTAATCCTACTCAAATTGGATTGAACTAAACCCACCTAAGCCTCACATTGTGAGCAATAATCATCATAAGATGATCAATCACTCAAATTAGGTCAAACCAAGTCAAACATAACCTTTGACTAAGTCAACATTCGACCCAAATGAAACCTAAACTCAAAAAATCCACCATAGGCCAAATTGATTGAAACCATTGATCAAAACAAATTCATGACCATGATTGAACTTGACCAAGTCATCATTTGATCCTAACCTAGCCCAATTGGCTACTTGACCCAAGTTGACCCAACTTGACCTAAAAAGTCAAAATGGATCAAATCTTGATCTAAGCCAAATCAATTGAAACCAATGGGTCAAGTTCATTCTAAATCACTTGTTGAACTTGACTAAAGCCTCAATTGGCCAACTAGACCCAACCTAGCCCAATTTGCCATGAACCTAACTTGACCTAAAAGGTCAAATCTAGCCAAAATCAAACCAAACCAAAATTGATTGAAACCAAAGCTACCAAAATATTTTAAATGACCAACCAAACCTAAACCAACCATGACCTAACCTAATTAGGTCAAATGGGTCAAATGGGTCAAATTGGTCAACTTGACCCATTTGACCTAAATGAATTCAAATGAACCAAAATCAAATATAAATCAAATTGAACCAAACCAATGATACCAAAATATTTCAAATGGTCATATGAACTTGACCCTTGGTTTGACCCAATTTGACCAATTAGTCAACTTGACCAAAGTTGACCCATTTTGACCTAAATGGGTCAACATGAGCCAAATGACATCAAATTAACTCCAAATTCCTTGAAATTTAGACCCAATTTTAAACTATTCCAAATCTGCCTAAATTGAAATAAAGCCAAATGACTATTTTACCCTTAGGTCAAGGGTAACTTTGGACACTTTCACTTGGAATTCATTTCCTTTTCATGGCCACTTGACACCCTCTTAGTGGACCAAATGGACACTAATGGAGGTGGTGCACATGACCCAATGGGTTTTGCCAAACCCAAACCAAAACCACCACTCAAATGAACACATGTGATCACCACCCACACCTCATTTAACACATGGAAACTTCTCCACTCCCTTCCTCGCCAAAATGAGCCATGTGGAGCTTAAAATTGCCTAACAAACCCACTCAATATGATCAATTTGATCAAAATGGAAGAGACACTCTCGGCCATCCGATCCTTGTAGGGGAGATACACTCCCCCTAATTTCACTTGAATTCCAATCATTCACATTCGACTGAGCTCTAGGAACTCAAAGGAAGCATTGCCAAGCTCTCCCAAGGTTTCCAAAGCTCATTTGAATTCTCCATTTTTGGATTTCTTCAAAGAAAAAAAGGTGAGGTGAAATCCAATCTGGCTCAATTCACAACCAAAGCTCAATTCCTCCTTCAAGCACCTTCAAGGCACCAAGTCGAGTTCATCTAAAGCTTTTTCCAAGATTCCAAGGCATGGGAAGGGGAAGCTAGACTAAAGTCGCAAGCACTTGAAGAAGAGTATGGCCAAGAGGATCCACTTGATCTCAAGCCTTCAAACCTTCAACAAGGCTTCATCTCCACTAGATGAAGCTACCTCAACGGTTAGGAGCACTGATGATAGCCTCCGATGAGGTATGGATCAAAACTGAACTTAGGTATAGAATTTTTTAGTATTTTGTGAATAAAAGTATGATCTCAAGTGAAATCCACTTTTGGATGTCTTGTTTCTTGCTCTTAGATGGTGTACGATCAATCTCCACTCAATCCGAGCTAAAGTGAGCTTGGATCAAGTTGTAAGGGACGAACTGTCGCCGCCTCCAAGCGAGGGATGAATCATGGACCATCCATATATTTGATGGATGGGATTAATCCACGTTATATCCCATGATTAATCCATTTGATACTACGGGCTTGATCTTGATCATCTGATCTTTGATCGAATGGTCCAAAGGAAAGCGCATAGCACCGCCGGCTGACTGTGCAGTCAATATGATAACTTAAATAACCAATCCCGCCATGCCACATGACACTAATGGGATTAGTTATATAATTAGGGATTTTAATTAATTCTTAATCACTGAAACTTCAAAAATACATAACTAAATGTAGAAAAATAAAAAAATATGAATAAGGGCTCATTTTAAAGATAATTAAAGGGGGAATAATATAAAATTAATTTTGATTAATTTTGAACAATGGGTTTCCTTAATTATTTAAAATCTTAATAACCCTAATTACTCCTAATGACTTCATTAATTCCAAACTTCTTAGGCATGTTTTGGGGATGACCTCGCCTCTCCTAATTTTCTTGGAATTTATTAATGGGTTAATTAAAAAATTAATTAATGAATCTCTAATCACTCTCTTAATGTAATTAAGGGTAATTAAGCATGTGAATAGTGATTTAATCATTTAATAAAGATAATTAAACTATTTTAAGGATCAAGATTTATGGAATAATTGTGGGATATTTTTCTTAAGTTATTACTTAAACCCCCTTTCTTCTTTAATCCAAAACTAATTAAGGGATAATCCACTAATAACCTTCTTAATTAACTTAATCAAATTTTCAAAATCAATCTGAACTTAATCAATCTAAACTTAATCAATCCTTTACTGGGTAGATACTTAGGTGTTCAATAACTTAAGTAAGGTTAAGGAAATTTTTTTCAGCCCACAGGTGTGGGGAGGTTATGAAAGTACTTCATTAAACCCCTTAGCTTAATTAATCAATAATTGTGAGCCAATTGCATTAGGTACCTTTCTTTCTTAGGGTGCATTGCTGATTAAAATTTAATGTGGTTGCATATCATATGTTGGCTCATAATTGTTTGAATAATTATATTAAGGAGGTGTATGTAAGGGGTAATTAATGAACTTAATTTACACCTTAACCTAAACAAAATATAAAATCAATCTAATGGTTCTAAAAATTAAACTAAAATAACATACACATGTGGGAGATAGGTTAGGACCAAAACCTTTTCACATTTCCTAAATCAAATCAAACTCAAAACAAAACCAAAAATTTCTTTAAATAATTTTGATTCACTTTAAATAATCTTATTCCAAGATTGTCTATAGGAATTAATTAGGGTGAATGAAGTTACATGCTTGCATCACTTTATTTCTTTCCTAGCATTCTAAATGTGTATGTCATATAAAATCATGCATTCATGTCTTTTTGAAAAATCAAATTAAAATGAAATATTTCCTTTATGTCAAATTGCATGTTTTGGCTAAAGCAAGAATATGAATGGCTATTATCACTACTAAATCCAAAATAATTTTCAAAACTTATAAATCAAACATTACAAATGAAAGGTGTGCTACTTATAATTTCTTATAAGCTTGCATGTGAGTATAATATAAAGATGTGCATTATGTGACTTTCCTTCTCTTCTCTTTTAACATAATTTTGAATAGGATTTGCAAAGTGTATAGTTCATTTGAAAAGAACACAACACTTGCTTAAATCCATTCCTATTCATTCCTATGTTATCATTTAAGAAGGACCTTCACTCTTGCACATATAAATTAAACAACCAACAAATCAAACAAACAAACATAAACTTTTTGCATGACTCTTTTTCCATTCATTTGCTTTTATACATGCACATGTATTTAAGAAAAGTGGTATATTAGTCTGGACATCCTGGGTTGCGAGGCTTTAAGTAGCCCCAAGTAGGTCTAGTACCTTACACCCCTAGTGTAGAAAATAATGGCACTATACTCACTTATGTATTCTATACTTGTAAATGTGCATATAAATAATGGATAAAAGAACCCCTCTTTTCTACTTAATAAAATAATGCATTATAAAAACATTCCAAAATTCCTTAAGCAATATCACTTAACCTTCTTCATGAATGTGTGCTAAACATTTCCATTTTCATGTATAGATATGCTTAGGATTCATCTATATGCATGCTACACATGTTGGAAAGAAATAAAGTACTATGTGTTTTGTGATATTAATTCACTTTACTTAATCTTAAAATATCTTTCTTTTTAATAGGTTTGTTTAGGGAAAATTTAAATTTAGAATTAATTAAAACACATAATAAAACATTCACTAAACCAAAATTATGATGAATCTACCTTAGAAATTACTTAAGGTAGAGGAAAGAGAAGTTCTCTCTCTTTTCTCTCTTAAAATACTTAGTAATTAAATGTAGGTTCATTCAATCCAAAACAAATCATCAAATAAAATAAATCTAAATCACTTAAATGAAACCACCCTCTAGGTTGAACCTCTCACACTTAGAAAACTTCAACCTAAAAGCCTAACTAAGAGATTCCACACAAGCCCTAAATGGCACACATTAGCTAAGTCACCATTTCTAGTCCTATGTTAATGTGTTTGATGTTTGATTTTATTTTATGATGTAATATTTAGTCCGATGTTAGTGTATGTGTGTAGATGAATGGTAGGCAATCTTAGTCTAACCATTATCTTCTAAGGGAATGTGCTTAATTGTAATAAAATAAATAAATGTCATTTTTGTGATTGCTTATACCCCTAAGCATAATCCAAAATAGGTCATGATTTTGTTACCCATGTGTGGTGCTAAGTCCAATTTATTCATACATGCTTAGGATTATTTTCTTTATTTAGCTAATCTTTATTTTATAGGTTTTAATTAGATTTTCTTTTTCCCATTTTCATGTAATTTCATAATTAGGATCTTGAATGATTGTTATGGGGATTAGCATAAACATTGGTTATTATACTGTATGTACCATGTGAAGCCTTTGAAGAAATCACATTCCAACCAACCAAAAGAAGAAAGCAGAAAGAAAAAAAGAAGAAATAAGAAAAGAAGAAATGAAGAATGAAGACCCCCATAACATGAATTCTTTTGTGATTGTAATTAATTCATTTGTAACTGGTTGTATAAGGGTAGATCCCACTTTGTTTTTTGGTTGGAGACCATAACGGCCTCTTATTCTTTTGCTCTAGCTTTATAAATTATTTGATGTTTGTTTAGCTTGTGCATTAAGATGGCATATTTTTCTTCCTTACTTTGATGTATGGCTGATGACGATTAGGCTCTTAAAAAATAAATCTTTTGTCCAACTAATCAACTCAAAACTAAAAATAAATAACTCATAACCTCACCTAAAGCTTATGTTATAAATCAAGATAAAAGAATAAGCAACCCCTTAGTTGGATGTTGTAAGTTCTCACATCATGCATAAAAGCACCTTATTTCACTCTTATTATGGAGGGCTTCCATCTTGAGAATTTGGTTGACCTTTGAGAGCCATGGTGAAAACACACCTCCTTTCTCATTGATTTTGGCCCATAATCTAATCTCTCATGCATTAGGCATATGAATCCTAAATCCTATGTCAAATTGATTATCCAAAATAAAATAAAATATAATAAAATTTACATTATATTTAAGTCATTAATCATACCCTACATTATCTAGTCTCTTAGAGTGTGTTTAAGGACTTAGTCTCTTTCTAAATAAACAACAAATTTTAGCTATCTTGAAAAGCATATAACTTGCTTACATGTATTTGAAATCACAGGAGGAGTTAGTTGGCGGCCACCCCCAAGCGGTTGTAAGTCCAACAGTCGGGTGGTTTATCCTTTCTTGTAAAGGAAAACCAAATACCCATTTTCACCTTAGATTTAGGTCATTGCCTCGCCAAAGCTTCCTAAATTTAGGTTCGAGGTTGCTACTTCCCTTTGCTACAAGCATAAATCCTCACCTGTGCATTTCCATGATCTTGTCATGGAATTGTAAGCCCTAGATTTCTAATAAAAATTTAACTCAAATAAATAAATCACTCAATTTAAAAAAATATAAAGCCCAACCATATAGATAGTTTGGGATGCTTAATAGCTTCCTACTCTATCATTCATTACTGATTTTGATCATCTTGATCTTCTAAAAAAACCAATTGACATAGTCCTATTCTTAAAATCTTTAGACAATGATCATTTACCTTAATCAGAGTATTCTAAGGAATCTCATTCCTTAGATGTAATTAACTATGGGGGCTTGCCTCCATAGGAACTTAACAATTTAAATAAACCCTACTTTATTTTTCATGTAAAATAGGGAAGAATCTACGGTACATTCAAGACTTGTAGTCCTTAGGAGTCTTAATTATGGTGATTAGGTACATTTTTATGATGGTGACTTCTATCTCTCGAGATAGTACATCATTCCTCAATATTAAACCTGATCACCATAATAAGAACATCTGCGAATCTTGGTGGTGTCCAACATAAGAAGTGTTTGAGATTATTTTTTTATTCTTCATTTATTTCTTTTCTCTCTCTAAAAGATTAGAATGAAGGATGAAAATTTTCACCACATAGCCTAATCATGCTTTCTACATAGGGTTGTGCTTAAGGGGCATTGTAAAAAAATATTAAATGCATTTTACTGTGCAGGTTATTTATACCCCTAAGCATAACCCAAGTTATGATAGGTGGGCTTGGTTACCCATGTGTGGGGTGCTAAGTCCAAATTATTCATATAACTACTTGGGTTGTATGGCATGTTTTAGCTAATAATTATTTTGCAAGCGAGGATTACTTTCCTTCTCTATTAATGTAATTTTGCATTAGGATTAAGATAAGTGTTATGGGGATTAAGGATGAACATTGGTTATAATACTATGTCTTATATACCATGTGATATCATTGGAGCAAGCTACATCCCAATCAAGCCAAAAGAAAGAAGTAATGGAGAAAATCAAAGCCAAAAGAAAGAAAGAACTGAAGCAAATCAAGATAAAGGAATGAAAGATGAAGAGTGAAGAATGGAGGATAAAGAATGAACTCCCATAACACTTATCATTTTATAACTGTAATTATTCCATCATTATACTAGGATGTATAAGGGTAGAGCTCGGCTACCCACATTTATTTTTGGGTTGTACGGCGGTACCCGACCACATCGGCCTCTTATTCTTTTGTGCTAGCTTTATAAAATTGTGTGATGTTTTATTTAGCTTGTGCATTAGAAATAGCATGCCTTTTCATAGTTTTTTATGATTGGTGATTCTTGTGTGGCCAGGATGCGATTAGGCTCTAGGATAAAAATAAATCTTCTATCCCACTAACAACTCATAACTAAAATCTTAAAATAATTCATAACCTCATAAAATCTTAGAATTAAATCAAGATAATAAAAATGTTTAACAACCCCCTTTTGGATGATTGTATGTATAACATCATGCATGACATATTCTTCCACTCTTGCTAAGAGGGCTTAAATTTGTGCCAAAGAATAAAGGCTTTACCAGAGCCTTTGATGGAAAGACACCTCTTTCTCTTTTGGTTTAGTCCACAACCAATTTCTCATGCATTTAGGCATACAAAAACCTATAGCATGTGTCAAAACAAAGAGTCCAAAAATCAAATAAAACTTAATAAATTTTTGTATTGGATTAAGTCATTACTCATGCCCTTCATGATCTAGTCTCATAGGGAGTGAGTTTAAGGACTTAGTTTCCTCTTCTAAATAAATAATAGCTAACCATCTTACGAAGCATATCACTTGCCTACATGGATTTAAAGCATAGGAGGGTTAGTTGGCTGCCACTCCAGGGGGTAATAAGTCCAACAGTCAGGTGGTTTACTCTCTCTTATGTAGGTAAACCATATACCCACTTTTTCCTTAGATTTAGGTTGTGCTTTGGCCCTCACCAAAGCTCTTTATATTTAGGATCTGAGGGTTGCCATTTCCTTTATGGGCAAGCATAAATCCTCACCTCTTAGGCATTTTCACAACCTTGTATTGTGGAATTGTAAGTCTTAGATTTCTAATAAAATTTTAATTCAAACAAATAAATCTCCTCAATTTCAAATACATTAAGTCCAACCATATGATAGATTGGAGTGCTCAGTGGGCTTCCTAGTATCATGAGCGCTCCCTACTCATCTCCTTTGGTTTTGATAAGAACTCTCCTCCTTTTTTGATCTTTCCCCCTTGATTTTCAAAAATACAACCAATCCTTTGATAGTCCTATCTTTGAAATCTTTGGAGACAATAATCACCTACTTTAATCAAGAGTATTCTTAAGGAATTCACATTCCTTAGGATGTAATTAACTATAGAGGCTTGCCTCCATAGAACTTGAACCCAATTTAAATAAACCACCTTTATTTTCCATGTAAATTAAGGAAAAAATCATTAGTATATTCGAAGACCCATCATGCCTTCGGAGTCTTTATTAGGTGATTAGGTCCATTATAGGTAGTGACTTCTATCTCTCGAGATAGTACACTATTCTTTAATATCATACTCAATCCCCCTAATAAGTACATCTATGAATCTGCGTGGTGTCCCCTCATATATACATTTAAACACAAAAAATAAACACCATAGAGCATAATGGGGCCTTCAATTACCTTGCATAAAAGCAAATATATATGCTACTTCTACACATTCAAATTTTATTTTAGAATATTTATTTTTTATGTGATTGATTTTTTTTAAATAAATCTTGATTCTTCCCTTTTTTTCTAAGTCCAAAATTTAGTCAAAATTTTGACATTTCGACATAGGGGCTACGTCTAACAATTTTTTTGGGCATACTTGTCACGCCCTAATGAGCATGATGGTTGGTATTTTGAGGCACCTTGGCCAATTTTCATCTCACCATGCCCTGATGAGCATGAAGAGACCTTTGAACTTACATAAAGAAACACATATACATATACTTACAATTTTTACACACTTCTCTATATTTACAATCAATAACAATGATAAACCTACATGAGAGTGCAACTGATTTGCAACCTAAGGGAAATAATGATTAAATATGATCTTTCTTTTATCTATTGATAGAATAGAATGAGAGAAAGATGAGGTTTGGCATTGAGTGGAGATATGGAATGAGAGTTTGAGATAAATCCATGGAGAGAGGAGATATCTGATTAGGTTGTTATGAAAAGAGTAGACTCAATCAAAGAGGGGTATAGAATAGCGAGAAGATAGTCTTGAGGAACCCGTCGATGAGTTGCCTCTTGGCTATGAAAAAGAGTGGTTTCTGAGAGGAACCTACCTGATGGCAAAGGTTCACCTTGGCTATACTCCAGGTCACAGAAAAGGATGAAAAATGTGCTATTGGGTATGAGGGAGGAGGAATTATGAAGGGCATGCTAAGAAGGACATGCTTGATGATAAAGTTGCTTTCTTATTTGTACGGTTGTATTGGGGGAATCACTAAAGCCGAAATTGATAGGAATTTAGTTTAGGAAGGAGATGTCGGAACTGAGAGGAACCTACCTGATGGTAGAGTTTCTTCTTGGTTATGTTAGGGAATATAGATTATGGGAAGGTTAGGATGAATGGGAGGTTATTGTTGCAGGTATTGTAGCAGATGCGATAGAAAAAATATATATATTTTTCATATATGTTTTTTTGGATCTACAGTAATTTTCTATAGTAATTTTGCTACAGTCATGAGCTACAATGCTCCCGCTACAGTATGTGTGCTATAGTAAGATAGACTAAGGGAAGAGGGATTAATTGATCAGATATGATTTGAGTTTGTTGATTTCATGAGATCGGAAAGGAGTATGGGAGCTAATTGCGGTGGTGTGGTTGATAGAAGGGAGATAAGCAGGCTCGACCTTTGGGATGTATGGATGTGGGGAGGAAGAGACAACGAGGCATGCGGGTTGGAATTAGGATTACTAGGTAATCAAGCAACACAATGGAATAGGGTTGGTTGAGAGTGCAGTTTCTTCGACAATGAGTAAACTGAGGAGGTGGGAGTCGACTCAGTGAGGATAAAGCTAAGTGAAGATATCGACCAAAGTACTTATGTAGTCTGATTGGATTAGACGAGAACAAGAGGAGGAGATGATAGGGAGCAAGAAGAGCGGCTTACTTTCAATTGTGGACCAAGAGGCGATGGACTAGAGGGGAGAGAGAGCAGCTTCGGTATCATAAGAGAAAGGAAAAGCGAGGTGCTATTATGCAGCTTGGTATCACAAGAGAGAGGAAGATGGGAGTTTAGCTGTGAATAGAGATATATTATTTTATTTTTTTAGGGTTAGATATAAAGAGTATTTATAAGGGCTCCTTTTTATTTCACTGATTAATTAACCCTAATTTGAAATTTTTCAATGACATAACCATATAGTTAACATATATGTGAATCTTAGGTTATTCAAATGTTTCGGACCTAACGGTGTAGTCCGTTTCATGATCAGAGTCTGTTTGGTTCACGTCGATGTCAAATCAAGTCAATTTCACCTTAGAATCACGTGTTGCCGCTTTCGACCACTAGAACTTTGCGTGACACATCGAATTCGGTGCAAATAGCCTCATTTGATAAATTTCAACATTTTTTATGCTATGATATGATCGATTTTGTGAAAATGAAGGTCATTTGGGCATCGTAGCCTCACGCCTGATATGCATGTAGGCACGTTGACAAATTTTCCTCTTGATCACTTGATTGTTGTGCAATATGTATATTCTGATCAATTTTGATGTTCTGAACATG
Organism: Cymbidium sinense; assembly: GCA_021442155.1. Classification (NCBI taxonomy): domain Eukaryota; kingdom Viridiplantae; phylum Streptophyta; class Magnoliopsida; order Asparagales; family Orchidaceae; genus Cymbidium; species Cymbidium sinense. Next base: position 144,689,605 of record CM038219.1, read on the forward strand.
ATGGAAAAGTTTGTTCATCGAATAGAAATCATTTTAACTAATTTTAGCGATGTCGAGTGTAATTCAGCTTCAATTTGTGCATCATTACATCAGAAGTCCGTTGAATTCGCTTGTTAGCTCAACTTGGTGATGGAGCATAAATGTAGGTCAAAAATCCTCCCCCCCAAAAATATGTATGAAGCGGTACATATTGTAAAATTGTTAACCATATAAGATTTGACCCGACTTGTCCTTTTAGACTCATCGAGGTAGGAAGAGATACCTTTGGTGATATATTTAATGCTTTGATGGGCTTTGAATGTCTCATCTTAGTGGTTTGTATATATGGTCCACCTTTTGCCTTAGCTTGCTTGGTAGCCTTGGTGAATAAAGAATTTTGTACATTTTGTTTTTTGAATTTGGGTTCCTTTGTCTTAATTTTGTGTTTAATGGACTTGATGAAGGATTGACCTCATTTGTCCAAGATGACTTGTCAAGAAGATGTTCATACCTTCGGTCCTTTGCTTATTTCTTTGGTGGACTTGTTGAAGGATTAACTTGATTTGTCCAAATTAACTTATCAGGAGAATGTGCATACCTTCGGCCCTTTGCTTTTTTCTTTTGGCAAACTTGTTGAAGGATTAACCTGACTTGTCTAAATAGACTTTCTCAGGATGATGTGCATACCTTTGATCCTTTGCTTATTGCTTTTGGTGGACTTGTTGAAGGATGCGAGTCGGTGGCCTAGTCTTCAAGGTGAGTGTTAGGTCTACGGCAAGAAGTCATCAATCTGACAACTGGGTGTTTTAATAAACTGGTTGACTACAAATTTTTCTTAATTCATTAAGCTTTTTATGAACTTTAAGATGGCTTCTTTGGCCCTATGCTTGTTGCTTTGTCAAACTTGTTGAAGGAGTTGTGTAGGTCTGTGCATTGTGGCTGCTCAAACTTTTCCTCTGATCCTCTCTTGATTCATCAATTAATTGGAAAGATTCTTCAAATCTAGATCGCTTAAATTCATTGAGTTGGATTAATTTTGGAGGATAGACAACCATAGTCATTAGACAAAACAAGAGAGGGGATTTTTCCTTACAGCCTTTCTTTAATGGTTTGTTGGTGACTCACATTTGGGCTTAGCGAGTTCGATGAAACTTGGAAGCTTTTTCTCTAGATCTTTGAGATTATGATGAGTTCAGGAGGTGAACCCCTAGCCTTTGAAGTTGTCCTCTACTTGTCCTGAGTGGACGTAATCTTGCCTATTTTCGTATAGCCGCCTGCGACTTAAAAAAATATAATTTTAATATTTAGAGATCTTAGCACAAGACATGATGTCAACCCAAAATAGACATAACTGCTTTTCTAATATAAAAAAATTTAAAAATGTCCCCTATCTAATAGGTGGATTTTTGAGCTAAGATTAGATGAGACTTATTGTCGATCATATATATATATATATATATATATATATATATATATATCATCTTGGGATATAATAGAAAGCAATATCAACCTAAAGAAAATATATAAAAAATACGATCTTAGGGAGAATTTCATGTAACTCAAAAATTCATTCTCGTAATGCAAGAGAATTTTGAGTGAATTTTTATATATATATATATATATATATATATATATATATATATATATATATATATATATTATATATATATATATATATATATATATATATATAGTCATGAAAAAAATTTATCTAATCATGTAATCATATGCACTCATACATGATACTTCTTGAGATAATAACCATTGATGGGTGGCATAAGCCGTCGACCACTCGAATCAATAAGCTGGTAGGCTCATCCTTCATATACCTTCTCTATGATGTAAGGGCCTTCCTAATTAGCTTCAAATTTACCACCAATTCTTTTGTAAGGGGTTATCGGTCTTCTCAGCTCTAAGACCAACTCTCCTCTTTGAAAAGTTTGGGGATGCATTGTACCATCCAAGGCTATAGACATTCTTGTTCGATAGATTTTAAGCCTTACTGGGCTTGAAGTCTGATTTTATCAAGTGTGTCAAGCTCTTCCATCCATAAATAGACATTCTCTTCTTGAGTGAGATTATACTGGATAGCTACTCGAAGTGATGGTAGTTCAACTTCTAGAGGTAAAACTATTTTTACTCCAAAAGTTAAAGTTTAAGGAGTGGCTTTAGTTGGTGTATTGTAAGTAGTTCCATATGCCCATAATGCCTTGAGCATTTTGATATGCCACCTTTTTTTGTTCCTAGTGAGGATCATTTTGAGTAGCTTGTTTTTATTAAAAGCTTTTGTCAAACCATTGGATCTTGGATTATAAATTGATGAATAACATCAATCAATTTTGTATCGATCAGCGAATCTATAGATCTTTGTACTCTTGAATGTTGGGTCATTGTCTAAGATGACTTATCGTGCTATACCAAATCTATAGACACTATTATGAGTAAAGAAGTTGATGACTTGATCAGTAGTAACTTCTTTAAATGGAGTTGCTTCAGCTCACTTGAAATAATAATCAATTGCTGCTAATATAAAGCGATGACTTGCTGACGATGGTGGATCAATAGGTCTGATTGTGTCTATTCCCCAACACTCAAATGGCCAAGATGTGATTGTTCGATGTAGTGGATTCAGAGGTTGATGAATGATATTTCCATGGACTTGACATTCATAACATCTTTTTGCATGGTCGATACAATTTTTTACCATTGATGTCCAATAATAACCCATCCTCTTGATTTTGACTGCCATCTTAGGACCTGATTAATGTGCACCACAAAGTCCTTTATGAATTTTAGATATCACTTTACCAGCTTCCTCCTTTCCCAAACATCATAGCCATATTTGTTCAAAATATCTGCGATATAAAGTATCATTGACATAAGCATATCGTGGTATTCCCTTCTCCATTTGTGAGACCAACGATTTGCTGCTTGACAATTTTCCTTTTTTAAAATAGTTGATGAAGGGTTGTCTCTAATCATCTGGTTCTTCTACTTTGAGAGCTTCTTATTGTACTTCTAAAGGTTCTTTGAACTTATGTTCTTTTTTAGTGTACTTACTTGTTGAGCTTTAGACATTTTTGATGGAGTGTAAGGATCAATTGGAATTGTATCCTGCTGATTTACACTTGATAGTCCCTCTCCCAATGGGGAATATGGGTTCATTGGCTATAGAACTCGATGGGTGAAAACTTCTATCAACACGTGCTCATCGTTCATGCTTGTAATATTTTTGGCTAGTTTACCTAAATAGTCTGCTTTACTATTTTTGGATCGAGAGACTCGAGTCAATGTAACATTCAAAATTTGTGTCATTAGCTCAAGAACTCGCTCATGATAATTGGCTAACTTAAACTTAGTGATCTAATAGATTCCTAAAACTTGATTGATGATCGGTGAGTCTCTAAAATTTGCAAATTTTGGATACCTATGGCAATAGCTTCTTCAAGACCAGCTATCAAAGCCTCATACTCAGTTTCATTATTGGTTTGAGGTTCAGTCAAGCCATATGAATATCTTATGATGCCTCCTTCAGGTGTTATGAATACGAGGCCAATACTGGCTCATGCCTTGGATAGGTTTGGAGGTTTTGCTGGCTTGATCGATGACGCTCCATCTAAATACATCTCCCAAATTTGTATATTTTCTCTTTCATTAATAAATAGAATATGCTTATCAGACAAGTCATCATTAAGTATTGAGTCAGCTGGGATAGGATGCGCAGTTAGAAAATCTATCAAGATCTATCCCTTTTCTTCTTTCTGGGTACGTAATATCAAATTATAATAAGAGTACTGCCCATTGAGCTAAACGACTTGTCAATGTTGGCCTCATCATCAAGAACTTTAGGGGATCAACCTTTGAGATTAGTGTGATTTTATGAGAAATCATGTAATGATGAAGCTTATGTACTACAAATATCAGTGCTAAACAATGCCTCTCTATTGGAGAGTAGCATCCTTCGGCTCCTAACTAATCTTTGATTGATATAGTTGTGGTGAAAAATTTCTATAGAGTCACCTTCAAATCTGTGGGGAGAAAGAGGCAACACCTATATAAAAATTCATCTTTTTAGGATGTCACGTAGATCCGTAGATGTACTTATTCAAGTGATAGGGTACGTCATCAAAGTATAGTGTACTATCTCAAAATATAGAAACCACTACCATTTAATGGAACCAATCATCTCAATAAGGACTCCTAAGGATGATGGGTTTGCATATGTACCAGAGATTCTTCCCCTACTTTACATGGAAAAGTAAAACAGGGTTTATTTTAAATTGGGTTTGCTAAGTTCCTACGGGCAAGCTAGTTAATTACATCCTAAGGGACAAGATCCTTAGGAAACCTCTCGATTAAGATAAATGATTATTATCTTTGAAGATTTCAAAAGGAAGGACTATCAATCGATTGATTTATATTTGAAGATCAAAATGGGATTGATCAAAAGAGGGAGTTATTATTGAAGCCAAAATGAGAAATAAGTAGGAGATTCCCATGATGCTAGAAAACCTAGCGAGCATTCTCAAACTATCCTATAGTTGGGCTTTTCATTTTAGAAATAGATTTAGTTTATTTGAGTTACATTTTTCATTAGAATTTTAGGACTTAAGATTCCTTAACACAAGATTAAGGAAATACCTAATAGGTGAGGAATTATGCTTATGGCCCACAAAGGGGAGAAGCAACCTCAGAACCTAAATCTAGGGAGCTTTGGCAAGGGTCGGAGCACAACCTAAATCTAAGGCAAAAATGGGTAATTGGTTTTGAGAAGAACAAATCACCCATAGCTTGGACTTACAACACAGGGTGGATGCCAACTAACTCCTGATTTTAAATATATGTAGGCAACTCTTTAAGCTTATGCAAGATAGCTAGGCTATTATTTTTTAGAAAGAGATTAAGTCCTTAAACTCACTCCCTGAAGAGACTAGATCATGTAAAGAGACATGCTTCAAATGACAATGCAATTCAAATTTCATTTTATTTTCATTTTGGACAATTATTTTGACTCAGGCTAATAGGATTTTTTTTTGACTAATGCATGAGAAAGAAGGTTATTGGCCAAAATCAGTGAAAAGGGATGAGGTGAGTTTCCACCACGACCCTCAAAGGTCAATCCAGGTTCTCTAGCAAAGGTGGAAGCTCTCTAATCAAGAGTGAAATAAGATGCATTTGTGCATGATATTATAAATAAATACTCATCTAGCTAAGGGGTTGTTAATTCTTTTATCTTGATTTTAAATCTATGCTTTAGGTGAGGTTATGAGCTATTTAATTTGAATTTAAATTGTTAAGTTGGGTAAAAGATTTATTTTCCTAAAGAGTCTAATCCACATCCAGGCCATACATAAAGCAAGGAAGAAACTAGAAAAATCAAGTCACTTAATGCAAGGGATAAATAAATCATCAATCAATTTATAAAACTAATCACAAAAAGAATAAATGTCCATTGTGGTTGAGCTCCACCGCACAAATCCAAAAATATCAAATATGGGTAGCTGAGCTCTACCCTTATACAACCCGAATTACAAATGAATATTATAATTTAGGCAAAGGAATTCATTATTATGGGGGTCTTCAAGCTTTATTCTTCTTTTTTTCTTTCTTCTTCTCTTTTCTTCATTCTTCATTCTTCTTCTCTTTTCTTCTTTCTTCTTTTGGTTCCTTCTTTTGGATTCTTGGATGGTAGATGCTCCAAGGCTTCACATGGTTTATAAGATGGGATCTTATGACCAATGTTCATCCTAATCCCCATTACAATCATTCCAAAATCCTAATTATACAAATTTTTACATCAAAAGGAAAACTGGAAATTTAACTAACACCTGCAAAATAAAGGTTAGCTAAATCACACCACACAAATCCCAAGCATGTATATTGGACTCATCACCCCCACATATGGGTGACTAAGTCCACCTATGGCTTATGCTTAGGGGTATAAAGCACCTAAAAACAAAAGAATTTATATTTTTATTTATGATAGCACCCCTTAAGCACAACCCCCTACAGAAAAGAATATTTAGACAAAGCACATCCTACCATTCATTCTATGAGCATACACCCCAACATCCAGTCTAAAACATACATATAGCAAAACAAAATAAACATCAAACCATGCACCAACCTAACCTAAGGCTTGAAAAGGTAACTTAGTAAGGTTTGTGGTATGCTTAGCTATTATTTAGGTTCAAATTTTGTAAGTGTGAAGAACATGTTTAGAGGAGTCATTTAAGTTGTTTAAGTGTTTTGGGTTAATTTTATTTCATGTTTTAATTTGGTTAGAGAAACCTACAATTAATTACTAAGTTATGAAGGGAAAGAGAAGAGAACTTCTCTTTCCTTTCCTAACCTTAAGTAATTTTCTAAAGTAGGTTTATATTTTAATTCATTTAGGTGAATGTTTTGATTACATCTTTTAATCAATCCTAAGTTTAGATAAACTCTAAACAAACCTATTGAAAAAGAAAGGCATTTTAGATTAAATAAAATGAATCAAAATTCACGTGACACACATTACTTAACTTCTTTCCCAACATATATAGCATGCATATGGATGGACCCTAAGCATATCTATACATGAAAATGAGAGTAGTTAACATATTTTATGATGCATGCTAATCCATTTAAGAAAATTTAGAAGTTGAATATGCATGATTTTCCTTAAGTAGAAAAGGTTTTCCTTATCCAAAATTTCACATACATACATGAAAATAAGAAAGGCATAAGTGAGTATAGCGCCACTATTAGCCAGAGGTGTAAGGTACAAGACCTACTTAAGGTTACTTAAAGCCTCACAACCTCGGGGTTTTCCAGACTAATATACCACTTTTCTTAAGTACAAACATGTATATAAAAGAAATGAAATAGAAATGGAAAATGCAAAAGTTGTTTAATGGATTCATTTTTGTTTATGATATTTATGTATGCAAGTATAGGCAACCCTTTTTTTTTAACCCTTCATAGGTGAGAGCATAGGGATGAATTAAGTTAAGTAAGTGTTTTTTTCAAATGAACCCTACACTTACTAACTCTATTCAAAACTATGCTAACATAAGAAAGAAAGGAAAGCTACACTATGCATGACATTATAATCTATCACATGCAAGCTTATAATAAAGATATGAATAGCACACTTTCAGATTTGGTATTTGATTTATGTATTTTTGAAAATAATTTAGATTTAGTAGTGATAATAGCCACTCATATTTTACTTTAGCCAACACATGCACATTTGACATAAAGTAAACAATTTCATTTTTAAAATTTGAAACATGAAATTATGAATGCATGAAATCACATGGCATACAACTTAACATATTTGGAAAGATCCAAAGCAATGAAAGCATGTAAAACTCACTTAAATCCTAAAGACATTCTTATAAAATAAGAAAATTTAGAATAAATCAAAGTGAATTTCAAAGTAATTTTGTTTAGTTTGAAGTTTGATTTAATTTTAAAAGGTTAAATGAGTTTACTGTTCTAACCCATGTTTTGTTTTTTGCATTTTGTTAAATTTTTAGATAATTAGATCTATTTTATGTGTTGTTAAGTTTAAGGAATTAAGAATTAACTAAATAATTATGAGCCAATGAGATGACATAAAACCCACAAGGAATTTAAATTTGCAATGAATCTAATAATGAAAGGCCTAATGGCTCTAATTAAAGTTAATTAAGCTAAGGGGTTTAGCTTAAGTACTTTTTCAAAACACCCTTTCACACATGTGAATTGGGTTATAATTTTCTTAATTAAACTTAGGCTATTAAACACTTAAGCATCTATCCAAGATAGATTAATTAAGTTCTGAAACTTTTTAGAATTTTTAAAAAGTGATTAAGGGGGTAATTAATGAATTAACCCTTAATTAAAAGGAGATTAAGGAGAGAAGAGGGGGTTTAGGGAATAGCTTAGGGGAAATGACCCAAAATTATTTTGTAGACCTCCTATTTACTAGATTTGACCTTAATCAACCCTAATCATAGGTTGGAATCATTAATTATATCCTAATTATGCTTAAATATATCAGAAGGGTAATTAACAAAACCATTTGTAATTACTCTAATCGAGCCTTCAATAAATCCAAAAAAATTAGGGGAGGTAGAAGTCATTCCCTAAAACTTACCCAAAAAATTTGGGATTAATCAGAGGCCTAATCAAAGAGTGATTAGCAAAATACACTTTCAAATAAAATCCAAATTCAGAGAAAATCATAATTCAAAACTCATCAAAGCGACAAATCCAACGGTCAAAATTCGATGTGGTGAAAATTTCTTTCACAAAGCTCCACACCACATTGAGTTTAGTGATCAAAAAATTTCATGCCTCGCTAGAGGTGATCACCGGCGGTCAAGATCAATGAGGTAGCTTCGTTTGGTGGAGCGAAGCCCTACTGAAATTCATAGGCCTTGGGATTAAGTGGATCAATGGATGGACCAACTCCTCCTTTCTTGGGCTTCAGCTTTGATTGAATTTGATCCTTCCTTACTATGGGAACTTTAATAGAAGCTTAGGCAAGCTTGACTTAACTCCTAGACGAAGTGTGCAAGAGCAATTAGAAGAAGATCAAGCGTGGAGGAAATTCACTAATGGATTGAGCTCCCCTATTTTTGCACTATGCAAAATTGAGGATTAGGGAATTCAAATCCTCTCTAGGAAGCTTGGGAGTGCTCTTTGATGATTGCTCTGGGTTCCTAGGCTTCAATCGACATAGGGCAAGTGAAAATTTTATTGAATTAGGGGGAGTATATCTACCCCTATGGCAATCGGATGGTCGAACCATCAGTTGCCATTTTGATCCAATTTCTCATATTGGAGAGGTTGTTTAAACTATTAACTCTTTTCACATGGTCAGTTTGAGGTCTTGAGTGGATTGCCCACCTCCCATGTACATCAAATTGAGCTTATGAAGGAGTTTGAAAACTTAATTTCAAGTTAGGGGGTCGGGTTTGGTCTATGGGCCAAATGGGCTGACCCAAACCCATTGAGTTGAGTGCACCACTCATCACTAAGTCCCCTTGAGCTTTTAGGAAAGCCTCAAGTGATTGTGAAGGAAGTATGACCAACTTACCCCTAGGATAAGCCAAAATTTGTTCTATAGACAAGGGGTAGAATGGTCATTTTTCTATTTTTCCACTTTGGAAATGTTAGGTATGTGGAGAAATTAGGTTTGGCCAAGTTTCATTGGATTTGGAATCCATTTGATAGGGTTTGGCTCATTTAGGTCAAAATGTCAACTTGGGTCAAGTTGACCAATAGGTCAAATTGAGTGGTTCAAGTTCATATGACCATTTGAAATGTTTTGGTGGCTTTGGTTTGGTTCAATTTGGTATATATTTGATTTTGGCTCATATGACTTCATTTTTAGGTCAAATGGGTAGTTGACCCATTTGACCTATTTGAGGTAGGTCAAGGGTAGGATTAGGTTAGGTTAGTCATGGAGTGGATTGGTATCTTTGTTTCCAATCAATTAAGTTTAATTTTGGCTCAACATGACCCTTTAGGTCATGTTGGGTCTAAGGTCTAGGTTGGGTCTATTGAGAGGCTTTGCAAAGTTTCACAAGTGATTTGGAATGGACTTGATCCATTGGTTTCAATCAATTTGGCTTAAATCATGTTTTGACACATTTTCCCAATAGGTCAATAAGGATCAACTTGGATCAAGTGGGCCAATTGGGTTATGTTAGGCTCAAATGTTCACTTGGTCAAGTTCAAACATAGGTGATGAGTGAACTTAGATCAATGGTTTCAATAAATTTGTCCTATGGTGGAATTGGGCTATGTTACGTTTCATTTTAGGTTAAGTGTTGACTTGGTCAACCCTTAGGTTTGACTTGGTTTGACACAATTTGATTGATTGATCATCTCATGATGATTGTTGATCATGATGAGAGGGATATATGAGTTTGGTTCAATCCAATTTGGTTAGGATCAAAAGCTCATGGGTACTTTAGGTCACTTTGGGTCAAGTGAGCCTAAATGGGTCAAATGGCTTGGTCAAAGCTTGATTTGAAGTTGATTGATCTTGCATATGGACTTATGATTGAAATATAAATCTATTTACAAGTGGTTCGAAGTCAAATGGGTTTTGATCCTTTTGAAAATTTTATATTCAAAAAAAAGAATATGAATGGGTCTTGGGTTTGATTTTTGAATTAGGTTTTGATTGAGTGATTGAAGTTTAGATTTATATATGAGCTCATGATTGTAAGATTGATTGAACCATGAGAGAAAATCAAGGATTTGGCTTGATTTGAAATTGATTTGGCTAAGTTCAAGATTTTGACTTGAAAGGCTTAGATTTGATTTTGAATGGATTTGAGTTTGATTTTTGGAATTGATTTTGATTGTTTGAATTTATATTTCATTTATATATATGAATATAAATGAGAATAAAAATGGATCATGAGAAAATTTCATGGGTTTGATGTGATTTAATAATGATTTAGGTTAAATCCATTAAAGGGAATTTAAATGATTTAAAGAGATTTTTACAACAACAACAACAACAACAACAAGAAGCCTAATCCTACTAGTGGGCGCTACATGAATCCTTCGCTCCATTGTATCCCATTATGTGTCAAA